>CM048599.1:22699119-23291619 GCA_026413675.1 Populus pruinosa
TAGAGAATCTGGGCTTTTTAGAGATGTGAAAATCTGGAGAATTTGAATATGGGTTATAATTACATGGGTGATCTCTTTTGTGGTTACCACTACTTGTTAAAGCACCCATTTTTTTAAGTCGAAAACCCTAGAAATCCAAAACCCATCTACAAAATAAGCATTCTTGCCAGAAATTAGGGTTTTGCGAGGTAGAAAGAACGAGAGAGAGTTGAATTGAATTGGGGGATTTAGAATTTTGAAAAAAAAAAGAAGAAAGTTCGGATCTTTTTGGAAAATCTTGATGGGGCGATTGTGAAGATGGTGGTTTTTGTTTATGTTTCGCGGCACTAAAGAGGACCTTTGATTTTCTGGTATGACACCATAGTTAAACGACAGGTCGATTTTCTTCTTCCTTCCTCTTTAGAATATCATTTTTTTTCCCTTTTACCCTTTTAAGATTATGTCTGGCTTGTCCCGCTATGCTCGAATTGGAAGTAAAAAGTTTAGAAATTTTATTTTACTTAGAGGCTAATTTGTTACTTTTTTAAGATTATAATTACACAAACAATAATGGGATAATATTTAGATGAGTTTGAATGCCTTTTAGTTTATAACTAAATAAAAATGTTCTTTTCAACTCATATAATATTATTTATAAGGTAACAATAATTTTTATTTATTGGAATTATACTTAACTATTTATGAATATCATGATGACAAAGCAATTAACCAAACTATAAAATAACTAAGTAATAAGATAAATAATCGAAATACAATAAATAAAACTATATACTATTTTGAAACTTGAAAACACCACAATTATAATATCTTCAAATAACCATATAAATTGTTATAATGATCACGTGGGCCTGCTTCAAGGAGTAAAAACTTGCAAGGAGGAAAGGGAGTGTTCTTTCCACCTTTTTTGCTTGTATTGATCTCCCACGAGGAAAACTAAGCAAACAGCGGACCAAAATAGTTTAAGAATCCAGTTCATATACAATGGTAAATAACTAGTTTAATACAAGCGAGAGCGTGCATGAGCTCTAAGGCAGGGTAGACGCCTTTTTTCTTTCTTCTTGTTTGCATGACTATCAGATTCTATAATCAAATTAACTCCTCGAGGCACTGCATGAAGGAGTACCGTCCATCCTCGCCGATTGCAGTATCACTTTGCTTCAGGTGGTGAAACTCCTGGAAAGCAGATTAGCAGCTGAACTGCGGATATGTTGCATCGTATTGCAGCTGGGCAATTTTGAGCTTGCATGGAGGATTAATATTGCCGTAGCTCAGCTGCAAAAACTGACGGTGATCCCTTCTCTGAGTTGCGCAACCGCAGCCACTCGCAAGTTCCCAGTTTGGGCTTACTCTGCCAACTCTTTGAAAAACAAAGCAGCACGCCAGCGACGTCCCTCAGGAGCTTTGGGCAGAAGAGGGCCCCTTTGTTTGAGTACTCCAAACACCATTACTGTCTCTCTTTGATGCACAAATCAGCTGAAATTAAGCTAGAAAGGGCCCGAATTATGAACATCTAACTTTGTGTCAACGGTGATGACAAGAACGGCGCTCCACATCTTGATGGCACGGTCAGAGCATTTCCGGGTGGAGATGTTATTTTGAATATTATAAATATAGTTTTTTTTATCTATATTTTAATGAAAAAAATTGAAAAGCTAATTATATTAAAGTGAAATAAATAAATTTTTTATTTTTTATGATAATTTTAATGTTTTTTTTTTCACGTTGTTATATTTAATTGATTTATTTTTTTGTTAGCCTCACTTTATTGATTGTGGTTTTTTTATTAATGATTTTGTAAAAATAATATTTATAAAAAAAATATTTTAATATTTTATTTAGTTTTTTTATTGTAGCATGAAAAACAAGTAAGAAAAGCCTTTTTTTTTTTTTTAACTCTCCACTTAGCACCTGCATTACTTTCATAGGTGGAACCATTTATAGACCCCATAAGTTCAATAGTTAATTTTAAAAAATAAAATAAAATAATGTTGTTTAATTTAACTTTTTAAGGAAGAAATATTCAATTGATTAAGGGTTGAGTTTTAACATGATAAGATAATTTTTTTTATTTTATTTTTTCTTCGACATGGATTGTCCAAACTTCAATTAGTCACATTTTATATTGACTCACCAAGCTAGTTTAGATTTTATAGCTATGATGGTATAAGTTTAACACAAGACTTAACTCTAAGACCATATAAAGTACAATTAAAATTGTAAAAGTTTGTTTTTTTTATTTAACAAAAAGTCTCATGTCATGAGCGACAACGACTCAGTTTTTTCTATCAAACTATTCCTTCACCAATGACAAGAACCACCACGCTAACTTCTCCTTTTTCTTCTTGGTTGAAAAATTCTTTTTCAACCCACAGCCAACTCTAGCCACCGACTCCTTCATTAGCATTTCTAGTAGCCTCACATTAGCTATACCGCCCCTACACTATATAAATTTCTTCCTTTCCTTTTTTTGTTGTGCAAGGTTGCAACATGCAGAATAAGAATTCGTTATATACACAATTATTTAATAACATAGTTGTTGGGCTCAGGCTAGACCCATTTAGGTTGGGTCGAGTCTAGCCCACCTAAAAAAGGAAGAAAGGTATGTTGGGTCGCAGTTGACCCCTTCCGACTAGGTCAGGTTGGACTTGTATCGGCCCAACTCAGATGGGTTGGTCAAGTCTAACCCAATTTATATTTAATAATATAATAATAATATTATATAAAAAAGAAAAAAATTCCAAAAACATTCTAAGGATCATTTTAAAATATTTATAATTTTCTTGCATGTTTTCTAATTAATTTTACATAATACTGGACTATATGATTTTTTTGAAACTTTCCTAACAAAAAAAAATAAATTAATTTCTTCTTTAAAAAAAAATATTTTGTTTTCATGCACACAGGAAAATCCTAAAAGTTTTCCAAGCATGCCTTTTTATAATATATATATATATATATATATATATATATATATATATATATATATATATATATATATATATATAGTGTAAAACTACATAGTAGAGTATACCATTAAGTATTAAAGATACAAAATATAAAATAAATGTGATGTTAATATGAAATCCCAAATGGTTATTTACAAGTACCCATACTTATTCAACAAGTCATTTTATGCATTAATTTTATGTACTCTAACTTAAAAGCATTTGTATGTTGTTACATATAAGAACTTGGTTTGGTAAAAATTGAAGGGTTTTATAGGGATTTGAAGCAACGTAGAATAATATTTCAGTAGATGATGAGAAAAGTAATAATATTGATTGTCTTATTCTCTAATTAAAGTTTTTCAAATTTTAATCAATAAAAAAATTCCAAAAAATAGTGACAGATTAAATCAAACCTAAATGAAGTAGGTATCATATGTTGAAACTAAACATCTGATGCATACAATTAACATTATACATGATAATAGATTTTAATATTATATTATCTTACATATCCGCAAACATTTGATGTCTACAATTGATATTATACATTTTAATAGATTTTAATTACATGGCATCCATTTGATAAATTCTCCATCAGAGTTGAGTAGTTGTGACAATGATTAATCGAAGGGTCTCCAATCTAGCAATGAGAGCAAAAACCTTATCATAGTCAATCTCATGTTAATATTTTACCACTAACCTTGTCTTATATCTCTCCACCTATCTTTTTGCATTTTTTTTCTTTGTAAATCCACTTGACATCTATTAGCTTCTTTCCACTTAGTCTTGGAATCAATTTTCATGTGTTATTTTTCTCAATTGATGCAATTTTTTTATTCATAGCAATTCTTTATTTTTCATCATTTATTGCTTCTTCAAACATTATAGGATCATATATAGCAAGGTGACAATATAACATTATATAATCATCAATAAGAGTAGTTATCTTTTATAGCTCATTAAAACTCTTCATCCTTTTTGGTGGACTTGATGGATTGCCATGACTTAAACTTCCACTAAAAGTTAAAGATAAAGGTGAAGATGACATCATTGGTGATTATGGAGTTGTGGCTTGTTTTTTATGAGCTTTATAGCTCTTCTCCTCTTCATCAAGAACTAATAAAAAAAATATTTCTCACCATCACCTACCTTCCAATCATATGCTCCTTCATTAAACTCAATATCTCTATTAATCATTATCTTTCCTTCATTGGGGTTGTAGAGCTATATCTTTTAAACATTTGGTCATAAAGATCATCATTTTACTCTTGTCATCTAGTTTGGTCCTTACTTGATCATTTAGATGCACATAGCCAATGCTTAGTAACATTTGACTTTCTTCTATTTCATACCTCTTGGCAAAACACATATTTGACAAATAGATAATACAATTTACAACTTTGGTAAAAAAACTCTTTAGGCATCTTCTTGGTTTTGAGCATGCTTATTGCCATGTTAAGGATACTTTTATTCTTTCTTTTCATAACTCTATTTTATTATAGGAATATAGTCATGGTTAAGAGTCTTTTTATACTATGATTTTTACAAAAATCATTAGGAAAAAAAATTAATGCCCTATCCATCCTAAGTGATTTTATAAAATAATCATTTTTTTTCAACTAATATCTTAAACTTCTTAAAACAGCTAAATACATTAGACTTTTCTTTTAAAAAATATACGTAAGTTTTTCTAGTATAATCATCAATAAAAAAGTATAAAATATAAATTTTTACCAAACAAACATTGTTTGATAGGACCAAAAATATCTACATGTATCTCTTGAAAAGGTTAACTTACTCTAGATGTAGATTCCTTTAGAAAGCTCTTGCAGAACTGCTTGTCTATTAAACATCCTTCACACAACTGATTTGGATGTATAATGGATAATAAACCCTTCAACATATCTTTTTGTGCCATTTTCTTTAAGGTATTAAAATTTAAATACCCAAGTCTCATATTTTAAAGTCAAGTCTAATCTTTCACACATGCCTTTAACCATTTAGGCATATATGTGTCTATGTTTAGCAAAAACATTATGTTTTTTTATCATGATTATCTTTGTAATCATAGCTTCATGAGTATCAAGTAATATTAAGATATAATATTTCATTTTAATCTTATAACCTTTCTCCAACAATTATTTCAAACTCAATATATATATTTTTTATAGTAGAGATATAATAGACATCATCAATAAATTGATGACTTTTATTTTTTAATTTTATGATAATTATGCCTTTTTTATAGATACTTTTGAATGATTTGCAAATGTGACATTACTTTTAATTGATTCATCAAGCCCCCTAAACTTATCTATATCTCCATATATGTGATAGCTGACATCATTATCTAGAAACCACATGTTTTTATTGGCTTGTATTTGTTTATCATGGACTAGTAATACGGTGATTTATTTCTCCTTTTCTACAACAAGATTCACATTCTTCTTAACTTTTTTGGTTGGATTCCAGCAATCCTAGGCATGATCACATATCTTTTGATAATTATAGCATTTAACCTTTGTTTTGTCAAACCTGAATTTTGAATTGTCGCTATTAGTGTAATAAGTCAATCGGTTTGCTTCATACGCTCGACTGATTAACCTATTAAAGTTATCATGACCTCTTCCAAATCTATCTTTTTCTCTGTTTTGTCCACTTCCTTTACCCCCGTGAAAATATTCAAACCTTCTTACTTTGAAAAAAGTTCTTATGCATCTATATCTTCTTGAATTTTATTAACTCTTTTCTCATGAACTTGTAATTTTCATATAAGACATTCTATTGAAATAACATCCATATTTTGTGACTCTTATATCACAATCACCAAATAATGGTTCTTTTGTAACGAGTATAGGATCTTTTCTACCATATAATTATCTTTATCTTCTCCTCATATCTCTTTATTTAATTGTATACGACCAATACTCTTACAAACTATTTTGAAATATTCTCTAATTTAAACATATATAATTTTTTAAGTCACAACATAACTTTTATAGACATATCTTTCTCATATTATTAGCTTTTTGATTTGATTATTATAAAACTTCTTATGCTTGCTTAGTAGTGGTTGTGTTTTATAAAAAGTTATTGAATATAATTTTTTTAATTATCGTGAACTGTTTTATAGAAGTAACATACAAGTTGCATTTAACATAAATACAAAGACTAGAAGTTTGTTTCAACTGAAGGTGAGATTTCAAGTAAGCTTATTTATTTGCAGCGAATGATTATCTTTTGTGTTGTAGATAGTCCTTAATATTGTTTGCCACTAACTCAAATGTGACATCATCTAAACATTGTTGGATGATTGTGAGTGCTTATTGATTCTTTCTTCATGTTTTTTACATGGCCTTTCTTTGGGATGAAATCAATGTTACTTCTTCTATAGGCTCCTCGAAGCCTTTCTTAACCATTTCCTACACATTTTAAAAACATAACCAAGCTTTTACTTTAATACATCAAGTTTCATAATTGTTCTTTATCAAATAAGGATATTAAAATGGGAAGTTTGTATTGGCTATGATAAATAATCAAACAAGCTCTGATACCACTTGTTGGAAGAAAAATAAGTGTGGTACAAGATCAAAAAACAATAATCTAAAATCAAAAACTCAAGAACAAAAATAAGATTAAGAGGAATATATATTTTTATTAAGTGTTTTTTCTTTAATTTTTCTTAGCTATTCTCTTTCTTTTTATACTACTTCTTAATAATGTTGAATTACAAGTCTTTTTATAAACATAAAGTCCTAGGCAATCAAGAAATTAAACTATTGTGAGGAAATCATAAGTTGAACTGGAAATGGATTATACTGACTAAACCAACGCACTGATTACTTTATTCTTTGGAAAAATAACAAATTAAGTTTAATTTTCAACATCTGCAATATCAAATCATATCTAGAACAAAGAGTACAAGTAGAATGCATAGTTTTCTTATTAATCGATTGCTGGAGTGCATTTACTTGAGTCTCCTTCCTAGGTACTATATGACCACTCACAAGGATGTTTCTTGAATTGTCGTGATATTTTTTTTTCAATCCTATAAGACAACATGTTTTAACTAGATTATTAGTGTGAGTGACACGACTAAAAGATTGATATCTTCTCTCAAGTGCAAAAGTATCGAAGTAATAAATAACCCGGCAAGACCGAGGTCAAACCACATGGAGATTAATTGTACAAATTATAAACAACAATAATAGTAACAATAACAACAACAATAATAAAAGTAGTAATAATAATACTAATAATAGTAGTAGTAGTAGTAGTAGTAGTAGTAGTAGTAATAATAATAATAATAAAAACAACAACAACAATAATAAAGAAAAAGAAGAAGAAGAAAAGTTGATGAGAACTTTGAAATGAAAAATTAACGTAAGGATTAAATAATGATAACAAACAATGTCAAGGTTAGAGGATTCACTAATAGTATGTCAAACAAGTATAGTATAAACTCTTATTATTCAATTGGAAACCACACACAAAGGAGGTTCCAATCAGATTATAGATTGTTAACATGATTACATTAGTCATCTTATTCGATTAATGCTAATACTTGTAAATCTCATCAAACATTCATGATTATAACTTATGTTTACAACAAATCAAGTTCCTTTCATAGCTCAGGTGTCGGTTATACCATACAGTATGAACTATGAAAGTATCAAGCATTTGTTGTACCAAGTGTTATACAATATAAATCAAGATTAGTCATTTAACAAGCAAAGTATTAAAGAGTGAACAAGATAACAAATACAAAACATGTTAGTATCAAACATTAAAGTCTATATTAAGTTTACACTATATTTATTCTTACACCATTAATGTAACCTTTTCACCTTGACATAATGAACTTAGCTAGACATAATGAAAGAAAGAAAAATAGATAAACAAAATAAGAATATAAATAAGATAACAGTTAACTAAGTAAAGAAAAGGAAATGAAAGGTATAAACTTGATATTAATGAAAGCAAAACATAAATATTATAAAAAATACAAAGAGAAAAAGCAAGAACATGATCTTGATCTGGACACCAAGATGCCTAAATGCATGGTAAATGCCTTCTTTTATAGGCCAAAATTGAGAACTATTGATTTGATGACTAATTAATGAGTAGGTGACCAACTCTTGACTTGGTAACAATCCTTATCTTCTCTTGTCTACCCAAAACGTCATTGATAACGTCCAAATTAGAGCCACTTGAAAACATGAAAGTTGTAGAAAAGTATCTCATATTTCTTGTGTAAAAAATTCAGCTCATTTCAACTTCTAGAACTCCAAATATGGCCAAAATACTAAATAGTACTTGGGCTGGAGGACAGATTCTGGCTTCTTTGTTGTTGCAACAATTTGGACTTAAAAATGACCTTTTTAGATCTTAGGCTTCATATGAAAGTTGTAGGCCTATGTCTTACCTTTCCATCCATATAAAGTAGACCTAAATCTGAGATCTATAACTCCAGATATAACCTAGTTACCGAACAATGTTCTGATTTGGATTGCACCGACATCTCTTTTTTAAATTTGGTCATCTCTTTGTCCTTCCAATTTCAGTTCTTAAATTCATCAATCAATCCTTTTATTTATGTGATAGACCTGCATTTAAAATGAACATTTACTATAAATTAAATGTATCTTATATTATTAGATATATTATTATAAAATATGCTTTAATTAAGGAGTTATTGATACTTCAAGTGCAAAATGATGATATAAAACCTTGATAAAAATATATTTTTAAGTATCAATCAGTGAGTTGGATGAATTTTATTTTTATGTAAAAGCAAATATTCAAGTATTTTCTAATAGAAAAATTAATCATGAATTCAAAATATCATGCATATTATTAAATAACATGTTTTTTTTAAATATTAATGGACAATGTGTTAGATAACATTCTTTTTTTAAATATTGAGACGATAATATATTGGATTGATTCAAATTAACTTACCAAGTCTATAACTTGGGTTATGTGATAAGTCTATAGGAAACTAATCAAAATTAATTATGAAAATTAATCCATAATTAATCTAATAGTGATGAATTTTAAAAAAAAATTAAATTTAAATAAAAACAAAAAAAAACTTTTTGAGTCAATCCAAATTAACATGTCAAACCTATTACCCATATTATGAGATCGATATAATCTCATAGAAAAAAATATAAAATATTATGAAGCCTAGCTTTCAAACACTCAATGTTAAAGAATAAAATCGAGAAAAATCAATTTAAAAAAAGCACAAAAAACAAAATAACTCAAGTAATTCTAGACTAACTTCATAAACATGTTATTTAGTTTATGAGACTAGAATAACTATATAAAAAATTATAAAACTCATTTTTCATTAAAAAAATATTGAGATGTGGGAGGGTGAAACTAAAAAAATAATAATTAAAAGAAATAAATATAATCAATTCGGGTTAACTAGTCAATTTGTGACTTGAGCCAGCTCAACCGAGATAATAAGTCAACTAGATAGACAAGGTTAGTTTCTTTCTCAATTTAACATAAAACTCGGCTCAAGTTAAGGGGATGTTTGAAAATATGATATCGGTTATTTTTTAAAGTGTTTCTTTTTATAAAATTGATGAAAATAATATTTTTTATTTTAAAAAAATTATTTATAACATCAACAAATCAAAATTATCTAAAAATATAAAAAATCAATTTTTAAAAAAATATTTTTAAAATGTAAAAACACATTAGCTCTAATCTTAAATCTACACATTATTGGGTTGACTGACCTTAGGGGTTGGTTTTATAACAATAGTAGCACCTGCCCATGAAAATTATTAATCCATTATTTATTCTTATCAATTGCCCCAAATTTCAAATCGTTAACCGTACTGCAACGGCAAGATTCCTTGGTCATGCAAAACAGCGACCTGAAAGACCTAGCAAAAACATCACCAATCATGGAGAATCCTATCCCACTGTAGAAAATGTGACCGTTACACCAAAAAAAAAGAAGAAGAAGCCCAACGGCTCTTTTCAACTTTGCCTAAAAAATTTAAAATTTTGAAAAGAACAGAAAGGAGCTGCGCACCACAAATGCTCCTTTATTGCATTCCCAATCTCACAAATAAATAACCCTTAGGCCCTATGAATTAATGAAAATCATATTATCCCTCCTTCCTCATTTATTTTGCCCTTTCTTTTGAAAAAATGGCACTGAGACCCATTAATAATTCGCTTCCAATAGCACCAGAGAGACCAAAAAAACATGTGAAAGTAGTTTCTGTTCCAATTCAGAAGCAATCAGAGGTTGGTGTAAATGATGAAAACAAGGCTCCTTTGCCCCCATCCACAGATTCCACTATTGATTATATCTCTTCTGATGATCTCAAACCCATTTCTGATCCTGCATCCAAGATCCAAGTAAGTCTCCTTTTCTCTTTCTTATGAGCGGGTCTTTTTTGTTTTCTGATTTTTCATAAAATGATTCAATTTTTGGTTAAATTTCAAGTTTTTAGAGCAAAACCCGGATTTAAAGAAAAAAAAACATTTCTCAGGTGGTTTTTTTTTTGTTTTCCGATTTTTCATAAAAAGATTCAATTCTCGGTTAAATTTAGAGCAAACCCAGATTTTATATCATTTGAATTTTTCCAGGGTTTGATTGAAAGGTTAGATTCAAAGGATTGGACTAAAGTTTGCGAGTCACTGAATAATGCAAGGCGTTTTGCACTGTATCATTCCTCCCTCCTGTTACCATTCTTGTAAGTGATTTTTGCTTGTGATTTTGGAACTTGAGTATGATATCATTAGGCTGCTGATGTGGTATGTGTTGGTAATTGGTAACCCTAAACATGCGTGTGATTTGTGCATTAGGGAAAAGGTAATGTCAGTGGTGGTAAAAGCTATGAAGAACCCGAGAAGTGCTTTGATCAAGACCTCTATTATGGCTTCATCTGATATTTTTTATGCCTTTGGTGACCAATTACTTGACTCTACTAGCGATGCATTTGATAGTTTGGTGAGGCCTATTTCTTCTCTTCTATGTTTCTCCCCATTTTTGTAATAGATTGCAGTTTGGTTTCATTACCTTTTCATGTGGGTTTGTTAAAAGTTGCTGATTTTGGCCTGTGTTGTGGTGGACAGCTATTGCAGCTGCTGCTTAAAGCTTCTCAAGACAAAAAGTTTGTGTGTGAATCAGCTGATAGGGCTTTGAATGCATTGGTGAAATCCATGACTCCTCTGCCTTTGCTTAATAAGCTTAAGCTATATGTTAGCCATGTCAACCTTAGAATCAGGGCCAAAGCTGCTATATCGATCTCCAACTTTGTGTCTAAGATGGTAAAACCTTCATAAAGTAGCATCGTTTGAGTTGACATTGCCAGTGTTTTTAGCCCGTCTGTTGAATTGTACTGACGAATTGGGTTTTGTGTGGGATGAATTTTTCAGGAGTTGGAAGGAATGAATGAGTTTGGTTTGGTTTCTTTGGTTCAAGTGGCTGCAGATCTGTTGAATGATAGGTTGCCAGAGGCAAGAGATGCGGCAAGGAGAATTGTGATTTCTATATATGAAGCATATACAGGAAATGAAGAGCAGAAGCAGGAGGAATGGCAAAACTTTTGCCAATCCAGTTTGCCACCTATTCGTGCTCAGTCTATTGTCAAAATTACATCTAGTTCTCGTTAGATTTTATGTTAAACTATATCAGCAAGGGTGTTAGAACTAGGATACTAGGATTGTTTTAACTAATCAGAACTTCAATTGCATGCATGTATATTTACATGATTCGAAGATTACTGTTCAGGCGATGCGGTTACTGTTGATCTTCCCTCGTTTGCTTTTTTTACATGGTATTTATACAAAGATGACTCAATTCCCCATTCAAAACAGTAGACAAGACTGCAGACTATGACATTACTGGACTTCCTCTTACTTGAAATTTAGGCAAGAAGAAATACTACTCCTTTGATTCAAAATAGGAAGCATTATCTTATATGCCTAGAAAAATACTTAGGTGGTACTTGTAACTTCTTTGAATGTGAATCTAACATAAAGCCTGGTGGCTGGGCAAGCAAGGTCGTGGAGGCAATGCCAATTGGCTTGATTTACCCACAGAGTGGTAATTTTAGAGTGGATGGCATCACCGAGCAGGAATGGTAGTGATTTGATGAGATTAGATTAGATTAAAATTAAATTATTATAAAAAAAACATTATTTAAAATTTTACTAGATTATAAAGACAAATTACTATTTATCAGAATAGTAATTTGATGACATTACTCCCGACCAAAAAGATCTTTGAATGGAGCAAGGTAGTTTTTTTTTACCATATAGTGTTGGGTTATTCTTTATACGACGATATAACTAATTTAAACTTTGAATTAAAAGTTAGAGTATCTTTAAATAAAGGAGTGTTATGGTTTTTTTTTAAATAATAAAATTACTTTGTTGTTTTTAAAGATAAAATCAAAATTATTCTCTTGCAAGATTTTTTTTATTTTATATTAATTTTATTGTTAATGTGAAGGTTATTTTAAGGGTATTATTGTTTTTGAACATATAATAAAAATTATTGAAAAAACATTAACATATATACCAAGAAGTGGACAGCGAATGTAGGGGCCATTCATTTATCAAACGCCACCTTCCATAACAATATTTGAAAATCTTGACTTCCCGTCAACAATGAATTGACGTGTGCGCCACCATCAGTTTTTCTCTTTTTCTTATCTTTCCTTCTTGAATTCCCCTTTAAAATTTCAAATCAACCCCTTCAATTATTTTTTCCTTCATGTTTAGTTCTTAATCTTTTAGTATTTTAAATAATTTATAAAATTATAAATATTTTTCAATGTCATCCCATTTTTATTTTTTATTCTTTCAAATTTAATTATCATTCTTTTTTATTGATAATTGTTTTGTTTGGGATCATTTTTTAGATTTATTATTTTTTTTACAATTTCATCCTTGATTTTATTTTTTTTCCTTTCAAATTCGATTCCCATTCATTTTATTGCTATCTTTTTTGCCTTTTTTGCTTTGATAAATTTTTAAATTGATATTTTTTATATAATTTTATTCTTCAATATTAAAATAATTAGAAATTAAGCTTTTTGATTGAACTTGAGTTAAGGATTTGACGAGTTGCAAACTTCAAGGATTAAACTAGGTTTAGAGGGAGCTTGCCTATATTTCTCCCCCCTCCTTTTTTTTTTTAAGTTGATATTTTTATTTTTTTAATTATTTTTTAGATTTTTTCTTTGTTATTTTTTTATGGTTTACCTTCTACGAGATTAATTTCGGGTTCATGGCCAAAGTTATTGATTTTAAAAGTTAATGTAAGTTTACTCTTTTTTGTATCGTTTTTTTAAAATTTATTTATTTTAATTTTATCTTTCAGCATTTGATGTATTGAAAATTGATTTTCATACTCTTTTTTTCTTTCTATTGAGTTATCCCGATCTTATGCTTATGATCCAAAGATTAGTGAGTAGATTTTTTTGTAGCTTTTATTAGTTAATGTTTTTTTTATTTTCATTATTTAATATTGGATTATTAGATAATTGAGTTTTATAATTTTTTTTCAGTTTATTTGCAGATGTGGTTACCCTGATATCATGAATAGGTTTGAGATTTTGCATCTTGACATGGGTGAGTTCGGATCAAGTTTTTTTACCTAGTTTTTAATTATTATTTTTTATTTTCATCATTCAACATTTTATTTGCTAGAAATTGAGTTTTAATTTTTTTTCTTTTTATTTTGTTTTCTATAGAGTTATCACATTCTTATTTGATTTATTAAGAATTGGCATTCAAACTCTTTTTTTTCTATGAGATTATTTTAAATTTATGTCCATAATTGCGAAGTTTGCGAGTTAATCCAATTAATTCAGGTATGTTTTTTTTAAAAAAAAATTATTATTTTTAATTTTATCCTTCAATATTAGGTTGTTTAATAATCTAGAAGGGCTTGAGTTGGGTTCTTTTTACCAATTCTTCGTTGTCAATTTTTTTTATTAATTTATTTTCATCGTTATATTTTTTTATTTATGTTATTTAAATTATCAATTAAACTAACAACTTGAGTTTTAAATTTTCTTTTTCCTTAGCATTATTTTCTTACATCAAAAGAAAAATCAGCCACCCATGGTGAATTACAAGCCATAAATCTATGGTTGTATTTGTTTTTGCATTTCAAAAGTGTTTTTGAAAAAAAATGATTTTTTTTATTTTTTTGCTTCTAATTAATATTTTTTGGTATTTTCAGATCATTTTAATATTTTAATATCAAAAATATTTTTTAAAAAAATAAATAAAAATGCTATTTTGATATAGTCTAGACCATTTTCTTATAAAATTGACTTTGTTAATTAGCAACTCGTTAAATCTCTTAAAAGTAATCTTAAAAAATTATGTTTGGATTAATTTTGTTATTTTTCACTGATTTTCCTAGATTTATTATTTATTTTTTGATTTTATGTTACCCTCTTTTATGTTTTAGAATTTTTATTTTGTTATCTAGTTCAGATTTTTTTTTAACCTATAAAAGGTATCGTAAACTTTTTTAGAAGGCAAACTTAATCCAAGTAATATTTTAGCAATAAAATAAGATTTTAAAGGGTTTTTTTTTGTGTGTTTTTAACTCTATTTCAGTTTATCTTTTATTTTTTATCTTTTTAGTTATTGTTTTATTATGCTTTTCGTTTGCATCACCATGAATTCTATTTAATTAGAAAGAGATTTTTAATATCATCTAAAAAACAGATCGGGGCTTGAGATTTGGTTTAATTTTAGTTTGATTTTTTTTAATTAATTAAATATTATTTTGAGGTTAGATATAAAGTTATTGGGGGTATATAGAGGTGTTTATTTTCTGTTTCAAGGTGAAAAAATAGTTAGAAGTGGTTTTTTTAAACCAAGAGGCGAGACCTGATTTTTAGACCACTAAAGGTTGCAGAAGCTTAACTAGGAAACATGTCACCTTACTTTTTTCATATATATGTATATGTATGTATAAAAGAATGGTTAGCGTGCTAGCCCACCAATACCTAGGCACCTTCCCACCTTTATTGCTTTCTTTCCATTTTAATTACAAATTCATTGGGATAAAATAATTTGAATTCTTATGATATTATTTGATTAAAATTATTTTGTTTTTGAACAGGTTATATAATTCTTTTATAATATTAGCAAGCAATTTTTTATACCACCTTTTCTAATTGTTTTTTTAAATTTATTTGGTGTCTTTTTTGTGCATATTAATTTTTATTATTATATAATTGGATACAAAATATTATTGAATATAACCAGGTTTATAAATTGGGTTGGTAGTTTGACGGGTTGATTTGAATTAATTTAAAATATTATTATCTCAATATATATATATATATATATATATATATAATGTTGCTTTAAATTTTTTTTAAATCAAATTAGATTTTAATTGAGTCATATTTAGATGATATCAAGTAAATTATAATCCGGTTCATAATTCGGTTCAGTTTGAAACTCAATCTTAACTTGATCTCAGCCAAATTTAATTAAACTATCAAAATGTTTCTTACTGTGGCTTGTTTATTCTCTTGTATTTTAAATATATTAATAGAAATTATCACAATATTATATTTTTTAATTTAAACTTTCTTTTATATTTATTATGAGATGTTGTCTGGGAAAAACATATATTTTGGTCAAAGAATTCTCGGAGAAAAAACAGCATGTTATTAAAATGATAGGGTTTTAATTTGAAAGATGACTTTGTTATCCTTGTTTCAAATTTTCTAAATTTCTTTGATGATTCCTCTAGTTGTTTTTATTTTTGTTTAATTAAGATCATATAGAGAAAAAAATTATATTTTTTTTATAAAAAAGCTTAATAAGAAAAAAAGGAATTATGATGACAAATAATTTTGTTTCAATAGAATTAGATTTTTTTAAAAAAGATATTGACATGTAACTAAATAAATAGAATAGAATTGTTCATCTCTTAACCTATATTTATCTCTCAGATCCTAGATTTAGTTTTTTTTTTAATTTTAATATTTATTAGCAATTAAACATCTAGAGATAAAATACTAAGGGAATAGGGCTTAAAAGTAAAGTATTAAAGATGAAAAAAATGCCACGGGATAGAATATTTATTATCAATTAATTAATTTTATTAAACACGTGAAGAATCACGAGTTGATTAAGAAATTGCCGCTAGGCATGCATGTCAAGAGTGGTTGCATTAAGATAAAATAATTTATTAATAATTTATTTTTTTAAGTTTATTAAAATAATAAAAAATAAATTTTACAAATTAAAAATTTAAATGAAAAAAAATAAAAAAATATAATTTTATAAATTAATTTAAATAAAATAAATAAAAAAAATAAAAAAAATGAAAAAATTAAAATTAAAATAATAATAATTAAGATTTCATAAATTATTTTAAATAAAATAAGTAACAATAAAAAAACAAGGACTAAATTTGATAAATAAAAAATTTCAATAAAAAAATGATAAGGAAAAAGCAAATAATAATTATAAAAATGAGGACCAAAGTTAATATAAAAATTAAATTTTAAGAAATGAAATTGAAAAATAAATATTCAAAAGAAAATAATATGATATTTTTAAATTTTTCATAACTTTCAGAAAGTGTTTTTTGCCCAAATGTTCTAGAAAAACACTTCCCTAGAAACCAAGTTAAATGTTTTTTTGAGAGGAAAGTGTTTTTCATTGACCAATGATTAGTACTTAAAAGTGCATTTTTGTCATGGTTTTATATCATCATTTTGCACTTGAAGTATCAATAACTCCTTAACTAAAGCATGTTTTATAATAATGTGTCTAATAATATAAGATACCTATAATTTGTGGTAAATGTCTATTTTTAATGCAGGCCTATGACATAAATGAAAGGATTGATTGATGACTTGAAGAACTTAAATTGCAAGGATAAAGAGATGGTCAAACTTAGAGAAGAGATGTCGGTGCAATCCAAACCGGAACACTGTTCGGTAATTGGGTCATATCTGGAGCTACAGATCTCAGATTTAGGTCCAATTTATATGGATGGAAAGGTAAGACATAGGCCTACAACTTTCATATGGAGCCCAAGATCTAAAAAGGCCATTATCAAGTCCAAATTGTAGCAACAACAAAGAAGCCCGAATCTGTCTTCCAGCCCGAGCACTGTTCGGTATTTTAGCTATATCTGGAGTTCTAAAAGTCCAAATGAGCTGAATTGTTTACACAAGAAAGCTGAGACAATTGGCTACAACTTTCATGTTTACAACTGGCTCCAATTTTGACGTTATCAATGACGTTTTGGGCAGACAAGAGAAGATAAGGATTGTCACCAAGTCAAAAGTTGGCCACCCACTTATCAATTAGTCATCAAATCAATAGTTCCCAATTTTGGCCTATAAAAGGAGGCATTTGCCATGCATTTATGCATCTTGGTTTCGAGATCAAGATCATGCTTTTCCTTTCTCCCTTTGTATTTTTTGTAATGTTTATGCTTTGCTTTCATTAATATCAAGTTTATGCTTTTCATTTCCTTTCCTTTACTTAGTTAGCTTTTATGTTCTTATTTTGTTTATTTATTTTGCTTTCTTTCATTATGTCTAGCTAAGTTAATTATGTCAAGGTGAAAAGGTTACACTAATGGTGTGAGAATAAGTATAATGTAAACTTAATATGGACTTTAATGTTTGATACTAACATGTTTTATATTTGTTATCTTGTTCACTCTTTAATACTTTGCTTGTTAAATGACTAATCTTGATTTATGTTGTATAACACTTGGTACAACAAATGCTTGGCACTTTCATAGCCCATAATGTATGGTATAACCGACACCTGAGCTATGAAAGGAACTTGATTTGTTGTTAACATAAGTTATAATCATGAATGCTTGACGAGATTTACAAGTATTAGCATTAATTGAATAAGATGACTAATGTAATCATGTTAACAATATATAATCTGATTGGAACCTCCTTTGTGTGTGGTTTTCAATTCAATAATAAGAGTTTATACTATACTTGTTTGATATACCATTAGTGGAACCTCTAACCTTGACATTTGTTATTATTATTATTTAATCCTTACATTAATTTTTCATCTCTAAGTTCTCATCATCATCTTCTTCTTCTTTTTCTTTATTATTATTATTATTACTACTACTATTACTAGTACTATTATTATTATTATTATTATTATTATTATTATTATTATTATTATTATTATTATTATAGTTGTTGTTGTTATTGTTATTGCTATTATTGCTATTATTATTGCTTATAATTGTTGTCTATAATTTGTACAATTAACCTCCCTGTGGTTCGACCCCGGTCTTGCCGGGTTATTTATTACTTCGACACTCCTGCACTTGGGAGAAGACATCAACCTTTTAGTCGTGTCAAGTTTTTGGCGCCGTTGCCGGGGAGGTAAGTCCTTATATAAATTATAATATTTATTTTATTTTCTCTTTTCACTTTTCTTATATATAACTTTGTCTCTTTTATTTTGTTTCTCCTTATTTTGTTTTCTTCCTTCTTCTTTTGTTTTCTTCTTCCTTTTATTTTATTCCTACACGTGCATGAAAGTGTGGTCACGTACATCAAGTGGTAGACTTTGTAGGGTATCCTCATCATTTTCAGAAAATATGGCCGAAGAAGATAATCAATCACTTCATAATGAAAATAATGAGAATAACCGTGCTAGAACACTTAGAGATCATATGAATCCCACAAGAACAAGTGCACCATCATGCATAGTTTTTCTTCCTGATGCATCTCATTTTAATTTTAAACCAGGTATTATTCAACTTTTACCTTCTTTTCATGGTTTAGAATTGGAAAATCCATACTTGCATTTAAGGGAATTTGAAGAGGTCTGCAACACATATAATAATTTAAATTGTAGCATGAACACCATCAGATTAAAGCTTTTTCCTTTTTCATTAAAAGATAAAGCTAAAACATGGCTACAAAATTTAAGACCAGGATCCATTCGTGCTTGGGATGAAATGCAACAACAGTTTTTAAAGAAGTTTTTCCCATCTCATAGAACAAACTCTTTCAAGAGACAAATCACCACTTTCACTCAAAAACCAGGAGAAACATTTTACAAATGTTGGGATAGGTATCGAGACTTGCTTAGTACTTGCCCTCATCATGGTTTTGAAACATGGAGATTGGTTTCACATTTCTATGAAGGGTTAACACCTAAAGATAGGCAAATGGTTGAATTGATGTGCAATGGAACTTTTGAAGATAAAGACCCTGATGAAGCAATGGAGTACTTAGACTTGTTAGCTGAAAATGCTCAAAATTAGGACACTGCAGGTACATATGAGGCACCGAGTAAAACTCAACCTCATACATCTAGTGGAGGTATGTACAACCTTAGGGAAGATCATGACCTTCAAGCCAAATTTGCATCTTTAACTAGAAAAGTCGAGGCACTAGAATTGAAAAAGAGTGGTCAATTAAAATCTGTTGAAAACATTGTGTGTCAAATCTGTGAAACAAATGAACACTCAACCAACGATTGTCCAACCTTGCCTTCTTTTAAAGAATGTCTCCATGAACAAGCTCATGCTTTAAACAGTTTCCAAAGGCCCAACCACAACCCATACTCCCAAACATACAACCCTGGTTGGAGGAATCACCCAAATTTCAGTTGGAAGAGTGAGAACAACAATGCACAAACTTCACAACCACCATTTCAAGCACACCACAATTTCCAAAATTCTCATGGATATGCACCTCCTTATGCTCCACCTCCTAGAAGAAATCTTGAGGAAACATTGCATGCATTCATTGAAAAGCAAGAGACAATCAATACTCAACTTGCTCAAAACATGACAGATTTTAAAGATACTCTTGCTAAATTAACATCTGCTCTCAGTTTCCAAGAGAAAGGTAAGTTTCCATCTCAACCACAACAAAATCCCAAGGGGCAATACAATGCAAATGCAAGTAGTTCCGGAAGCCAACACGTGGATCAAGTCAAATCAGTCACTACTCTGCGTAGTGGTAAGGTTATTGAAAAACCCTCTCTTGAACCTTATGAGAAAGATGATGAGTCAATCTCTGAGGATAAGGAAGGGGATGAATTTGAAAATTGCAAAGAAACGACTGATTCACCGCCAGCACTTCCATTTCCTCAAGCCATGACCAAACAAAGGAAAGTCAATCACAACTCTGAAATTTATGAAATTTTCAAACAGGTAAGGATCAATATACCTTTGCTGGATGCTATTAAACAGGTTCCTTCCTATGCTAAATTTTTGAAAGATCTATGCACTGTGAAGAGGAAACTGAATGTGAAAAAGAAAGCCTTTCTAGCCGAACAAGTAAGTGCTATTCTTCAAAACAATAATGCTTTGAAATATAAAGACCCTGGTTGTCCTACAATTTCTTGCTTTATTGGAGAGCATAAAATTGAAAGAGCCTTACTTGATCTTGGTGCTAGTGTGAATTTACTTCCATATTCAGTTTTTCAGAGTCTCAATCTAGGTGAGTTAAAACCAACTTCTATATCTCTTTTACTTGCCGATAGATCTGTAAAAGTGCCTAGAGGAATAATTGAAGATGTGTTAGTACAAGTCGATAAATTCATTTATCCTGTGGATTTTATTGTCTTGGACACAGAACCTGTTGAAGCATGTAATTCATTTCCTGTTATTTTAAGACGTCCGTTTCTTGCAACCTCTAACGCATTGATTAATTGTAGGAATGGACTGATGAATCTATCATTTGGAAACATGACATTGGGGATGAATATTTTCAACATTTGCAAGCAACCTGGAGATGATAATGATTTACAAGAAGTAGATCATATTGATGAATTAGTTTATGATCAACTTGAATCTACTTTAAGTAAAAATGAATTGGATGAAACTGAAGATTTGCAAATGATTTATTCTTTGGAAGAAATCACGGATAACAAACGCACAGAAAATGTTGATGCGAATCTTTTGTCAACAGTGACAACAGATTCGACATCTAACATCACACCAATCGATGATTACTTTCGTAACAAATCCTTACTTTCTCTTAGTCTAATGCCTTGGTATGATAAAAATATCAATTTTCTTGCTTTAGGAGATTTGCCAACTGATTGGAGTATTCAATACAAAAAAAAGTTTTTGAACGAAGTGAAGAGCTTTTATTGTGATGACCCTAACTTATTCAAATATTGTCCTAATCAAATCTTTCAAAGATTCATTCCCGACAATGAGGTAAGTAGTGTCATTAAACTTTGTCATTCTGAAGCATGTGGGAGTTATTTTTCTTTAAAAAAGACAGCTGCAAAAATCTTTCAAAATGGATTTTATTGGCCCACCATGTTCAAGGACACGCATGCATTCTGCAAAACTTGTGAAAATTGTCAAAAGATTGATACTAGTAAAAAAGTTTTGTTTTATAATTCTCAACTCTATGCACTCCCTAGAGAGCTAAGAACAAGATGGAGCAATCCTTATGGGGCCTGTGATATTGAGAATTCAATGAATGACAATGATTTTAAGGAAAATGGACATCGTTTGAAAGCTTACTTTGATAATTTTCCTAGTGAAAATGAATCAGTTGGTTTGAATGATCTTGTAGATAAAGGTTGATTATTTTGTTTTTCTCACATTTTATTTTTTTGTATTTCTTTTTGAGTGATTTTTGCTAGTTTCTTTCACCCCGGTCAAATGGCGGACAACGGTACTCCGTGACTTAAGTCGGTTCTTTCAGTTTCCCACAATAACTGATATCTGTGTATATATCCGTGCAATTCTTTGAAGCTCTCTTCCAATTCTCATTTGAAAATGGACACTAATCTTGAAAAATTGAAAAAGTATTTTCCCGCTCTGCCTCAGAATGCAATTACAAAAATTTACCGTGATAGATGTGCAAGATTGAGATTGTTAATGAATCATGGAATTCCTGAAGATATTCGCTGGTTGATTGAAGCAAAGGTCCGATTATCAGGTGAGTCCTCTAACTTCATTTCACACATGTCTGGAACAGGTAAAAGCACTTTTGCAAAGAAGCGTCGTGCAAAACGACTAGATGTCTGTCATCGATGTGCTAGATGGACTTGTAATACACAATGTCGTTCTTTAGGAATGGTATCTATAAACCGTGAAGATAAAATACAATTCATTAAGGATGGCCTCAGTAAGGAGTCTTTAGATAATCTTCTATTGACTCTTGAGACGCATCCTAGTGGAGATGTGCATCGTGCAATTTATGATTTATGGCCACTATTTCATAAAGAACGTGATCAACTTAGTCTTGGGAATCTGACTAAAAAAGACCCTGTTTGCCAGTTTTTAAGAAAATTGGATGGGAAGCCTATCCCCGACCCATAGAGGGCGTTTAAGCCGTTCTTGGATGTAAAACCAAGGGAAGATGTGAGCCACAATCACAACTACCTGTACACACACATGTTTTTTTTCAAAAGTAAATAAATAAATAAATAAATAAATAAAAAGAGAGAGAGAGAGTGTGAGACTCCAGCTGGCCTACATGTAGATGTTATGATTGCCTTTCTAATTTCTCATCTATAAAACCCTCTTTTCCTTCCTTTCATTTCTACTCAACCCATACATTCAACAAATACAGAAGTGTGTAGAAATGGCAAGTTCCTTAAGTCATCAAATAAGAAATATTTGTGTTTTTGGTGGATCTAGTCCTGGGAAAGAAAAGGAGTTTTTAGAATCAGCAAATCATCTTGGTCAGGTGCTAGCTGAGAGAAAGATTCATTTAGTGTATGGGGGAGGCAGTCTTGGGTTAATGGGAGGTGTGTCAATAGCTGCATTTTTAGGAGGTAGTCAAGTTTTAGGAGTCGTCCCTGAAGCTTTGGCACAAGGGGACATCATTGGAAAAACAATTGGAGAGGAACTTCAAGTCTCCACAATGTCGGCTCGAATGAATGCAATGTTTAACCATGCTGATGCTTTCATTGCTTTACCAGGTGGTCTAGGCACATTGGAAGAGATCTTTCATATTTCCTCTTGGGCTCAATTGCACATTCACCATAAACCCATAGGTTTGTTAAATGTTAATGGTTATTATGATAAGTTGTTGTCTTTTCTTGATCATGCTGTGGAACAGGAATTTCTAACATCTTCTGCACGACAAATCATAATCTCTGCTACTACTGCTGAACAATTGATTGACCAACTACAATCTTTCATTCCTGTGATTGATCCTTCCATGAGTCGCATAAATTGGTCATCTACGGGAAGCCGTAAAAAGCTTAGATTGGATTTGAGCCTTCATTTGTGAATTTTTTTTGTCTTTTGGTTTTATTATTGTGTTTTGTTATTTCTTATTTTTGTTTCAGTGTGTTTCAGGTTTTGTCAGTATTCGTTATTTCAGGTGATATCTTCTATACTCTTTCTTTCTACCTTAGAACATTGAGGACAATGTCTCGTTTTGGTTGGGGGGAGAGGGTAGTAGTTGATAAAAAAAAAATTGTTTTTCATTTCATAAAGCATGTGCATAATTGTTGTTACTAGGATGGCAGAGTAAAGGAGTTCTTTTGTTAAAGTGACTCTCGAGACGCATCTTAGTAACCATTCTTAACAAGGTCTATTATAATACTTCCTAAAATATTCAGGTTTACAAACTCTCACAATGTTATCATTTAATTCTACTCGTATACTTATTTAACATGTATTCTTAAATCTTAATTTACACACACACACTTTAACATATGATTGTGGGTTGCATATTGGATTATTACATTATTTATGTTCTTTTGTTAAAGGTAACAACTAAGGGAAAGGGATTGTATATAATTAAAAAAACAAAAACATGAAAAACAAAAAGAAAGAAAAAAAAAGAAAAAAAAGAAAAAAAAATGATGATAATAAAAATATAGATAAGTTTGGTTTCGTAGCCTCCCTAACCTAAGCAATTAAGCCCGAAGGGGTGTTTTAACACCTAATACCCTAAAGTCAACTGACTTGGGAGCTATTGGCCCAACGCTTGTTACATGGGATAAGGAGAAAAGCTTGAGGGAATCAAACATTGCACTATCTACATATCAGTATCTGCGACCCGAGTTACTAAGCTCGTAGGGGTGTCTTAACACCTAATGCCCTAAGACCAACTAGTTTGGGAGTCATTAGCTGAAAGCTCGTTACATGAGTTAAAGATGCATGATGTTTTTAAATTATATGTATATAGATTTAAAAAAAAAACACGAAAAAAAAAGAAGACAAAAATAGTAATCCCAACCCAAGGAAGTTAACCTTACACATTAGAACAAAAATGTTGTTTTCTTCCAAGAAAAGCCCCATAATTATGTGTTGATAAATTGAGCACAAAAGAAAGGTTTATTAATATCTTGTTAAGAGGTATTGAGCAGATATATAAATTTAATGAGAGTTTGTTTATCTGGATAGATTAATGGAAGTTAAGTTCTCATCATCATCTTCTTCTTCTTTTTCTTTATTATTATTATTATTACTACTACTATTACTAGTACTATTATTATTATTATTATTATTATTATTATTATTATTATTATAGTTGTTGTTGTTATTGTTATTGCTATTATTGCTATTATTGTTGCTTATAATTGTTGTCTATAATTTGTACAATTAACCTCCATGTGGTTCGACCCCGGTCTTGCCGGGTTATTTATTACTTCGACACTCCTGCACTTGGGAGAAGACATCAACCTTTTAGTTGTGTCAACCAACTTTTCTAATAAAAAATAAATACAGTTTAAAAATATAAAAAAATACTAAAAGATAAAATATTTGATAGACTTGAAGAATTTAAAAATAAATGTAGATATGTTATAAATCAAATCAACATTTAAAATATTCCATTAGATATTCATGCGTACAATTTATTTTGTGTGCATTTGATAAAATTCATTATATAACTATTGATTTTATAAAATTTACACAAACATCTACTAGAAGAATTTGAACTAACTTTTTCAATGAAGTTGAATCATGCAAGGAAATACAAGCAATGTTAGCTAGTATAAGTTATATTTATGATTTTATTGGATGAATTTATCAACAATACAAATTTAAGATTTTTAAATTATTTTTTGAATAGTGATTGATTTTTTTAGAGATCTTTTGCAATCCTTAATTACATAAATTAATTTGATTTAATTACTTACAAAAAAAAAAAGTGTTTTTTACTATTTTTTTTTATTTCTTCACATGGGGACCCGAGATTCTTAAATTTGGCATAATGTTAAACATTTTTCTTAGTGGTGGCATTCGTCACCTGTCTGAATCTAGATTGCTAATAATTTATAGGTATATAATATCGGATTAACCCAATCCAGCTCTCTCTATCTCTCAATCCCAACCAGTGTTGACTTATTCTAGATATTTCAATATTAGAGATGTGTGTCCATAGTTTTTAAGTTTTCATGAATAATTAATCATAATAACATATGAATACGAAAATAAAATATGCAGAATAGTACGAAAAATTGATAACACATTAATAACTTTTTTTTCAAGGCTAAACAGTCACATATGGATATAAAATATTATTTAACTGAATGCAATCCTTATAATTTTGAGCATTCCTTTACAAAAAGTATTTGGTTCCTAGGTCATTTGTCTGTATGTGTTTATATATATATATAATTTGGATAGAATTCAGTCACATAAGGATAGAAATATTATTTAATTGAAAACTTTTGAAACTCAAGTCAAAATTCATGCAACGTTTTGGATGACAAAATCGAGACTATGACTATTTATATAGTTGAAGGTCATTTTTAAGGTTAGTCCTTCTGAGTTTGTTTATATATTAAGATAATAATTTATTAATTTATATAACAAGCAAGATGATAGAAAATTTAAAACTAGTATTTTCTAATAACATAGAATGAACGTCCTTAATTTGGATAATAACTAATTACTTTATATAAGAAGAAAGATGACAAAAAATTGTTTGGTAATAAAAACTAATATTTTTCTAATAATATAAAATGTACGGACTTAGTTTGGATCTGATCATGATTATATATATATATATATATATATATATATATATATATATATTCCCTTTTCTCTTATGGGCCAATACTAAACACGCATCAAAAGCTTACATTTTCTAATTTATAACAAAAAAAAAATTGTATAAAGCACTTACTAATAAAGGAAATGTAAAAAATTTACCAAACTTTTTTTTTATTATCTTATCTTAATTTAATCAAAACTTTTTAGAAACCATCAAATATCATCGATGACTTTTCAATTCATTAATAATTTTATCTATATTATTTAATTTAAAATTTTAATTTAATAAAAAAATTATAGAAACCCATCAAATAACAGTGATGGTTTTTCAATCCGTCAATAATTTTATCTATGAAGAACAATAATTAACAATGCAATTAAGAAGTGAATAGTTCCAGAGTTCACTGGAAAATATCGACGAAATTAATTCGTCAATGATTTTCTTTGTAATTGACATTATAAATAGTGTCTGGGAGAAATGAATAGTTTACCAATAAGTTTACAAATAGATTTTACCAACGGTAATTCTGTCGGTATAAATGATACAAAAAAAAGTAACCAAACCAAAATTAAAAAAATAAGCTGAAACCAGTTTAAACCGACTGGTTTTGGTTCTATTTTTTTGGACAAAACCTGTTCAAACCAGTTTGGTTTAGTTTTTCGGTTTGACTTGGTTTTAGCTCTGTTTTTTTTTTCTGATTTGACTTGTTTTTTATTTTTTCTGTTTTGGCTTGGTTTGGTAGGTTAATATTAAGGATTCCTATTCCCATCATAATAAATCTCATGTTTGAAGGATTTGCATTGAGGAAAAATCCATCTAACAAAGTCATAAATATAACTTACAGTAGCTGACATTGCACATATCTCCCTACATGATTCAACTTTGTCTGGAAAAGTCTATTCAAGTTTCTCTAGTAAATGCTTGTGTAAACTTTATAAAATTAATGATTATATAATGAATTTTATTAAATGCACACAAAGCAAATTGCATGCATTAATATCTAATGGAATACATATTGCACAAATACATCAAGAGAAAACAACATATCATAGTAGGAATCAAAGAAGTACCTTGAAGGCATTAGTTTTCCCTTTGGCGACTTGATTTTTTGTTATTCAGTTGTTTATAACACCCCTTGTGAATTCATTTGGATTCTTCCCATAATCAATCAAACGATTTAATCATAAACGATTTCTTCTCCTGTTGAGGCATTTGAGAAAAAAGAAATTCTTCCAGAAAGAGACTCCTTCCTGTACGAGGAGTGAACAACTATAGTTCTTTATAGAGAACTATTACCAAAGCATGGGAAAGATGCACAAACAAAAGAAGAAATGAAAGTCCTATAACTTACTACATCCCTCTTAAAAGATTGATGTAGACAACCATGGCCTCTAAAAATTAATTATAATAACACATGAATACAAAAAAAACTATCAAATTATTTTTTCCCCCAAAACTGCAACTTTTCTTTTTATTTTTATATTCATATGTGCTATATATATTTTTTGGTTCTTTAGAACCTAAAGATAAAGAATAATAATACTCGAAAAAAAATTGATGAAATATTATACTTTAACCATCTTTAGGTTTTAAAGAATAAAAAAATATATGCAGTATAAATGAATGTAAAAATAAAACGAAAAGTTACAGTTTTGGGAAAAAAACAATTTGATAGTTTTTTTTCTTGCTTTAATAGTATCATTTCTTCCCAACCACTATACCTCTGAAAGAACTATATATAAAAGGTGCCTTAATAGCAATGGCCTAAGGTGTTAACTAGTACTTCATCTTTTGTTATTAAGATTATAGCTCAATGATGAGAATAATCAATATAGTATTATATGAGTTGAATCAAAGATTTGTTGTATGTAAAACTTGATTTCAACTCATATAATACTATATTGATTATTCTCATCATTCAACTATAATTTTAATAACAAAAAATGTAAATGAATAAGGTATTTAGAGGGATCAAATGGAAGGATTCAATGTATATATATAAAAAAGGAGCAAAATATGGACTATGAAATGACATTTAAGCTTACCATCTCCATTATTGTTGGTGGATAAGACCATAAATATGTACTTTCTGACTATGATGGTGAGGATGAAGTAGATAATAATCGATAAGACTACTAAAATGTCAACAGGGTTTTAGATACCATTGGGTAAGGTGCTCATTAGCATATACAAAGGATATGTGCTTAAGTCACGACTCCAATACATTGGAATGCCAAGTCTAGAACACTGAACCAACGTTTCCCTTGCATAATAAACTTCAACTCTTAATTAATTATTCATGGTCGTATTAGTGTGTGTGTAGTTAAGTCTACTGTACATAAAAAAAATAAAAAACAAATTCACAAAACATGAGAAATCTCTAAATAAGATTGAATTCAAACTGAAACACACAAGAGACCAATAGAGGAGTTGAGGAATTGTGAGCTCTTATATGTACTAACTTAGACATAAACAATACGAGAAAGATAATAAACACATATAATACAAAATTATGTCGAATAGAAAACTACACAAACTCTAATTAAGTATAAAAGACATAACATAGTTGGCGATGCATCTTGAGTCACCAGTGCCTCTTTCGGTTACCTCTTCTTGAATTTCTAGGAGTTCTACGATATGATCTGTAGCTTCCTCCAGTATCTATGATGAAAAAAGAGTATTTGAATAATTAACAATAAAAAGCATTAATATATTACATATTTTACATCCAAAGATGAGATGTTTTATTCATGTCAATAGTTTCTAATAACAACCAGATGTATACATGTTTCATACTTGGAAATTGAGTTAGTGACCAGGGAAGAGAAAAAAGCATAAAATAACATTTTTGATAAAAAAATTCCAAGTAAAAGTTGTAATTTTTCAAATCATGATGTATTGTGATTTTTTAGGTGAAATTGGCAGGTTGGTGTTTTGTTTTTTTAGGAAATAATGTTTTATGATTAATGGGTTTAATTGGTTGGTAATTGTTTCAATTATAGAGTTATTGTGGTGATAATGGCATGGAATGTGTTTTCTTCTGGATTGTGGGGCTGTTTTATTTTTGAATCCAAATTATCAGAGTTAAAGTATACTTCTTATACACAAGTAAAATCATTGGCAATTCAGAAAGATAAGCATGTTTAAAATCATTAGATTTTTCAAAGAAATTTAGATTTTCCCTCACTTTTTCTACACTCTTCTTTTGTTATATTTTCTCCACTCATTTTCTCTCCACTACAGGCCTCCCTTTTATATTTTTCCTTTTTGGCCATGATCATCCCCTAATTTCTTAAGGGCCTAAACTTTGACCTCTTTTATTTTCAACTCATGGCTCACTTTATTTTTACTTTTCTTCATATTCTAACCATGTTGTTTTGCATGTTCTTCCACTTTGACAGAATTTGATCTTCATCATTCACAATAAAGAGGACATCTAGTCAAACCTTTCTAAGAAAAGTGAAGTTGATCCAACGATGAAACAAGACAAACAAAGTTGGTAGCTGACACGACTAAAAGATTGATGTCTTCTCCCAAGTGCAAGAGTGTCAAAGTAATAAATAATCCGGCAAGACCGGGGTCGAACCACAGGGAGGTTAATTATACAAATTATAAACAACAATAATATAACAATAACAATAATAATATAACAACAACAACAACAACAATAATAATAATAAAGAAAAAAAAAGAGAAAAAGAAGAAGAAGATGAGAACTTTGAGATGAAATATTAATGTAACGATTAAACAATGATAATAACAAATGTCAAGGTTAGAGGATCCACTAATGGTATGTCAAACAAGTATAGTATAAACTCTTATTGTTCAATTGAAAACCTCACACAAAGAAGGTTCCAATTAGATTATAGATTGTTAACATGATTACATTAGTCATCTTATTCAATTAATGCTAATACTTGTAAATTTCATCTTGCATTCATGATTATAACTTATGTTAACAACAAATCAAGTTCCTTTCATAACTCAGGTGTCGGTTATAACATACAGTATAGGCTATGAAAGTGCCAAGTATTTGTTGTACCAAGTGTTATACAACATAAATCAAGATTAGTCATTTAACAAGCAAAGTATTAAAGAGTGAACAAGATAACTAATATAAAACATGTTAGTATCAAACATTAAAGTCCATACATTATACTTATTCTTACACCATTAGTGTAACCTTTTCACCTTGACATAATAAACTTAGCTAGACATAATGAAAGAAAGAAAAATAAATAAACAAAATAAGAACATAAATAAGATAAGAGTTAACAAAGTAAAGAAAAAGAAATGAAAGGCATAAACTTGATATTAATGAAAACAAAGAATAAACATTACAAAAAATACAAAGACAGAAAGCATGAACATGATCTTGATCTAGACACCAAGATGCCTAAATGCATAACAAATACCTCCTTTTATAGGCCAAAATTGGGAACTTTTGATATGATGACTAATTAATGAGTGGGTGACCAACTCTTGACTTGGTGACAATCCTTATCTTCTCTTGTTTGCCTAAAACGTCATTGATAACATCAAAATTGGAGCCACTTGAAAACATGAAAATTGTAGGAAATTATCTCATCTTTCTTATGTAAAACATTCAGCTCATTTTAACTTCTAGAACTCTAGATATGGCCAAAATACTGAACAGTGCTTGGGCTGGAGGATAGATTCGGGCTTCTTTGTTGTTGCTATAATTTGGACTTGAAAATGGCTTTTTTAGATCTTGGGCTCCATATAAAAGTTGTAGACCTATGTCTTACCTTTCCATCCATATAAAGTAGACCTAAATCTGAGATCTACAACTCTAGATATGACCCAATTACCAAACAGTGTTCCAGTTTGGATTGCACATCTCTTTTCTAAGTTTGGTTATATCTTCCCCCTTGCAATTTAAGTTCTTAAAGTCATCAATCAATCCTTTCATTTATGTTATATGCTTGCATTTAAAATGAACATTTACCACAAATTATGATATAAAACCATGATAAAAATGCACTTTTAAGTACTAATCAGCAATCACATCTACCCCGAACCTAATTTTCTCAGAAAATATACAGTGGCTATATCACTTAAATGACACCAGATAAACAAAGTCCCTAGGTATCACATGATAATATTGAATATAGCCTCCCAACTAGATTTGTGGCCCGTGCTCTGCCATGGACCGACCAATTTTTTTAATGGAAAAAACTTGATCTTAACCCATTCAGATTATTAAATAACTCAATGTTAAAGGGAGAAGTTAAAAAAAAAGTGCGGTATGCTTAAGTGCTGATACCCTACGCACACATGACACTTGGGCTCCAGCCTTTGGGTTGGGCATTCCCCAACACACATGTGGCGCTTGGGCTCTACCTTTGGGTTAGGGACAAATCGTGCTTGGATCATAGCTCTAGATTCAAGGGGAATGAGTTAGTTGTCAGGACCCATAATCAATGGTCTAGCATAAGGATCCAATAGAATTTGGTCCTTCATCAATACTCAATATTCATGGGTCGTAGGATTCAAAATATTATTACTATTTTTATAATTAATATTATTAATAAAATAATTAATAAATTTGAAATAAAATATTATTATTTATATTATATATTTTTTTTATAAAAAATAAAAAGATAGCTCGCGGTGTAGTATTATTCAAAATATTTAACAATTCTACGTATTAATATAAAAAATATTATAATTTGCATTGTCAATATTATTATTTTTCTTAGAATACAAAGTATTCATCTTAAAGATACTATTATTTTTGTTCTAATATTATTATTTTTATAATAATTTAAATTTTTAATATAAAAAATATTATTATTTATGTTCTAAATATTCTTGGTATTAAAAATAATATTATTTGGGTTAGGAATATTATTATTTTTACCATAATTAAAAGTATTAATATTAAAAATATTACCTTTTTGTGTTCAAAATATTATTATTTGGAAGGTAAAATTAAAAATTACTATGAGTATTATTATTATTATCATTAATAAATTTTAAAAAATTATTATTACTAAAAAAAAAAACCATGTGAAGACATGACACTTGGCTCCTACGTGGGGGCTAGGCACACCTCCATTTATCCACGCGACGCTTGGGGTATGCTTAAGTGCTCACACACCCTACGCAAATATGGTGCTTGAACTACAACCTTTGGGTTGGGCACTCCTCAGCGCACACATGGTGCTTGAGCTCTTGCTTTTGGGTTGGACACTCTTCAGTGCACACGTGGTGCTTGGGTTCTGCCTTTGGGTTAGGGACAAGTGGTGCTTGGGGCATGGTTCCAGACTTGAGGGGAATGAGTTGGTCGTTAGGACCCAATAGATTTTGGTTCTTTATCAAGACTCAATGTTCATGAGTCTTATGCACAGTTTTAAAACTCGGACCAGTCCGATAGGTCAACCCGGGACCCGACCGACCCGAGTCTGGGACTGATCCGGATATAAGTAAAAATCTGCTTGGGAAATGACCTGGTAAAACTTGGTCGACCTGGAACCAGGACCACCGGTCTGTGAAGCCAACCACCTTAGTAAAAAATGGTGGGAGAAGGTGTAGCCATCCTTTTACATCTTAGTCAAAAATGGTGGGAGAAGGTGTAGCCATCTTAGTAAAAAATTTGTATGCACCAAATTGGTGCTATTTGCCTAACCCCTTGTCTTTTGCATGGATACTTGCCTATAAATAGGCAATGTATCCAAGCATTATAAACACACCACAAGAGAGAAGAAGATAGGGTGAGGAGAGAGTAATCCCACAAAATTGTGAGGTATTTGTGAGATAGTAAGTGAAGTGTTTTCTTCTAATAATAGAGAGACTTTTGTTATTCTCCTATTATTAGAGAGAATTTGTATTCCCACATTACTTAGTAAAATCCTTGTACACTTGCCCATTGACGTAGCCAAATTGGGTGAACCACGTAAATTCTTGTGTCATTTCTCATTTTATCTTGTCCCTTACCTTTGGTCTTGTCGGGTTTGCATGCCAGTATCCTAACAGTGGTATCAGAGCCTTCTGGTTGGTGTTGTTAATGCACAAAAGTTATTCGTGTATATGGTCACTATTCACGTATACGGTACTATTCACCTATACGACACTATTCATCCATACGGTACTGTTCACATACGTTACTGTTGGCATATATAGAAAGTCAGTGCGGTGATTAAATACAGTCTAGGAAGTTCTGTCTAAGGAGATTGGGTTTTAAGCGGGACTGTTTGTGACCCCTCCAATCTTTCCTGGGAACTTACTTAGTGAAGTATTATTCACACGATACTATTTCTATATACGTTACAGATATGTGAAACGGTGATAGCTGAATAGATCTTGGTGAATACAATGGCAGCAAAGTACGAGATTGAGAGGTTTAATGGGAGCAATTTCTCATTGTGGAAAATGAGAATCAAGGCAATCTTAAGGAAAGACAATTACTTGACAGTAATTGGGGATCGACCCGGGGAGATCACTGATGATGCAAAATGAAATGAGATGGATGGCAATGCTATTGCTAACATACATTTAGCATTAGCCGATGAAGTATTATCAAGTGTGGCAGAGAAGAAAACAGCTAAGGAGATATGAGAGACTCTAACAAAGCTATACGAGTCCAAGTCTTTGCACAATAAGATTTTCTTAAAGCGGAGACTTTATACCCTTCGAATGGCAGAAACTACGTCGGTGACTGACGACATCAACACAATAAGAACTCTATTTTCACAACTCACTACATTGGGTCAGCAAATAAAGGAAAATGAACGTGCAGAGCTTCTACTTCAAAGTCTTCCTGATTCGTATGATCAACTCATTATCAACTTGACAAATAATATCCTCTCAGATTATCTAGTCTTCGATGATGTTGCAGCCGCTATCTTGGAAGAAGAAAATAGGTGCAAAAACAAAGGAGACAGAAACAGTTCAAACTAAGTAGAGGCATTGTTGGTGTCAAGAGGAAGATCAACGGAGTGTGGCTCTAATGGGAGTCAAAGGCAGGGGAGGTCCAAATCAAGAAGTAAGAAGGCTGTGAAATGCTACAACTGTGGCAAAAAGGGGCACTTCAAAAAGGATTGTTGGTTTAAAAAGTGTATAGAGAATACTGCAGAGTCATCAAAATCTCAAGGATGTGTTGCGAGCACCTCAGAAGATGGAGAGATTTTATATAGTGAAGCAGCGACAATCTCTACAGATACAGAAGAGCTCACTGAGGTCTGGCTAATGGATTCAGGAGCAACATGGCATATGACTCCTAATCGAGATTGGTTCCATACATATAAACCCATCTCTAGAGGCAAAGTGTTCATGGGTGATAATCATGCTTTAGAGATTGTCGACATTGGCACCATCAAATTGAAGATGCATGATGACTTAATTCGTACTATTTCAGAAGTGCGACATGTGAAAGACTTAAAGAAGAATCTTTTGTTTATAGGACAATTTGATAGTCTTGGCTGTAAGATCCGAACAGACAATGGAATTATGAAAATCATCAAAGGAGCGCTGGTGGTTTTAAAGGCAAGAAAGACAGTTGCAAATGTATTTGCATTAATGGGAGAAACACATCATGAGGCAGAAGCGTCAATCGCATTAGCCAGTCCTGTAGAAGAGAAGACGATGATGTGGCATCAAAAACTAGGTCACATGTCAGAAAAAGGTTTAAAGGTTCTGTCTGATCAGAAGTTACTCCCTGGGCTTACAAAGGTTACTTTACCTTTTTGTGAGCACTGTGTTACAAGTAAACAACACAGGTTGAAGTTTGGCACATCAACAACTAAGAGCAAATGCATCTTAAACCTGATTCACTCTGATGTTTGGCAATCACCAGTTGTATCCTTGGGAGGAGCAAGATACTTTGTATCATTCATAGATGACTTCTCCAGGAGATGTTGGGTGTATCCAATTAGAAGGAAGGCAGATGTGCTTACAGTCTTTAAAACTTTCAAAGCGCGGGTGGAACTTGAATCTGAAAAAAGGATCAAGTGTTTGAGGACTGACAATGAAGGAGAATATACCAGTGATGAATTTGATAACTTCTGTCAACATGAAGGTATCAAAAGGCAGTTCACAACGGCATACATTCCACAGCAAAATGGAGTGGCAGAGCGGATGAACAGAACTCTGTTAGAAAGAACAAGAGCAATGTTGAAGACTGCAGGTCTAGGAAAGTCATTCTGGGCAGAAGCAGTCAATACCGCCTGTTATGTGATAAATCGATCTCCATCAACCGCAATTGAGCTAAAGACACCGATGGAGATGTGGACTGGAAAACCAGCTGATTATTCTCGATTGCATATATTTGAAAGTCCTGTGTACGTGATGTACAATACACAAGAAGTTAGCAAGCTGGATTCAAAATCCAGAAAATGTGTATTCTTGGGATATGCTGATGGAGTGAAGGAGTATCGCTTGTGGGATCCCACTGCCCACAAGGTAGTTATCAGCAGAGATGTCATATTTGCAGAAGGTAAAATGCAAATGGAAGAACATAATAGCATTCTAAAGGAGACTACAGCAGTCCATGTGGAAAATACTCAAAATCATGCTTCTTCTGAAGCTGTACCAGAGCATGAAGAGCAAGAACAAATAGAGTCTGAAACTCCTGAAGTTCGGCGGTCGACTCGTGAAAGAAGACCACCGGCTTGGCACTCAGAATATGTTACTGAAAGTAACATTGCATACTGTCTTCTAACAAAGGATGAAGAGCCATCAACTTTCCATGAGGCTATTAAAAGCACAGATGTGTCTATGTGGATGACAGCAATGCAAGAGGAGATTGAAGCTCTGCACAAGAATAATACTTGGGATCTTGTTCCGCTACCACAAAGAAGAAAGGCCATTGGCAATAAATGGGTTTATAAGATAAAATGTGATGGCAATGATCAAGTGGAGGGATATCGTGCAAGATTGGTGGTGAAAGGATATGCTTAGAAAGAAGGAATAGACTTCAATGAGATATTTTCTCCTATGGTACGACTTACGACAATCAGAGTAGTCTTGGCAATGTGTGCTATATTTGATCTTCACTTGGAGCAGTTAGACGTGAAAACTGCATTTCTTCATGGAGAACTTGAAGAAGAAATTTATATGCTCCAACTAGAGGGTTTTGCTGAAACAGGCAAGGAGAACTTGGTTTGCAGGTTGAACAAATCTCTATACGGTCTCAAACAGGCGCTGAGGTGTTGGTATAAGAGATTTGATTCCTTCATAATTAGCCTTGGGTACAACAGACTCAGTTCAGACCATTGTACGTATTACAAGAGGTTTGAAGAAGATTTCATCATTTTATTGTTGTATGTGGATGACATGTTGTGATAGGCCCCAACAAAAATCGAGTCCAAGAATTGAAGGCACAGTTGGCTAGGGAGTTTGATATGAAGGACTTGGGACCAGCAAACAAGATTCTAGGGATGCAAATTTACCGAGACAGAAGTAAGAGGAAGATTTGGCTTTCTCAAAAGAATTATTTGAAGAAGATCTTGCGACGCTTCAACATGCAAGATTGTAAGCCAATTTCCACCCCACTTCCTATTAACTTCAAATTATCCTCAAGTATGTCTCCTAGCAATGAAGCAGAGAGGATGGAGATGTCTCGAGTACCGTATGCATCAGCAGTGGGAAGTTTAATGTTTGTCATGATATGTACAAGACCGGACATTGCACAAGCAATGGGAGCAGTTAGTCGATACATGGCAAATCCTGGTAGAGAGCATTGGAATACTATTAAGAGGATCTTGAGATACATCAAGGGTACCTCAGATGCTGCATTATGTTATGGAGAATCAGAATTTACTATCAGAGGTTATGTTGATTCAGATTTTGCTGGTGACCTTGAGAAAAAGAAGTCCACTACAAGTATGTGTTCATAATTGCAGGAGGAGCTGTGAGCTGGGTTTTTAAACTTCAGACTGTTGTAGCATTGTCCACAACAGAAGCTGAGTACATGGCAGTTACACAACCTTGTAAAGAAGCAATATGGATGAAGAAACTTATGAAGGAGCTTGGGCATAAACAAGAGAATATTCTTTTGTATTGTGATAGTCAAAGTGCCTTGCATATTGCAAGGAATCCAACGTTTCATCCAAGAACAAAACATATAGATGTTCAGTATCACTTTGTTCGCGAAGTGGTGGAAGATGGAAGTGTGGATTTTCAGAAGATTCACACAAAGGAAAACCAAGCAGATGCTTTGACAAAACCGGTTAACACTGATAAGTATATATGGTGCAGATCCTCTTACGGCCTAGTAGAAACGTAAGCAACATGAAGATGACAAGTATAGAAAGGATAGAAGAAGCACAAATGATCAAGTGTGAAGACTTGATTAAATCATCAAAGTCTTCAAGTGGGAGAATGTGAAGCCAACCACCTTAGTCAAAAATGGTGGGAGAAGGTGTAGCCATCTTAGTCAAAAATTGTATGCACCAAATTGGTGCTATTTGCCTAACCCCTTGTCTTTTGCATGGATACTTGCCTATAAATAGGCAATGCATCCAAGCATTATAAACACACCACAAGAGAGAAGAAGAGAGGGTGAGGAGAGAGTAATCCCACAAAATTGTGAGATATTTGTGAGATAGTAAATGAGGTGTTTTCTTCTAATAATAGAGAGATTTTTGTTATTCTCCTATTATTAGAGAGAAGTTGTATTCCCACATTACTTAGTAAAATCCTTGTATACTTGCCCGTGGACGTAGCTAAATTGGGTGAACCACGTAAATTCTTGTGTGTTATTTCTCATTTTATCTTATCTTTTATCTTTGATTTTATTGGGTTTACATGCCAGTATCCTAACACGGTCAAACCTGTATGAAGAACTTAAAGTATCATCGTTTGGGGACATGACACGACTAAAAGGTTGATGTCTTCTCCCAAGTGCAGGAGTGTCGAAGTAATAAATAACCCGGCAAGACCGGGGTCGAACCACAGGGAGGTTAATTGTACAAATTATAAACAACAATTATAAGCAACAATAATAGCAATAATAACAACAACAATAACAATAACAACAACAACAACAACTATAATAATAATAATAATAATAATAATAGTAGTAGTAGTAGTAGTAGTAGTAGTAGTAGTAGTAGTAGTAGTAGTAGTAGTAGTAGTAATAAAGAAAAAGAAGAAGAAGATGATGATGAGAACTTGGAGATGGAAAATTAATGTAAGGATTAAACAATAATAATAACAAATGTCAAGGTTAGAGGTTCCACTAATGGTATATTAAACAAGTATAGTATAAACTCTTATTATTGAATTGGAAACCACACACAAAGGAGGTTCCAATCAGATTATATATTGTTAACATGATTACATTAGTCATCTTATTCAATTAGTGCTAATACTTGTAAATCTCGTCAAGCATTCATGATTATAACTTATGTTAACAACAAATCAAGTTCCTTTCATAGCTCAGGTGTCGGTTATACCATACATTATGGGCTATGAAAGTGCCAAGCATTTGTTGTACCAAGTGTTATACAACATAAATCAAGATTAGTCATTTAACAAGCAAAGTATTAAAGAGTAAACAAGATAACAAATATAAAACATGTTAGTATCAAACATTAAAGTCCATATTAAGTTTACATTATACTTATTCTCACACCATTAGTGTAACCTTTTCACCTTGATATAATTAACTTAGCTAGACATAATGAAAGAAAGCAAAATAGAAAAACAAAATAAGAACATAAAAGCTAACTAAGTAAAGGAAAGGAAATGAAAGGCATAAACTTAATATTAATGAAAGCAAAGCATAAACATTACAAAAAAAACAAAGAGAGAAAGGAAGAGAATGATCTTGATCTGGAAACCAAGATGCCTCAATGCATGGCAAATGCCTCTTTTTATAGGCCAAAATTGGGAATTATTGATTTGATGACTAATTGATAAGTGGGTGGCCAACTTTTGACTTGGTGACAATCCTTATCTTCTCTTGTCTGCCCAAAACGTCATTGATAACGTCAAAATTGGAGCCAGTTGCAAACATGAAAGTTGTAGGAAATTGTCTCAGATTTCTTGTGTAAAAAATTCAGCTCATTTGGACTTCTAGAACTCCAGATATGGCCAAAATACCGAACAGTGCTCGGGCTGGAAGACAGATTCGGGCTTCTTTGTTGTTGCTACAATTTGGACTTGATAATGGCCTTTTTAGATCTTGGGCTCCATATAAAAGTTGTAGGCCTATATCTTACCTTTCCATCCATATAAATTGGACCTAAATTTGAGATCTGTAGCTCCAGATATGACCCAATTATCGAACAGTGTTCCGGTTTGGATTGCACCGACATCTCTTCTCTAAGTTTGACCATCTCTTTATCCTTGCAATTTAAGTTCTTCAAGTCATCAATCAATCCTTTCATTTATGTGATAGGCCTGCATTAAAAATAGACATTTACCACAAATTATAGGTATCTTATATTATTAGATACATTATTATAAAACATGTTTTAGTTAAGGAGTTATTGATAATTCAAGTGCAAAATGATGATATAAAACCATGACAAAAATGCACTTTTAAGTACTAATCACACCCCTCAACCAGCTTATTACTAGTCCCTAGTAATCAAAGCATTAAAACAATTTGCAAATTTCACAAAGCAAGGTATTCATCATTTAACTTCCATTAATCTATCCAGATAAACAAACTCTCATTAAATTTATATATCTGCTCAATACCTCTTAACAAGATATTAATAAACCTTTCTTTTGTGCTCAATATATCAACACATAATTATGGGGCTTTTCTTGGAAGAAAACAAAATTTTTGTTCTAATGTTTAAGGTTAACTTCCTTGGGTTGGGATTACTATTTTTGTCTTTTTTTTTCGTGTTTTTTTTTTTTAAATCTATATACATATAATTTAAAAACATCATGCATCTTTAACTCATGTAACGAGCTTTCAGCTAATGACTCCCAAACTAGTTGGTCTTAGGGCATTAGGTGTTAAGACACCCCTACGAGCTTAGTAACTCGGGTCGCAGATACTGATATGTAGATAGTGCAATGTTTGATTCCCTTAAGCTTTTCTCCTCAACCCATGTAACAAGCGTTGGGCCAATAGCTCCCAAGTCAGTTGACTTTAGGGTATTAGGTGTTAAAACACCCCTTTGGGCTTAATTGCTTAGGTTAGGGAGGCTACGAAACCAAACTTATCTACATTTTTATTATCATCATTTTTTTTTTCATGTTTTTCTTTTTTTAATTATATACAATCCCTTTCCCTTAGTTGTTACCTTTAACAAAAGAACATAAATAATGTAACAATCCAAGATGCAACCCATAATCATATGTTAAAGTGTGTGTGTGTAAATTAAGGTTCAAGAATATATGTTAAATAAGTATATGAGCAGAATTAAGTGGTAACAATACGAGAGTTTGTAAACCTGAATATTTCAGGAAGTATTATAATAGACCTTGTTAAGAATGGTTACTAAGATGCGTCTCAAGAGTCACTTTAACAAAAGAACTCCTTTACTCTGCCATCCTAGTAACAACAATTATGCACATGCTTTATGAAATGAAAAACATTTTTTTTTTATCAACTACTACCCTCTCCCCCCAACCAAAACGAGACATTGTCCTCGATGTTCTAAGGTAGAAAGATAGAGTATAGAAGATATCACCTGAAATAACGAACACTGACAAAACCTGAAACACATTGAAACAAAAATAAGAAATAACAAAACACAATAATAAAACCAAAATACACAAAAATTCACAAATGAAGGCTCAAATCCAATCTAAGCTTTTTACGGCTTCCCGTAGATGACCAATTTATGCGACTCATGGAAGGATCAATCACAGGAATGAAAGATTGTAGTTGGTCAATCAATTGTTCAGTAGTAGTAGCAGAGATTATGATTTGTCGTGCAGAAGATGTTAGAAATTCCTGTTCCACAGCATGATCAAGAAAAAACAACAACTTATCATAATAACCTTTAACATTTAACAAACCTATGGGTTTATGGTGAATGTGCAATTGAGCCCAAGAGGAAATATGAAAGATCTCTTCCAATGTGCCTAGACCACCTGGTAAAGCAATGAAAGCATCAGCATGGTTAAACATTGCATTCATTCGAGCCGACATTGTGGAGACCTGAAGTTCCTCTCCAATTGTTTTTCCAATGATGTCCCCTTGTGCCACAGCTTCAGGGACGACTCCTAAAACTTGACTACCTCCTAAAAATGCAGCTATTGACACACCTCCCATTAACCCAAGACTGCCTCCCCCATACACTAAATGAATCTTTCTCTCAGCTAGCACCTAACCAAGATGATTTGCTGATTCTAAAAACTCCTTTTCTTTCCCAAGACTAGATCCACCGAAAACACAAATATTTCTTATTTGATGACTTGAGGAACTTGCCATTTCTACACACTTCTGTATTTGTTGAATGTATGGGTTGAGTAGAAATGAAAGGAAGGAAAAGAGGGTTTTATAGATGAGAAATTAGAAAGGCAATCATAACATCTATATGTAGGCCAGCTGGAGTCTCACACACTCTCTCTCTCTTTTTATTTATTTATTTATTTACTTTAAAAAAAAAGCATGTGTATGTACAAGTAGTTGTGATTGTGGTTCACATCTTCCCTTGGTTTTACGTCCAAGAACGGCTTAAACGCCCTCTATGGGTCGGGGATAGGCTTCCTATCCAGTTTTCTTAAAAACTGGCAAACAGGGTCTTTTTTAGTCAGATTCCCAAGACTAAGTCGATCATGTTCTTTATGAAATAGTGGCCATAAATCATGAATTGCACGATGCACATCTCCACTAGGATGCGTCTCAAGAGTCAATAGAAGATTATCTAAAGACTCCTTACTCAGGTCATCCTTAATGAATTGTATTTTATCTTCACGGTTTATAGATACCATTCCTAAAGAATGACCTTGTGTATTACAAGTCCATTTAGCACATCGATGACAGACATCCAGTTGTTTTGCACGACGCTTCTTTGCAAAAGTGCTTTTACCTGTTCGAGGCATGTGTGAAATGAAGTTAGAGGACTCACCTGATAATCGGACCTTTGCTTCAATCAACCAGCGAATATCTTCAGGAATTCCATGATTCATTAACAATCTTAATCTTGCACATCTAGCACGGTAAATTTTTGTAATCACATTCTGATGCAGAGTGGGAAAATACTTTTTCAATTTTTCAAGATTAGTGTCCATTTTCAAATGAGAATTGGAAGAGACATTCAAAGAATTGCACAGATATATACACAGATATCAGTAATTATAGGAAACTGAAAGAACCGACTTAAGTCACGGAGTACCGTTATCCGCCATTTGACCGGGGTGAGAGAAACTAGCAAAAATCACTAAAAAAGAAACATACAAAAAATATGAGAAAAATAATATAATCAACCTTTATCTACAAGATCATTCCAACCAGTTGATTCATTTTCACTAGGAATCTTATCATAGTAAGCTTTCAAACGATGTTCATTTTCCTTAAAATCATTGTCATTCATTGAATTCTCAATATCACAGGCCCTATAAGGATTGCTCCATCTTAATCTTATCTTTTTAGGGAATGCATAGAATTGAGAATTATAAAACAAAACTTTTTGACCAGTATCAATCTTTTAACAATTTTCACAAGTTTTGCAGAATGCATGCGTGTCCTTGAACATGGTGGGCCAATAAAATCCATTTTGAAAGATTTTTGCAGCTGTCTTTTTTTATGAGAAATAACTTCCACATGCTTCAGAATGACAAAGTTTAATGACACTACTTACCTCATTGTCGGGAATGAATCTTTGAAATATTTGATCAGGACAATATTTGAATAAGTTAGGGTCAACACAATAAAAGCTCTTCACTTCGTTCAAAAACTTTTCTTTGTCTTGAGTACTCCAATCAGCTGGCAAATCTCCTAAAGTAAGAAAATTAATATTTTTATCATACCAAGGCATTGAACTAAGAGAAAGTAAGGATTTGTTAGGAAAGTAATCATCGATTGGTGTGATGTCAGATGTCGAATCTGTTGTCACTGTTGACAAAAGATTCGCATCAACATTTTCGGTGCTTGTTTCATTCGTGATTTCTTCCTCAGAATAAACCATTTGCAAATCTTCAGTTTCATCCAATTCATTTTTACTTAAAGTAGATTCAAGTTGATGATAAACTAATTCATCAATATGATCTACTTCTTGTAAATCATTATCATCTCCAGGTTGCTTGCAAATGTTGAAAATATTCATCTCCAATGTCATGTTTCCAAATGATAGCTTCATCAGTCCATTCCTACAATTAATCAATGCATTAGAAGTTGCAAGAAATGGACGTCCTAAAATAACAGGAAATGAATTACATGCTTCAACAGGTTCTGTGTCCAACACAATAAAATCCACAGGATAAATGAATTTATCGACTTGTACTAACACATCTTCAATTATTCCTCTAGGCACTTTTACAGATCTATCGGCAAGTAAAAGAGATATAGAAGTTGGTTTTAACTCACCTAGATTGAGACTTTGAAAAACTGAATATGGAAGTAAATTCACACTAGCACCAAGATCAAGTAAGGCTCTTTCAATTTTATGCTCTCCAATAAAACAAGAAATTGTAGGACAACCAGGGTCTTTATATTTCAAAGCATTATTGTTTTGAAGAATAGCACTTACTTGTTCGGCTAGAAAGGCTTTCTTTTTCACATTCAGTTTCCTCTTCACAGTGCAGAGATCTTTCAAAAATTTAGCATAGGAAGGAACCTGTTTAATTGCATCCAGCAAAGGTATATTGATCCTTACCTGTTTGAAAATTTCATAAATTTCAGAATTGTGATTGACTTTCCTTTGTTTGGTCATGGCTTGAGGAAATGGAAGTGCTGGCGGTGAATTAGTCGTTTCTTTGCAATTTTCAGATTCATCCCCTTCCTTACCCTCAGAGATTGACTCATCATCTTTCTCATAAGGTTCAAGAGAGGGTTTTTCAATAATCTTACCACTGCGCAGAGTAGTGACTGATTTGACTTGATCCATATGTTGGCTTCCGGAACTACTTGCATTTGCATTGTATTGCCCCTTAGGATTTTGTTGCGGTTGAGATGGAAACTTACCTTTCTCTTGGAAACTGAGAGCAGATGTTAATTTAGCAAGAGTGTCTTTAAAATCTGTCATGTTTTGAACAAGTTGAGTATTAATTGTCTCTTGCTTTTCAATGAATGCATGCAATGTTTCCTCAAGATTTCTTCTAGGAGGTGGAGCATAAGGAGGTGCATATCCATGATAATTTTGGAAATTGTGGTGTGCTTGAAATGGTGGTTGCGAAGTTTGTGCATTGTTGTTCTCACTCTTCCAACTGAAATTTGGGTGATTTCTCCAACCAGGGTTGTATGTTTGGGAGTATGGGTTGTGGTTGGGCCTTTGGAAACTGTTTAAAGCATGGGCTTGTTTATGGAGACATTCCTTAAAAGAAGGCAAGGTTGGACAATCGTTGGATGAGTGTTCATTTGTTTCACAGATTTGACATACAATGTTTTCAACAGATTTTAATTGACCACTCTTTTTTAATTCTAGTGCCTCGACTTTTCTAGCTAAAGATGCAAACTTGGCTTGCAGGTCATGATCTTCCCTAAGGTTGTACATACCTCCACTAGATGTATGAGGTTGAGTTTTACTCGGTGCCTCATATGTACCTGCAGTGTCCCAATTTTGAGCATTTTCAGCTAACAAGTCTAAGTACTCCATTGCTTCATCAGGGTCTTTATCTTCAAAAGTTCCATTGCACATCAATTCAACCATTTGTCTATCTTTAGGTGTTAACCCTTCATAGAAATGTGAAACCAATCTCCATGTTTCAAAACCATGATGAGGACAAGTACTACGCAAGTCTCGATACCTATCCCAACATTTGTAAAATGTTTCTCTTGGTTTTTGAGTGAAAGTGGTGATTTGTCTTTTGAAAGAGTTTGTTCTATGAGATGGGAAAAACTTCTTTAAAAATTGTTGTTGCATTTCATCCCAAGCACGAATGGATCCTGGTCTCAAATTTTGTAGCCATGTTTTAGCTTTATCTTTTAATGAAAAAGAAAAAAGCTTTAATCTGATGGTGTTCATGCTACAATTTAAATTATTATATGTGTTGCACACCTCCTCAAATTCCCTTAAATGCAAGTATGGATTTTCCAATTCTAAACCATGAAAAGAAGGTAAAAGTTGAATAATACCTCGTTTAAAATTAAAATGAGATGCATCGGGAGGAAAAACTAAGCATGACGGTGCACTTGTTCTTATGGGATTCATATGGTCTCTAAGTGTTCTAGCACGGTTATTCTCATTATTTTCATTATGAAGTGATTGATTATCTTCTTCGGCCATATTTTCTGAAAATGATGAGGATACCCTACAAAGTCTACCACTTGATGTACGTGACCATACTTTCATGCACGTGTAGGAAAAATAAAAAAAAAGAAGAAGAAAGCAAAAGAAGGAGGAAGAAAACAAAATAAAAAGAAACAAAGTTATATACAAGAAAAGTGAAAAGAGAAAATAAAATAAATACTATAATTTATACAAGAACTTACCTCCCCGGCAACGGCGCCAAAAACTTGACACGACTAAAAGGTTGATGTCTTCTCCCAAGTGCAGGAGTGTCGAAGTAATAAATAACCCGGCAAGACCGGGGTCGAACCACAGGGAGGTTACTTGTACAAATTATAAACAACAATTATAAGCAACAATAATAGCAATAATAACAACAACAATAACAATAACAACAACAACTATAATAATAATAATAATAATAATAGTAGTAGTAGTAGTAGTAGTAGTAATAGTAGTAATAATAATAGTAGTAATAATAATAATAATAATAAAGAAAAAGAAGAAGAAGAAGATGATGAGAACTTGGAGATGGAAAATTAATGTAAGGATTAAACAATAATAATAACAAATGTCAAGGTTAGAGGTTCCACTAATGGTATATCAAACAAGTATAGTATAAACTCTTATTATTGAATTGGAAACCACACACAAAGGAGGTTCCAATCAGATTACATATTGTTAACATGATTACATTAGTCATCTTATTCAATTAATGCTAATACTTGTAAATCTCGTCAAGCATTCATGATTATAACTTATGTTAACAACAAATCAAGTTCCTTTCATAGCTCAGGTGTCGGTTATACCATACATTATGGGCTATGAAAGTGCCAAGCATTTGTTGTACCAAGTGTTATACAACATAAATCAAGATTAGTCATTTAACAAGCAAAGTATTAAAGAGTAAACAAGATAACAAATATAAAACATGTTAGTATCAAACATTAAAGTCCATATTAAGTTTACATTATACTTATTCTCACACCATTAGTGTAACCTTTTCACCTTGACATAATTAACTTAGCTAGACATAATGAAAGAAAGCAAAATAGAAAAACAAAATAAGAACATAAAAGCTAACTAAGTAAAGGAAAGGAAATGAAAGGCATAAACTTAATATTAATGAAAGCAAAGCATAAACATTACAAAAAATACAAAGAGAGAAAGGAAGAGAATGATCTTGATCTGGAAACCGAGATGCCTCAATGGATGGCAAATGCCTCCTTTTATAGGCCAAAATTGGGAACTATTGATTTGATGACTAATTGATAAGTGGGTGGCCAACTTTTGACTTGGTGACAATCCTTATCTTCTCTTGTCTGCCCAAAACGTCATTGATAACGTCAAAATTGGAGCCAGTTACAAACATGAAAGTTGTAGGAAATTGTCTCAGCTTTCTTGTGTAAAACATTCAGCTCATTTGGACTTCTAGAACTCCAGATATGGCCAAAATACCGAACAGTGCTCGGGCTGGAAGACAGATTCGGGCTTCTTTGTTGTTGCTACAATTTGGACTTGATAATGGCCTTTTTAGATCTTGGGCTCCATATGAAAGTTGTAGGCCTATGTCTTACCTTTTCATCCATATAAATTGGACCTAAATCTGAGATCTGTAGCTCCAGATATGACCCAATTACCGAACAGTGTTCCGGTTTGGATTGCACCGACATCTCTTCTCTAAGTTTGACCATCTCTTTATCCTTGCAATTTAAGTTCTTCAAGTCATCAATCAATCTTTTCATTTATGTGATAGGCCTGCATTAAAAATAGATATTTACCACAAATTATAGGTATCTTATATTATTAGATACATTATTATAAAACATATTTTAGTTAAGGAGTTATTGATACTTCAAGTGCAAAATGATGATATAAAACAATAACAAAAATACACTTTTAAGCACTAATCAGGACACAAACGATGAAGAACAATGATGCAAAATTGGGTACACAGACTCATTTCAATTGCCGAGGAGCAGAAGACGTCTTGACCACTGTAGTTTCTGAAAAACCCATTTCATTACACACACAAATATACACATACAACTCCAGAGCAAGAGCATATCGCTTTGTGAGACCAGAGCCCCGTGATGAGTTCACGAAAATGAATTTTGCTGATGGGTTGTCCTTCACGGACCCATTGTTTAAGAAACATAGTGGTGGTGATCCTTTGATCTGCGACTGACGATTCTGTTGTACTGCTCGTTCATTGCGTCTGTACATGGCTATTTTGTTCTTCCAGATGGGGTTGTTGTCGAGCACGAAGGAAGAATCACTTATGAATGGCTGTCTTCGATTACCTATTACAGTGTTATTCATGATTCTGCGTAGTGGTTGACGGAACAAATTTTATCGTCTTTAAGACTCATATTACCAGAGATGTTTGTAACTGGTTTTCAATGAATTAATTACTACTATTACTATTATTAAAATAATAATATAATATTACGTTTTGATCCAAAAAATAAAAGGGGCATGACATTTATATTATAAATTAGTTTTTTTAATTTGCAAAATAAGAAGAATAGTTTCTTCTTAGTTTTAAAATTAGTTAATTACTCCTCAAATCCATTTTATGTTGGTTTTTAATTTATTTATTTTTTAAATGTAAATAATATAGAAAGATTGCCCAAAAGTAAATTAAAAAGAGGCACGAGTCAATAAACTATTTCTTTAGTTTTTAAAATTACATAAACTATTAATTTATTTTGTAAAATTAGAGGAATATCAATGTTAATGTAAAAACAATAATGTTTATGCAAAATTAAATGTTTTATATAGGTGTTTTTTTATAATTGACCCGAGTCAACTCGGATGACTCGGATCAACCCATCTGACCTATGACCTGATTACTAGACCGTGTTGATGACTTGGTCGGGTTTCAAAATTATAGTCTTATGTTTCAAAATATTATTATTATTTTTATAATTAATAAATTTGAAATAAAATATTATTATTTATATTGTAATTGTTTATGTTATTTTTTATAAAAATAAAAAGTGAGCCCTTGATGTAGTATTATTCAAAATATTTAACAATTTTAAATATTAATATAAAAAATATTATAATTAGCACTGTCCATATTATTATTTTTCCTAGAATACAAAGTATTCATCTAAAAGATATTATTATTTTTGTTCTAATATTATTAATTTTATAATAATTCAAAGTTTTAATATATATAAAAAAATTGTTATTTATGTTCTAAAAATTCTTAGTAATAAAAATAGTATTATTTGGTTATGAATATTATTATTTTACTATAATCAAAAGTATTAATATTAAAAATTATGCTTTTATGTTATAAATATTATTATTTTTATAATAATCAATATTATTAATAAAATAATTACTAAATTAGAAAAAAATTATTCTTAATATTGAAAACAACAAAAAAATTGATTTGAAAGGTATAATTAAAAATTACAATTAGTATTATTGTTATCATCATTAATAAATTTTAAATTATTTTTATTACTATTAAAAAAAAACCACGTAAAAACATGTGGCTTTTGGCTCCTACCTGGAGGCTAGGCACACCATATGCATCCACGTAGTGCTCGGACTCCTGCATTTAGGTTTAACACTTTCTAGTATATAAGTGGTGCTTGAGCTCTGCTTTTGAATCGACACTTTCTGACGTTTTGATTCTGCTTTTAGGTTGGGATAAGTGGTACTTGAATCATGTCTTTATACTTAAAGGAAATGAGTTGGTTGTAAGGAGCATGATTAATGGATCTAATGTAAAAATTAAAAATTATTCTTATCATTATTATTAATAAATTTTAAAAATTTATTATTACTATAAAAAACCCACAAGAAAATACATGGTACTGGACTCTTATCTAAGGGCTGGCATACCCCTATGTCGCGTGTCGTTTGGGCTCTACCTATTTGCTAAGTACACCCCGTGCACATATGGTGTTTGTGCTCCTGCCTTTGGTTAGACACTCCCTAATACACACATGATGATTCGGCTGTTTACCTGGGAGCTGACGACATCATTCGGCTGTTTACCTGGGAGCTGACGACATCCTTAGTACACATGTAGCTCTTGGGCATGTTAAGACCCAATTATCCCTAGACCTCACATGCTGGAGAACCAAAGAAAGTCTTAGGTAATTAACTGTGCTGACTCAAAATAGTTTTTGGTTATGTATCAATACAATAATTTTTAATAAAAATTCATTAAATTTCTTTTTTTTTTAATAAAGATGACAACATGAATTCAAAACTAATTGAGAAAATCTCTTAAAAGTCCCCATTCAATAATCTTCATTAAGTTTCTATTCCTTGTTCCTTTCTTTTTTTCCTCTCGATAGATACCTAATATATTAATAAATTCTAAATCACACTATTTTTTTAGCCAACAAAATTAATAAGTAATCAAGTAAAGTTTACATGGTTTTTATTTTCTCATAAAAAAGCATATATATATATATATATATATTTCTTCCTACAATATATTAAAATGTAATTATATTTTTAAATGATATTTTGTTTATTTAAATTTATTAATACACTAAAAATATAATGAAGGGGTGTTTAGCCTCGTATTTTATCGGAGTTTTTAAAAATTTAATTTTTTTAATTTTTTTAAATTATCTTAATATGTAATTGTTAAAAATAAATTTTAAATAAAATAATTGTTATTACTATGCGATCACCCCGACCAAAAGTAGGTCGAGGTTTCTTTCAACTGTAATATTTTGCAAAAGTAGGAGTAAGTCACGCGAAGACAATTTTTTTTGAAAAACATTAATACACATTATGTACACCGTCAGGGTGGATGGAAAACAAGCTTGCGATAATAAAGCAACACGTCATTCATCAAACAGACGTGATTGGCCGCTACACGTGTAGAGTTTGAAATAAAAGCAAGTGCAACAATAACCAGCGAGTAATCAATCTTTCCATACTCTCAAGAGTGAGAATAGCAGTAGAGGAACTCTTAGCGCCGAACCGAAAAAACCCAGTTTGTCACGGGGTAATTTTTTGCTATGCGAATAAACTCGTGCGGCAGCCTAGTCCCTCACTAGACTCAACCTTCCCTCGTTTATCCACTCATGTTTGCCTATTAACTAAGTGTTTCCCTCACCCGAGAGGTTTCCCCACTTTCCCATGTTAAAGACAAGCGGAATACACAAGTAGAATTACTCTTAACCAAGCACACCGAGAATACAAGAATACCTCTCAACCTTTATTTATCTCATCAACAAAGGATTACACAACGTATGCTATGCACAGAATTCGCATGCTACACCAACAAGTTTACATACGTTATTTCATCTCTATGCATTCTATTCTCTATGTATTCTCCCTATACAACAAAGAATTACCATCACCATTTATAGCCAAGTATGTGAGCTGTAGGGCACCCTCATGATCCCCATATTTCAGGACATAGTGGGCACTTACTCCCCAATGATCTCCATGATCATTAGTGGCTCACCCATATCCCTATTTCCAGGATATAGTGGAAAACTTCCTCCCCCATGTGCTTCATGATTTCAGCAACTTGGAAACACCCCAGTTATGCTCCCACTTTCTGCATGCTTGCTTGGCAGCCCCATCTGCCAGCTCTAGCTTCATCTGCTGCTGAATCATCCACATGCCTTGGACAGTCCTTCGTCCAAGTTTTAGATCTTGCCAAGTCAAGCCCCTGACTTGTACAAGCTGTTAGTACAATTACCACTATCAATAATACCAAAGTAACACTAGCAACATTAGTACAATTACCACTATCAATAATCATACTACATACCTTATCATTGATTAGGCATCTAGTATGGAAGATGTTCTCCATTTGTTGCTCCACATTATCCTCCTTAGTCTGAACACTGAGCGACCTTCTAATCACCAAAACTTTATCACCAACAACATACTTTAAATTACTAACATACTTAAGTGGTGGCATGTCATCACAATCAGACTCCTCACTAGTGGACAATCTCCCCATCATCCCTTAGAATCATAACTTGATGATTTGCGCACTCTGATGCATAGTGTCCCAATCCTTGACACTTGAAACACTTTATATCATGATTACGCTTTGGTTGGACTTCTCTCTTAAGTTTTTGATCACTAGCTGAAATCTATTTCTTCATAGATGTAGTTCGACAACCTTAGAAGTCATCAAAGGCTTCGATGGTGCACTACCCTTTCTCCTATAATTCAACTTCTAACCCGAATAAGACCTTGAATCAGCTCTAGATCATGTATTACCGTTTCTTTTCAACTGTCCTTTAACCTTAATTGCCAAATGCACTAACTCTTCAAATTCAATATAAGATTGCAACCCTATAACTTTAACTATGTCTCTATTCAAGCCATTCAAAAACCTAGACATAGTAACTTCCTCATCTTCATTAACATTAGCTCTAATCATAGTCACCTATAATTTTTTCTGATACTCCACACTTTTACTACCATGTGTAATCATTTGTAAATGATTAAACGACTCCCTATAATAGTGTTTAAGAGCATACATCTTCTTCATTATTGTCTTCAACTCCTTCCACGTACTAACTGGTCTTTCTCTATTCCTTCTTCTTTCTACCACCAATCTCTCCCACCAAACCATGGCATAATCAGTAAACTCCATTACAACTAACTTAACCTTCTTTTCTTCAGACTACTTATCGATGTAAAAAATCATCTCCATCATTTTTTTTCCAATCTAAGTAAGCTTCTGGATCAGTTTTTCCCTTAAAGGCTGGGAATTTTAACTTAATAGGGATTTCAGCCACATAGGGATTTCCCGTATTAACTTAATAGGGATTTACATCACCTTATTCATCAAAATCCCCTATATACTCAAAATCCCTATGTGGCTGAATATGTCCCCTCCTTGGTTGATTCTCATACCTCTCTCCCCTATATGTACGAAATCCATTACCACAGTTAAGATCATCCTCAACTTCATCTGGAGAGTTTCTAGCAACACTCTCCTTCTTCCTAGCTTCTTTACCCTTTTTACTATGTCCCCCATCAGACCTAGTCTCTAATTTTTCAATCCTAGTCATCAGCTTACCAAACATAAATTTCATTTGTTGTTGTATTCTCGAAAGCCCATCTTCTAGGATTTCACCCTCTTTCTATGACACATTGTTAGAAGAATTTTTTTTTTTAAACCTATAAGAAAATCATTAGCAATAAAAATAACACCTCACACACATGTTTCACACAAATTTATTGGCTTTTCACTCTAATATGCTCCCTATGCCTTTTTCCACTCAAATTTCCTTTCTTTAGTTCTTGAAATGACTTAGCAACAATTCAAAAAAGCAACAAACTATGCAATGAATTTATAAATTTGATATAGACTCAAGAAGCAAGAAATTTATGAAACTAAGGAAACAAAACTATGATGACAAATTCACAAGTTGCAATGCAAATTTGTACGAGTAATATGATGATTCAAAGACCCGAAATAAACTAAATGGAAGCAATAATGCTAAAGAGATTTACTATCTAAACTTAAAATTAAATCAAGCAATGATAGAACCTAAAAAAAAAAATTAAAAAGCAACACAAATTGCTAATGACCATTTTTTTTCCCTAGCTCTTGGCCAACTCTAGAATGTTTATTTTCTTCTCTTTTTTTTTGGTAGCAATAATCAAATTTTTAAAGATCAAGCCCTTTTTTTAATACCAATATGGTAATCAAGAAGAAAAATTAAAGAACACACATTTTTTATGTATATATTGCGGTAGGCTCAAGAATTCAACAATAACACTACTTTATGATTTTGTGTTCAACAATTCAAGAGGATGCAACGACCTTTTTTTTTTTTAATATATGTGGCCGAAAATAATCAAGAGAGAAAAAAAATCAAGAAATAAAAGATACAAATTGAAGGATATAACCTGTGATTAGATCTGCTCTAATACCAAATGATGCGAACCCTAGTGGAATTTAATGGAATTTACAAACCCAAGATCTATTTAATCCAAGTTTGCTAAAAATATGATTAGTTTATTACAATGAAAGACTTGCTCCAAGGAAACAAGACTATAAACCAATCCAATTATAACACCTACACTTGGAGGCGAGCAAAAAGAGTATAAATTCACAACAAAGATAGGTCAATTCTTTGAAGAATTGAAAGTTCAATAAAAAACCTAGATTGATAACCAAAGGGCGGAAAATTAGAATATTATTAGGCAAAAAAGTATGTAGAAAATTATTCTCAAGAGTATTTATACCCCAAGCCAAAACCCTAGTTTTCTTAGTGGGTCACATATAAACCCAATTTAAATAATAATCAACCCAAGCTAAAACTAGCCCAAACTAATTAAAATAAATAAAATAAACAAGTATGAAACCCAAACAAGTGTTTCCTCATAAAATAAAGAAAGTTTAATAGCCCAACTAATTTAATTAGACAAGTTTAGTTATTTTCGCATTCTGTCTAGCAGTAGTAAAACCCAACTTCAAACGGATGGTTCTCTTTCGTCTTAAAGAATTAGAAGGTATTCCATATACCGTTGGAAAGGTATGGAAGTCTAGTTTCCAGCCCTACTAAAATCACCTTAAAATTTAACATGTAGATCCAATTATGATAAAAAAGGTAGCTAAAGATCAAACTGTTTGAATCTAGTCTTCTTCTCCCAATCCTTGTGTAATGGTCTTGGTTCTACCAACAAGCCCTGCTTGAACATGAATTAGATTAATCATGACTTGCTTTTTATTATTTAATATCCTTTTGAGGTCCATTTTAACCCACGTATCTTGAAGAAGTTCATTGAAAGCTTCTTTGAACCTCTTGGGTCTAAGCCTTGTAACTGGACCAATCAAAACCTTTGATGGATCCTTTGGTGGTAGGATCACATCAACTTTGCTGCGTCTTTTAGAGAGAAAGTGATAGCTTTCAACTTAACTTGTACTTCATCAACTCCGTTTGGTTTCATGCCAACACAAACCATGTGGAACTCCTTGAGATAAGTATGAGGATCTTCTCCTGCAAGTCCATTGAATGTTGGTAGCAAATGTATAAAACTAGACTTGAGCTCGAAGTTGACATTGTTATCGATGTTTTTGCACAATGGTTGATTTTCCACGTTAGCAGTAGCAAGCTCATTGAGTGTCTATTATCGTGCAACAACCATGTTGTTGATGCGAGCTTCCTTTCATAACTTGTGTAAAGTGTTTTCTATTTTGAGATCTACCTGCACTTGTCTTTGATTAGTAGAATGGGTTACATGCATAAATTGTCAACAAAACATAAAAGAAACTAAGCACACAAAAGATTAAAAGTAGTGCAAATTAAATGAAAATCCTACATTAAAAAAAAACCTGCTAAAAACCCCTAGAAAACAACAGAATTTGGCCTCGATAGAGTGGGGCTAGTGGCTAAAGATAACTAGTCCTGTTCAGAATGTTGTTTCCCTTCAGGGAACAAAAGGCCAAGTTCTAATTCCACCAAAAAATATGTTTTGAATAGTACAACTGCCGTATATAAACAGTATCGTTGCAAACAAAAATTTCGTTTCATCTTTTTTTTTTAAAAATAAATAACAATCACAAAAAATAAAAATCACAGCATAATAATCAACTAAAATCTCTTCCCTAGCAATGACGCCAAAATTTATTGCAATGTTATGGTTGCACAAATTATTTCCCGAGCTTAAAACACAAGACATAAGATAATATAAAGCAAGCAAAAGATCGATCCCATAACGAAGATTCAAGTAATACTTTTATGCTATATGATATGCAATTTTTTTTTAGAGGGGGGGGTTTGGAAGTTATCTAGCTAAAGCAAAAGAAAACAAAGAACTATAATACAAAAGTAAATAAAATTAGAAAATTATCAAAAGAACAAACCTTGGTTTCAAGTAAACATCCACCTATGGAAATCAAAACTGATCACTAAAACAAGACATCAATTTTATATTCTGAATATTTATCCTTTTTTAACATTAGTTAATTAACGGATCCGCTGTATAACCAACCTTAACCATCAAATAATTACAGTGTCTATAATAGTAATTTAATTGAATGACAGCCTTAAGAACTAGATAAATTGATTAATCTTGACAACATGATTGCCCATAGCCTATTTTTAATTTGTTTGAATGTTCTCCCTAAGGTTAGTAACATAGATTCACCACAATTATTAAACTCAGTTGCTTCACAGGTTCATATACCATAACTTTGGTTTTGATATCAAACTTAGCAATAGATTGTCTATAATAATAACTTAGAGTCCTCTTTAGCAATTAAAATAAATAATCTTTGGAAATTTAAGCATAGGAGAACAAACATATTCATTATATAAATTAAAAAGAAAAGGTAAAATAAATTTCACAGTTCTTGAAATCTGAAGGTTTTTGTGTCCTTGCAACTAATAACAAGAGTTTAGCCTTGTCTACTGAACAATTAATAAGAAAAAAGGAAGAAAACATGAATTCAGGTTTGTGGGAGAAAGGGTTTGTGTTCCTCCATTTCTAGTCATCACCCTCTCTTCTCGTCTTTCCTTTCTCTCTTTCTTTTTATATCCTAGGAAATCAAAGTCTTTATTTTACAAAATAGTCCTCCTTTAAGTAGATAATTTACATTTAAGTACTTTAATAACTATTTTCCTAAAAAAAGAAATAACCTTGCATGAAATCATCAAGCTTTGATTTAGAGGAGATAAATTGCTAAAGTAAAAACTTGGATGTCAGTTTGGATGCTTCGGGATATAATTTGAAGTCATTTCTTCACAAAATCTGATTACTAAAATAATTCATTTGTCATCTTAGAAAACTCATATCTCCATCATATGAGATCTTTTGACCAAGTGTGATTGAGGTAATATGAGGAAGTGATAGCTTATGTGTCAAAAACAGTTAAAGATCACGTAGAGAAGTACTCAATACACGACCTAGAGTCGGTTACTATGGTATTTTCTTTGAGAATCTAAAGGCACTATCAATATGAGTCCCTTTTAATTTTAAGGATGAAATTTATATTTGGAAGGGAGAATGTAAACACCTAAAAAAAGTAAAGCCAAAAATGACTCTACCATCGCTGTTGATTTCTAAATTTCCATCAACATAGTTTTTTGTTGTTGATTTTTAAATCAGTAGCAGGACAGTTTTTGCTATCGATTTCTAAATCGGCAGCAACTAAGTCTAATTAAAAGTTTGGGAAACAAATTAGATTGTCTTAATGGGCTGAGAGGGAGGGGTAAAACTAGTTTTGGACATACCAAAAAAGGGACAAGAACACATCTAAACCAACCCCAAACACCCCACCTTATTTAATAGGGGAGTATAAATGCAAGGAGAGAGAGAGAGAAGGAGACCTTTCCTCTTCCTAAAAGTTGTCTACAACAGCTGCATATTTAGAAACATAAACCAAACTAGCATAGAATGACCCTTTGAATGTGTGAGAGAGAGAGGGGGTTGAGACCTTGAGTGAACGCTGAACAACTACTTAGAGGATAAGAGAAAGGGCTGTAACGGGTGGGTAAAAATTGATAGAAAAAAGAATTGAGAGAGGAAAACAAAGGGGGAGAACTAGGAGAAGGAGAGAAGGAATACTACCAAATTGTTTAGACCCACTTAGATTTGAAAGGTAAGGGTCATATAGTCTCCCTTTCCTTCTTCTTCTTGAGACCTAAAACCAAAAATGATGAAGGAATCCTTAAAAAAATTGACCTAAGACCCTTATGCTAGTTATAAAAGAAACTGAAATCAATTAAGAGGACAAGGAAATAAAGATGAAATAAGGCCAATTTCTAGAACATCAAACAAAGAAAAATGAATAAAATGGAAAGAACAAAACATGGTAGAGGGTCGACCATGGTTATAGTGTTGGCCAAAATGCATTATGTAAGAGAATGCATGTGTAAGATCATGTAACTCTACTAGGATTTGATGATAGATATGTGCTGGAATTGAAAATGCTCGTGTGTTCATATTAAGGTTATGTAACTCTGTTGGGATTTGATAACAAATTATACAATGGAATTGAAAATGCATGTGTTGATGTTAAAATCATGTGACATTGCTGGAACCTAATGACAAATTGCATGATTGCAGCGAATTTGCGTTCGCTGCCGAAAATGTGTGTTCTGCAGCGAATTTGAGTCGTTTGCAGCAAATTAGCGTTCATTGCCAAAAGTGTGTGTTACAACGAATTTGTGATTCATTGCTGAAATTTGAGTTGTCTATAGCAAATTAGCATTCGCTGCCAAAAGTGTGTTTTGCAGCGAATTTGTGATTCGCTGCTGAAATTGAGTTGTTTGCATCGAATTAGCGTTCACTGCCAAAAGTGTATGTTCTGTAGTTAATTTGTGATTAGTTGCTGAAATTGAGTTGTTTGCATCGAATTAGTGTTCTCTACTGAAAGTGTATGTTCTATAGCAAATTTATGATTCGTTGTCGAAGTTGTGTTGCCTGTAGAGAATTAGCATTCATTGTTGAAAATTTGTTGTCGGTAGTGAATTACCATTCACTACTGAAGTTGTGTTGTTTGTAGCGAATTTGTGATTCACTACCAAAACTAAGTTATCTGTAGCGAATTAGTATTTGTTGCTGAAATTGTGTTGGTTGTAGCAAAGTAGCATTCAATGCCGAAATTGAAGTGCATGCAGCGAAATAGTTTTTGCTGATGAATTTTGCGGCCTGCAGCAAACTAGTTTTCGTTGTAACAATTTCATTATATGATGGTGTAAAATGTGTAACACTTGAACATGAATATATGGATTCTCGAATAAGTATAGACATGAATGTGATTTGAGGATGCAAATATATTGATTTATGGCCCTTGATGTACTAGGTGGTGCGGTTGGGATCGGCCCATTGTCAGGACAAGGACTACCCGCAAGTGGAACAAGTAGGTGGTTCTCACCTTTTTCTTGGATGATGTCAATGTTTTGAAAAGATTTATGATGCAACCATATTATTCGATAGTTTCACCCCATTTAACTAGTATTTTGCCTGTGTTTTATTTATAAATATCTTGATATTCTTTATTTTATGTTTTGAAGGCACTTTTGGATGAAAGATGCAAAAAGAATCAAATTGGAGGTAACTAGCAGATTTGACCTTCAGTCCATGTTTTGTATAGAGCGTGAGCTTTAAAGGTTGAAATGAAGTGATTCTAGTAAAATTAAAAATCTAACATCCATACCTTTCTGGACATCTAAGGCAAGAAATTAAAATAAGAAAGAGCATGGAAATTGCAGCCTTTAAAGTCAAATCTCGCAATCTACCACTATTGACCTTTGGACATTCTAACTTGAATATCTAGAGCTATAAAAGTTCAATTGATGCAAACTCAATTTTTTTTTGGATTCAATACACAAAGAAATATGAACACTTCAAATTTCAACCCAAAAAATGTCATATGATAGAGATATGAGTTTTCAAAGATGACAACCGAATTCTGCCAACAAACAGGTTTCATGAAGAAGTGAGTTCAAATTGCATTTCAAAGCATCTAAACCAACATCGAAGTTTTTATTTCAGCAAATTAGCTCTTCTAAGTCAAAGCTTGAAGAAACATGCAAGACTAGTTCTTTTTTTTAGGAAAATAATTATTGAAGTACTTAAATGTAAACTGTCAACTTAAAGGAGGACTATTTTGTAAAATAAGGATTAGGGTTTCTTAGCATATAAAAAGAAAAAGAGAAAAGAAAGAGGAAAAGCCAACCAGAAGAGAAAAGAAACTCCCCTTCTCCTCCACAAACCTGAAATCATGGTTTCTTCTTTCTTTTTTATCAGTTGTTCAATAGATATGCAAGGCTAAGCTCATTTTCATGGTTGTAAGGAAGCAAAAATCTTCGGATTGCAAGAACCGTGAGATTTATACTTCCATTTATTTTCAGTTTATATTATGAATGTGTATGATTGTTTTTCTATGCATATTTCCTATGATTGTTGTTGATAATTACTAGAGTGAACTCTAAGTTATTATTGTGAACAATATATTGCTAAGTTTGATATCAAAACTGGAGCTATGATATAGGAAGTTGCGCAGTAACTAAGCTTGATAATTATGGCGGAACTATGTTATTAAATTTAGGGAGAACATTCGAACAAAGCAACACAAGCTGTAGACAACTTGGTTGTTAAGATTAACAAATTTATCTAGTTCTTAAGGTTGCCATTGAATTAAATCATTAGTGCAGACATTATGATTGTTTGTTGGTTAGGTTTAGTTCTATGGTGGATCTGTTAATTAATCAACATTAATAAAAGATAAAATTTTAGAAATATAAACTAGAGTTTTGTTTGAAGAATCGGTTCTAATTTCGTAGATGGATGTGTGTTTGTGACCAAGGTTTGTTTTCTTGATAAATTTTGGTTTTAATTGATTTTGTTTGCTAGTTTAATTTCTGCCATAGTTTAGATAATCACAAATCAAACCTCCTCCCCTAAATTACATAATGTATAGCATAATAATTTGAACTGAAACGTCCTCATGAGATTGACTCCTTGCTCTATACTATCTTGTGTGTTTTATATTAGGGTAAATGATTTGTGCGACTACAACAATTAACTTATGGATGATCTATTATTGAATCCTTGATGAATGAGGTTGTCGTGGGGTGTAGGAGCGTCGTCTGACGACGACAGAGGCTGCGAGAGGGGTGCTGTGTGTTGGAAAATTATGATTAATTTTTGGGAGTCGCCACCTAGTATTATGGTTACTAGAAACCTATGGTCTACGAGAGTCTGAGTAAGGGACTGGTTGTGCAAGGGGAAGATGCATCACCTCTAGTGCACCCTACCTAGAGTAAGCTACATTGTTGTTTGATTGTTTTTTTTTAAAGTCAGATTTCTATTTGTTGGTTTTTTCTAAGGCTCCAGGTAGATCTCTCTTCATGAGAGAGTCTCTACCTTATCGGGTTAAATCCTAATCATTCTAAAGTCTGAATATTAACATCACATTTATTTGCACTTTGTATTTTAATACCTGAGGGGTGTACTTTATAATGAAATTTTACACCAATAAATATTAAAGTCTACATTTGGATCCTAGGGAGAATTAGAAAAGAAGTTTTTTTTTCTTCTAGAGAAAATCAATATTTTAATACCGGATTTGTATTTTACAATGTAAATATACAACTTGATATTATGTAAAATTGATAGAAAAATATTTGAGAAAATTATAAATCTTTCAAAAGGACTTTTCAAATTTTTTGGAATTTTTTTGTTTTGTTTTTTTTCCTGGAGAAAACCAGTATTTTAATACCGGATTTGTATTTTACAATGTAAATATACAACCCAATATTATGCAAAATTGGTAGAAAAATATTTGAGAAAATCACAAATTTTTTAAAAGGACTCTTTAAAATTTTTTTGAATTTGTTTTTTTTAGTAATATAATATATTATTATAATAAATAAAATAAAAAATAAAAAAATCTACATGGGCTGGGCTTAGACATGAAAAATATTGGGTTAGTCTCGACCCGAAATGGGGGGGCCAGACTCGGCCCCAAATGGTTAGGTTGAACTTGGCCCAACACTTTTTATTTATTTCTTTAGGGCCGGGCTAGACCTAGCCCAAAATTTTGGGCTTGGCTAGATACCGCTTGGCCCAATGAATAAGGCAGTGAATTATAATTCACGCCTACTATTCGGGCAGTGGCATGAAGAAGGCAGGAGGAGGAAGAAGAGAGAAGTTACCTAGCGCGAGGGTGGTCCGACGTGGTGCAAGTGGAGAGACGCTGGGGTGGCCGTTGGCAGAGGGGAAGAAGAAAGAAGAAAAATTGCCGAGAAGGGAGAGAAAAAGGAAAGATGGTGCAACCAACACATGTGGTGTTTCAGAGGCTATCGGAGGTAGAGGTGACATCTAGAAGATAGGGAACGGTGGTGGTGGCGGCTGTAAGCCGCGACGGAGAGAGAAAGAAATAAAAAGGCTATTGTAGGAAAATTATGCAGGGAAGACTGGTTTTTGGCCACCTTAGGTTCGATTTTCTTCTCTGTCAAGTCATTAACAGAGACTCTATTTATAGGCGCTGGAAGAGGGCAATCTTGTCTACACAGGGAAATAAATTCCAGCCCTTGATTCAATTGGGAAGGATCCTAACCATTGGCTCAAAGTAAGCACCCTGAGTTGTCAATTCTGCAGAAAAAGCTGTCTGAGTAGGCTTTTTTAGGGTGGTGTCTTGTTCGTTTATTTACCAGTGAACCGACGCCGGCCATACCCTGATGTAGAGGGGTTTCTAATGATCAGTTTCATGCAAGTTTTGACAAATTTAGTGGATGTTAAGTGCATTAAATGCACCTGCAAAGGGGATGACCAGACAAGTTTTTTCGGAAAAATAAATAAGACAATGAATAGTGACTAGAATTTAATTTGGCCCATGATTAAATCAAATTGGCCCATTAAAAATTTAATTATGTTCTTGGACTTAGTTTTTCACTAATTAAGTCCCAAATAAATAATTTGACTCATTTAAAGTATAATTAAGTCCTTGCACTTAATTAAATCCTTCAATTGGACCCAAATTAATTCTTAAACATAATTAAAATTTAATTTGGTCCACGATTAAATCAAATTGGTCTATTAAAAATTTAATTATGTCCTTGGACTTAGTTTTTCACTAATTAAGCCCTAAATAAAATTAATTTGACCCATTTAAAGTATAATTAAGTCCTTACATCTAATTAAATCCTTCAATTAGACTCAAATTAATTCTTAATTATAATTAAAATTTAATTTGGCCTATGATTAAATTAAATTGGCCTATTAAAAATTTAATTAAGTCCTAGGACTTAATGTTTATACAAATTCGTTCAATAATCATTTAATTTTGACCTTGAATTTGCATTATTTCCTTTATTTTTGGGCATAAAAGGGTACAATTCAACCTTGAATTATCTTTTAAAAATTACAGCTTGACTTCCTGACCTATTTTCTCCACGTTGTCAGTCTTTATTTGATTTTTATTTTTGAAAAACAAATTGATTTTTGGGGAATAACCTAGAATTGGGTTATAATAGTTGCCCCCCCTCTTTACAATGCTTACGATAAAAAGTATCGTAAGAGACTTTAGATAGTAAGCATTGTAAAGAAGAAAAAGAAGAATGAGAGATGCTTGAATGATGAATCCTTTTGAGGGCTAGCAAGCGTACTTAAAGTGAAAACTGGAAGATTTATCTTCTGAAAATTCAGAGATTTTGAAGTGGTCAAATTGTCATGGGTGACCTACCCAGAGAAAATTGAAAAAAAGTTTTTAAGATGGTCTCATTGTAATGGGTGACCTACCTAGGTGAAAATGTAAAGACTTTTTGAAGTGTTGAAAGAAATACAAAGATTTTTTAAAATACAGAGAATTTTCAAAGTGGTCTTGTTGTAATAGGTGACCTGCCTTGATGAAAAATACAAAGATTTTTTCAGAAAGGTGAAAAATACAATGACTTCATTGTAATGGGTAACCAACCTAGATGGAAGATTTTAAAGGTGATGAGAAATGTAAGGATTTTTCAAAAGATGGTTTCATTGTAATGGGCAACTGACCCAAATAGAAGATGAAAAGAGTTCTCAAAGAGGTCTGATTGTGATGAGTGACCTATCTAGGTGAAAACAATGAAATGTTTTGAAGAGGCAAGATGATAGGACTCGAAGGTGCAATATTCAAGCAATGGAAGCTCAATGGAGCGTTTGAAAAGAGATAGGACTCGAAGGCTAAAAAGCGCACTTGATAAGAGGTAGGGTTGTAATGTGCACCGGCTGGGATGTTTGATGGCTTGGGGGTGCACTCAAAAAGAAGGAAAATAGGGCTAGAAAGCACATTATCTAAATAATGAGGACTCAACAGTTCGCTTACAAAAAAAAGAGGTGATGGTGAGAAACTAATCCGTCAAGGATGAAAGTAATGCATCATGATTAATATGCATGTATACTTGCTTGAGAAATATAGGTCCCCTTTCTTCATGGAGTTTTTCTTTTCTCAAAAGTTTGAGTCTCTGATAGTAAGCTTTAATGGCTCTTTTCGTTCTTGCTTACTCGAGTCATATCTTATGGTTTTGACCTCTGAGGGAATCAACATACTTCTTTATCCACAAGCTTTTATCTGAAGGATTGTCAGCTATGCATTATATCTCATGTTTTCTTAGAAGAGGAATCATGGAGCTAGTCCTATATGTTTTGGTGGACTGCCCCCTATTTGATCATGTCTTCAAGTGTTCAATTTAGGTTTTCCTTGGCGATGAGGCTACGTGGAAGAAGATTTGGCTATTTATAAGGAGTTGTTCTTGTGAAGAATTTTTAGAATTTCAAAGCTATTCTGGAAAATAATTTTGATGTTTGTTCAAGACAAACTTGTTCTAAAAAATTGAAGAGATTCCCATGGATAAGTTTACATGAGTGTTGGAAATTTTGTTTTGCTTTTGGTGAAGTGAAGTGATGTTTGATTGGTAAAAAAGGATTCAATCTTCAATTTATGGGTTTTAAAGAACCAATTCTTAAAGTATTCATTTTGCTTGCACGAATAATGACTTATTTTGCATGGGAAAGCAAAGTTTATCATTCTAGATTGTCTGCCTTCAATCAGAAAAGGCTTGATTGAGCACATAACGTAGGCTTTAGCTTTTGGTTGTGAAGAAAAATGATATTTATAGGCTAAAAAAGTGTTTAAGAGATTTCAAGATTAAGGATCACTAATGCTTATATCTCAAACCTCTTTTTTTTTTTTTAATTTCTAGACCTTGGAATTGATTTGAAAAATGGTCCAGGGTGCCTCTTAATGTTGGGCTTTCTTTTTTTTTTTTAGTTTTGAGCATCATTATATTTAGTGATTTTATGACATGCTCAAATCTTTTGGAATTCTTTCATGCCCCCCAACTTTGTTTGGGCATTTTTTATCATGAAGGATTTTATTTCATGCCCCCTCTTGTGTTGTTTAGGCACTTTTATCATTGAGGAATTTTGCTTGCCCCCTAGTGTAGGGTGTGATCCTAGCCAAGGTTATTTTTTAAAAAAAATGCATTAAGCTAAAAAATGGACTATAAGGGATTTTTATAATTTGTGCAAGGATGATCAAAGATGACCTTTCTTCATTTTAAATGCATGCATTCAGAATCGACAATCTTTGCTTTCTCTAATGCAAATATGGGAAATGGTTTCTCATTATTCATACAGGCAAAATTCAACTTTTGAAGTCATTTCATGGCATTTGGGTTGTTTTTCAAGTTTTGATAGGTGTTAAGATAGCACTTGAATTTTCAAAACTTGTTTATTCAAACAAACACCAATTTGATTTTTTTATTAAAACTTTGATTTCCTAAAAATCCTTGCAACAACATGAGATCATGCGTAGTTTCTTTTAGGGGAAGCACACTAAAGAAATCTTGGCCAAACTTCAATTTTATTGATTAATAAAGGTAAATACATTAGGCATAGTGCTTCTTTACAACATCTGAGTTTACAGGTCTTAGTAGATCATTTCCATCCATGTTAGACAGAATTAAAGCCCCTTTAGAAAAAGCCTTTTTCACCACATATGGCCCTTCGTATTTTGGTGCCCACTTACTTTGATCTTCTCCTAATGCTAGTGAGATCTTCCATAACACCAAATCCCCTTCCTTGAACACCCTTGGTTTGACCTTTTTATTGTAAGCTTTAGTTATGCCCCTTTAGAATAACTGCTAGTCTTCTCTCATCAATCAAGTTTAGTTGCTCAAATCTTAACTTTGCCCATTCTGATTCATCTAGTTCTGCATCCTTCAAGATCCATAGTAATGGTATTTCTACTTCTAAGGGCATAACCACCTTCATTCCATACACTAAAGAATATGGGGTTGCATTTGTAGAAGTTCTAGTTGTGGTACAGTACGCATGAAGTGCGTATGGGAGTATCTCATGCTAATCCTTGTAGGTGACCACCATTTTATGGATAATCTTTTTGAGATTCTAATTAGCTGCTTCGACTGCCCTATTCATCTTTGGTCTATAAGGGGAAGAATTAAGGTGTTTAATCTTCTATTTGGTGCACAGTTCGTCAATCAGCTTTCCATTAAAATTTTGAGCGTTATTAGTTACCAATCTTGCTAGCAAACCATAACGACAGACCAAATCATTTTCAATGAATCTTTTGACTATTTGTTGCGTTACATGGGCATAAGAGTTGGCTTCTACCCATTTAGTGAAGTAATCAATGGCCATCAAAATGAATCTATGCCCGTTGCTCTCTTTAGGGTTGATTGGCCCTATAACATCCAAACCCCATATATCAAAAGGCCAAGGTGAGATCGTATTAAATAGAGGCGTTGGAGGTGCATTTATTCTATCACCATACATTTGACATTTATAGCATTTTTTCATATAGTCTATACAATCTCTCTCCATGGTCAACCAGAAATATCCCAACCTTTGTATTTTCTTTGCCATTGTATGCCCATTAGCATGTGTAACACAAATCCCCTCATGGACTTCTTTTAATGTTTGTTTAATCTCCCTTTCATTCAGACACCTGAGTAGGGTCCCGTCAAATGACCTTTTATATAAGATTTCTCCATCTAAGTAAAAATTCATGGTCATTCTCCTCAAATTCTTTTCATCTGTCTTGGAAATCCCTTGAGGGTATTCTCGATGTTGGAGAAACTTTTTAATGTCATTATACCATGGTTTCCCATCTAGAGATTCTTCAATTAAGCAACAATGAGTTTGGGAGCTTCTGACTTCGATATCTATTGGTTGGATCTTACTTCTGATATCGACTTGTGTCATTAAAGCTACGGTTGCCAGGGTATCAGCAAACTAATTCTTATCTCTACTTTTATAGGTGAATTTGATTTCCTCAAATTCACTAGCTAACCTCAAGAGGTAATTTTGATAAAATTTCAATTTATCATCCCTGGTTTGCCACTCACCTTTGATTTGGCAAATGATTAGTAAAGAATCCCCAAAGACCTCAAGCTCCTTGGCTTTAAGTTCTAAAGCTGCTTCTAAGCCAATAATGTAGGCTTCATACTCGACCGTATTATTAGTACATTAAACAATAACCTTGCTGAAACAGGATACTGCTTATTTTCTAGGAAAATTACTACCGACTCTGCCCCATTTCCTGATACATTTACTACACCATCAAAGTAAAGGGTCCATGTATCGCTTTCCCTGCCTCTATTATTGATTATCGATTACGCTTCCTTTTACAACTTTCCTTGTCATGAAGACAATGTCATATTCTACCAACAACACTTGCCACCTTGCTATTCTACTTGATAGGTAAGGTTTTTCATAGATGTACTTGAGGACTCTAATTTTGAAATCAACCAGGTTGTTTAGTATAACATATATTGCCTGAGCCTTTTCGCACTCCAAACCAAGGCACAACACAACCTTTCAATTGTTGTGTATTTTGACTCATAATCATTGAATTTTTTACTCAAGTAGTAAATAGCTTGCTCTTTCCTTCCTGGCTAATCATGTTGTTCCAGTATACAACTCATAACTATTTTTGTTACTGTCGAATACAAGATCAAAGGCCTCCCTAGGGTTGGAGGTACTAACAATTATGGATTTTGCAAATACCTCTTTATTTTATCAAAGGCCTCTTAATAGTCATTATCTCATACTCTAGGATTTTTCTTTTTGAGTAAACAAAAAATTAGCTCATAAGTCATTGTTAGTTGAGATATAAATCGAGCTATGTAATTTAGGCGCCCAAGGAAACTTCTTACTTCCTTTTCTATCTTAGGTGCAGGCATCTCCTGGATAGCTTTGGCTTTATCAGGATCAACTTCTATTCCTCGACTACTTACTATGAAGCCCAATAATTTTCCTGTTTTTATCCCGAATGAACATTTTGCAGGGTTCAACTTTAGTTGGAATTTTTGTAGCCTTTCAAATAGTCTTTTTAATACTTGCACGTGATCTTTTTCCTTCTTTGATTTTTTAAGTATGTCATCCACACAAACCTCCTCATCTCAGTGCATCATATCATGGAAAAGAGTAACCATTGCCTTTTGATATGTGGCTCCAACATTCTTTAATCCAAATGGCATTGCTTTATAGCAGAATGTTCCCCATGGTGTGCTAAAAGTGGTCTTCTTTTTATCTTCTTCCACCACTTTTATCTAGTTATAACTAGAGAATCCATCCATGAAAGAATATGTAGCATTTCTTGCAACATTATCAACTAGAATGTCTATGTGAGGTAAAGGAAAATGATCTTTTGGGCTTGCTTTATTCAAGTCTTTATAGTCCACACACCTAGATCTTGCCATCCTTTTTTGGGACTACAATTACATTGGCTACCCATTGAGGGTATTGGAGCACGTCTAGAAACTTTGCATCCCACTATTTTTGAATCTCAGCCTTTACTTTGAGCAATATTTCTGGGCGCATTCACTGGGTTTTCTGCTTAACTGGTTTGCTTCCTTCTATTAAAGGAATTTTATGTACTACTATGTCAGTATCTAGACTGGGCATATCTACACAAATCCAAGCAAAAACATCTGCATATTCACGTAAAAGAGAGACTAGTTTATCTCTTTCCTTAGTTGTAATAAGAGTGCCAATCTTCAGTTCCTTCTTTTTTTGCTCATTTTCCAAGTTGATGACTTCTAGTTTCTCACTAACAGGTTCTCAGGTCTTCTCTACCAACCTAGTAAATTCTTTTATATATTTTTCCTCCCATTCTTCATCGCTCATTGCAACCATATTATCAAAGTTTGGCCAATTATTCTTAGTGTAGTGGTTTTGTGAATTGATGGAACTTTCAGGATTCCTGAAAGAGCAAGGTGTGCTCGTGTAAATGTGATTAGTGAAAGGATAAGAAGATGAAGACACATTGGACACAAAAAAATACATGATCTCATTAAAACAAAAGTGCTCGGTTAACATAGAAAATCTTGTAGTATTGTCATAACCCAATTTTGGGTTATTCCTCAAAATTCATTTTTTTTTAAAAAAAATCAAAAAATAAAATAAAGGTTGGCAATGTGAAGAAAGCTGATCTAGAAAGACTGCAAAAATAGCCAAAAATCAAGCTGCAATTTTCAGAGGAGATTCAAGACCTATTAGCGTCCCATTGCGCCTAAAATTGAAAAAAAAAGAGGCAAATTCAAGGTCAAATTAAATGATTATTGGACACATTTGCATAAAAATCAAGTCCAATAACATAATTAAATTTTTAATAGGCCAATTTGATTTAATCATGGGCTAAATTAAATTTTAATTATTTTTAAGAATTAATTTAGTTCCAAATGAAGGATTTAATTAAGTGTAAGGACTTAATTATACGTTAAATGGGTCACATTAATTTTATTTTGGGCTTAATTGGTGAAAAAATTAAGTTTGGGAGCCTAATTTGGGCTTAATTGAGAAGATTGGAATTTTAAGAGACCAAATTTAATTTTTACCAAGTTAATTGATTGAAATCACGGGCCAAATTAAAAAAAAAAATTGAAGTTTTGGGGCCAATTAGGGGTTAAATTGACAAAATCCAAAGCCAATGACCAATCTGCAAAAGGCGCCAAACTATAGGGGTCAAATTGACAAAATTCAGATGTCAAATTGAAGAAATTAAAAGTTTAATGGTCAATTAGGGACGAAACTACATAAATCCGAGACTAGGGACCATATTGCAAAAGGCGCGTAAATCTAGGGCTGAAGTTGAAGTTAAGTAGGGACCAAATTGTATTAAATCAGAAGTTTCGGGTCAATTGGAGAATTATATTGAAAGAAATTGAAAGCCGGAGGACTAAATTAAAAATCAACAAAAATTCTTAATTTTTTATCCCAAACGACGCCTTTTTTGTGTTTTTTTTTTAAAAAAAGGGGGGAAGGGACGAGGCGATGTGTTGCTTGGTTACTGTTCATCTTCTTCCCCACAAAGCTACATGAGTAGCAACTTTCCAAGCGCATTGTTTACCTCGTTTGGCCCCAAAATTCGACAAAGCGTGCAATAACATGTCCACTTGAAACCCCTCTATGCTCGAGGATGGTCTGGTCGGGTTAAAAAACTTTGAAACAACTCCATTTATTGGCCCAAAGTGGCCACCTCGTGCAGTCTGCAGCCTTGGACTGCCAAATTTGGCAATTCGAGGTGCACACTTTGAACCAACAACTTGGATTCCTTGAGTCGACTAAACGGCTGAGAATTTATCCCCATTGAAGACAAGATTACCCTCTTTCCATTCTTATAAATATGAGCAAATTTCATGCTTAGGGAGAGGAAAAAATCAAACCGAAAGTTGGCCGAAAATCAGCCTCCCCCCTGCTGAATTTACTGCAAATCACCTCTTCCCTTTCTTTCTCTCTCCGCTGTGGCTTTCAGCCACCTCCACCATCGTTACTTGTCTCCTAGACGTTACCTCCACCACTCCAACACTTCCACCCGCCCATCTCTTTTTCCTGTCCATCATCCACAACTTCGATTTCTTCTTTTTCTTTCTTCCTCCGCCAACCTCCACAGCTGCAACCACCGGCCACGCCATTGTCCTCAACCAGACTGCCAACTCTCCAATGCCAGGTAAGCCTCCTCCCTGCTTAATTCTCTTCTTCCTCCATTCATCGATCACCCCCCTCCCTGTCGTGGCTGCTGCATGCAGCAACTAATTAATTAGCTGTTGGGCCGGGCTAGTTACAGCCCAGCCCGACCCAATCCAAAACTACTGGGCCAACATTGGCCCACCCATTTTAGGTCGATTTTGGCCCACTTTTCCTGGGCTGAGCCCGACCCAGCCCACATGTGTATATATATATAACAAAAAAAATTGGAAAAAATTTCAAAAAAATCTTAAACAAATTTGTGATTTTCATAGATGCCTTTTCTATTAATGTTCCATAATATAAGTTTGTATATTTACACTTTAAAATAAAAATTTGGTATTAAAATATGCGGTTTTCTTCAAAATAATAAAAAAATTCAAAAAATAGAAAAAGAGGAAAAAATATTTTATTGCATATGGTCAAGTCCTAAAGAATTTTCCATGTTTGTTTTTCAAAATCAAGAAAAAAATTGCATCTTTCTTACGTTTTAAAAATCCAAAAAATAGATATCATAACTAGTTTAAATATCAACCTTTTTTTTCAACCCTTTTTTAGGATCCAGATGTAGACTTTTAATATTTGTGGGGTGTAAAATTACATGATAAAGTACACCATCGAGTATTAAAGATACAAGATGTAAATAAAAGCAATCTTAAAATTCAGACTTTAGAATGATTAGGATTTAACCTAATAAGGTAGAGACTCCTTCATGAAAGAAGATCTGCCTTGAACCATAGAAAAGACCCGCAAATAAAAACTCAACCTAGAAAAATAATCAAACAATAATGTAGCTTACCTTAGGTAGAGTGCGCTGGGGTGATGCGTTTTGCCCTTGCACAACCAATCCCTTACTCAGACTCTCGCAGACCATAGGTTCCTCGTGACCATGATACTAGGTGGCGACTCCAAAGAACCAAGCAAAACACAAGAAACAACATAAAATGAAAAATTACTAGCCGAGTGCCACGTAGATTTTTCCACATGCGACAGAATGGTGACTCCACTAGGGAAGCTTTGTTTGGTCGGACTAAGTTTTGTTTGTTTGATTGTTTGATTATTTGTTTTTGTTTGTTTAAACTTTACTGTTTCAACACCTTTATTTCCTATTCATACATAAATACATGCGTTCATGCATTTTAATTTTGCAAGGACACCCAATTCTAGGATAGGTGGGGTGTAACAGTCTGCCTCATGACTTTCAATCGAGGTTTAGATTCGTGAAACATCCAACTATGAGCTAAGTGTTTACTCAATAATGGTGGTCACACTGTGCCCCAACCATTCCTTGTAAACCTCTACACTGCCTTCACGTGAGGTGGTCACTAGGCAGTTCATAGACCCTTTTAAGACTAGGTAGAAAGTCTACCTATCATGCAATGACCTAAAACCTTCCTTTAGAGCATGATCTCCCTATATATTCATTTTGCATGGGTTTTTTCCATTCATACCCAATTCATATGCCTTTGCATCCATACACATACATCCATCCATTGTAAATAACATACATACTTGCATCGGGTCAAAATATAGGTCCCAAAGAGCTAACAATGCCCGACTCCAAGCAAGAAACATAGAAGATGAAGAGCGTGCTCACCTTACTAGCTTACTCGAGCAAACACTTAGAAATGCCTCTAGTGAAGGTCCATCCAATTAGCCAACTATTTTTGCTCAACCTTCAACAACAGCTCAACCCGAAGAAACAATGAGTGGACATGGTGAAGAACCTCCAGCATTTGTGCACTCAATGCCATTAGCACCAGCCCCTACAATCTTAGATCCATTTGCCAATAAGTCCCATGAGACTAAGCCATCTAATGACATTGACCAAGATAAGATGGCGGCGTTGGAAGCTCAAATTAAAGCCATTGAAAGGGTAGACTTGTATGATCCAGTACGGGCAACAGAAATGTGTTTAGTCTCAAATATGGTTGTCTCAAAGAAGTTTTATGTTCCTGAATTCATCAAATACACTAGAACACAATGCCCTATAACTCATCTCAAATCCTACTGTAATAAAATGGCATAAGTAGTACATGATGAAAAACTACTAATGCACTTTTTTCAGGATAGCTTAGGTGGGGCGACATTAAACTGATATATGAAATTGGACAACACAAAGATCCAAAAATGGAAAGACTTGGTGAATGCTTTTGTTAAGCAATACAAGTACAATATGGATATTGCTCCTGATAGAACCGGTCTGTCTAATCTAGAGAAAAGGGATAAGGAAAGCATTAGGGAATATGCTCAAAGGTGGAGAGACTTAGCTGCTCAAGTACATCCTCTGCTTCTAGATAAAGAGATGGTCACTTTGTTTGCCAACACATTTAAGGCCCCCTATTATGAGCATGTAATGGGTAGTTTGACCCAGCAATTTATTGATGTTGTGGTAATAGCTGAGCGGATAGAACAAAGAGTAAAGAGTTGTAGAATCTCTACACCTATGGATAAAAGGGGCTTTGAAAAGAAAAAGGTTGACTCATACCACACTCAATCCCTTTCATCCCAAATCACCAACATCAATCTCATCTCTTCTTTTCCTGCTAGAAAACTGAGCCTCAAACCAAACATCAAAGAGCCCAAGAACAACTACTTCCATTATCGCTACACTTAAATGAGGTGTACCAAAAGCTACTAAGCATCGGGTATATAGCTCCAGAACCCTTAACACCTCTACAACATGTTACCCTAATTGGTATAAGCCTGACATGATGAAAAGATTGATGTCTTCTCCCAAGTGCAGGAGTGTCGAAGTAATAAATAACCTGGCAAGACCGGGGTCGAACCACAAGGAGGTTAATTGTACAAATTATAAATAACGATAATACAACAACAACAACAACAACAACAACAACAACAACAACAACAATAATAATGATAATAATAATAAAGAAAAAGGAGAAGAAGAAGAAGAAGATGAGAACTTTGAGAAGAAATATTAATGTAACGATTAAACAATGATAATAACAAATGTCAAGGTTAGAGATTCCACTAAAGGTATGTCAAACAAGTATAATATAAACACTTATTATTCAATTGGAAAGCACACATAAAGGAGGTTCCAATCAGATTATAGATTATTAACATGATTACATTAGTCATCTTCTTTGATAAATGCTAATACTTGTAAATTTCATCAAGCATTCATGATTATAACTTATGTTAACAACAAATCAAGTTCCTTTCATAGCTCAGGTGTCGCTTATACCATACAGTATGAACTATGAAAGTGCCAAGCATTTGTTGTACCAAGTGTTATATAACATAAATCAAGATTAGTAATTTAACAAGCTAAGTATTAAAGAGTGAACAAGATAACAAATATAAAACATGTTAGTATCAAACATTAAAGTCCATATTAAGTTTACATTATACTTATTCTTACACCATTAGTGTAACCTTTTCACCTTGACATAATTAACTTAGCTAGACATAATGAAGAAAGAAAAATAGATAAACAAAATAAGAACATAAAAGTTAACTAAGTAAAGGAAAGGAAATGAAAGGCATAAACTTAATATTAATGAAAGCAAAGCATAAACATTACAAAAAATACAAAGAGAGAAAGGAAGAGCATGATCTTGATCTGGACACCAAGATGCGTAAATGCATGGCAAATAACTCGTTTTATAGGCCAAAATTAGGAACTATTGATTTGATGACTAATTGATAAGTGGGTGGTGATTAGTACTTAAAAGTGCATTTTTATCATGGTTTTATATCATCATTTTGTACTTGAAGTATCAATAACTCCTTAACTAAAATATGTTTTATAATAATGTATCTAATAATATAAGATACCTATAATTTGTGGTAAATGTCTATTTTTAATGCAGGCCTATCACATAAATGAAAGGATTGATTGATGACTTGAAGAACTTAAATTGCATGGATAAAGAGATGGTCAAACTTAGAGAAGAGATGTTGGTGCAATCCAAACCGGAACACTGTTCGGTAATTGGGTCATATCTGGAGCTACAGATCTCAGATTTAGGTCCAATTTATATGGATGGAAAGGTAAGACATAGGCCTACAACTTTCATATGGAGCCCAAGATCTAAAAATAATGGTGTAAGAATAAGTATAATGTAAACTTAATATGGACTTTAATGTTTGATACTAACATGTTTTATATTTGTTATCTTGTTCACTCTTTAATACTTTGCTTGTTAAATGACTAATCTTGATTTATGTTGTATAACACTTGGTACAACAAATGCTTGGCACTTTCATAGCCCATAATGTATGGTATAACCGACACCTGAGCTATGAAAGGAACTTGATTTGTTGTTAACATAAGTTATAATCATGAATGTTTGCCGAGATTTACAAGTATTAGCATTAATTGAATAAGATGACTAATGTAATCATGTTAACAATATATAATCTGATTGGAACCTCCTATGTGTGTGGTTTCTAATTCAATAATAAGAGTTTATACTATACTTGTTTGATATACCATTAGTGGAACCTCTAACCTTGACATTTGTTATTATTATTGTTTAATTCTTACATTAATATTTCATCTCTAAGTTATCATCATCATCATCTTCTTCTTCTTCTCTTTCTTTATTATTATTATTAGTACTACTACTACTACTACTACTACTACTACTACTATTACTATTATTATTATTATTATTATTATCATTATTATTATTATTATTATTATTATTATTAGTATTATTCTTGTTGTTGTTGTTGTTGTTGTTGTTGTTGTTATTATTATTGTTGTTTTATAATTGTTGTTTATAATTTGTACAATTAACCTCCCTATGGTTCGACCCCGGTCTTGTCGGGTTATTTATTACTTCGACACTCCTGCACTTGGGAGAAGACATCAATCTTTTAGTCGTGTCAGGTGGCCAACTCTTGACTTGTTGACAATCCTTATCTTCTCTTGTCTGATCAAAACATCATTGATAACGTCAACATTAGAGCTAGTCAAAAACATCAAAGTTGTAGGAAATTATCTTAGCTTTCTTGTGTAACAAATTCAGCTCATTTGGACTTCTAGAACTCCAGATATGACCAATATACTAAACAGTGCTCGGGCTGGAAGATAGATTCGGGCTTCTTTGTTGTTGCTACAATTTGGACTTGCAAATGGCCTTTTTAGATCTTGGGCTCCATAAGAGTTCTAGGCCTATGTCTCACCTTTTCATACATATAAATTAGACCTAAATCTGAGATCTATAGCTCTAGATCTAGCCCAATTACCGAACAGTGTTTCGGTTTGGATTGCACTGACATTTCTTTTCTAAGTTTGGCCATGTCTTTGCCCTTGCAATTTAAGTTCTTAAAGTCATCAATCAATCCTTTCATTTATGTGATAGGCCTGCATTTAAAATGAACATTTACCACAAATTAAAGGTATCTTATATTATTAGATATATTATTATAAAACATGCTTTAGTTAAGGAGTTATTGATACTTCAAGTGCAAAATGATGATATAAAACCATGATAAAAATGCATTTTTAAGTACTAATCACACCCCCCAACCAGTTTATTACTAGTTCCTAGTAATCAAAGCATTAAAATAGAAAAACAATTTGCAAATTCCACAAAGCAAGGTATTCATCATTTAACTTCTATTAATCTATCCAGATAAACAAACTCTCATTAAATTTATATATCTGCTCAGTACCTCTTAAGAAGATATTAATAAACCTTTCTTTTGTGCTCAATGTATCAACACATAATTATCGGGCTTTTCTTGGAAGAAAACAAAATTTTTGTTCTAATGTTTAAGGTTAACTTCCTTGGGTTGGGATTATTATTTTTGTCTTTTTTTTAAATGTATATACATATAATTTAAAAACATCATGCATCTTTAACCCATGTAACGAGCTTTCAACTAATGACTCCCAAACTAGTTGGTCTTAGGGCATTAGGTTTTAAGACACCCCTACGAGCTTAGTAACTCAGGTCGCAGATTCTGATATGTAGATAGTGCAATGTATGATTCCCTTAAACTTTTCTCATCAACCCATGTAACAAGCGTTAGGCTAATAGCATCCAAGTCAGTGGACTTTAGGGTATTAGGTATTAAAATACCCCTTCGGGCTTAATTTCTTAGGTTAGGGTGGCTACGAAACCAAACTTATCTACATTTTTATTATCATCATTTTTTTTCTTTTTTTCTTTTTTCATTTTTTTCTTAATTATATACAATCTGTTTTTCTTAGTTGTTACCTTTAACAAAAGAACATAAATAATGTAATAATCCAATATGCAACCCATAATCATATGTTAAAGTGTGTGTGTGTAAATTTTAAGAATACATGTTAAATAAGTATATGAGCAGAATTAAGTGATAACAATGCGAGAGTTTGTAAACCTGAATATTTCAAGAAGTATTATAATAGAACTTGTTAAGAATGGTTACTAAGATGTGTCTCAAGAGTCACTTTAACAAAAGAGCTCCTTTACTCTGCCATCCTAGTAACAACAATTATGCACATGCTTTATGAAATGAAAAATAATTTTTTTTTAATCAACTACTACCCTCTCTCTCCAACCAAAATGAGACATTTTCCTCAATGTTCTAAGGTAGAAAGATAGAGTATAGAAGATATCACATGAAATAACGAACACCGACAAACTTGAAACACATTGAAACAGATATAAGAAACAACAAAACACAAATATTATGCTATTAATAAAACCAAAAGACACAAGTTTTTACAAACAAAAATTCAAATTGCAGTTGTGATTGTGGCTCACATCTTCCCTTGATTTGACGTCCAAGAACGACTTAAACACCCTCTATAGGTCGGGGAAAGGCTTCCCATTCAGTTTTCTTAAAAATCAGCAAACATGGTCTTTTTTAGTCAGATTCCCAAGACTATGTCGAGCATGTTCCTTATGGAATATTCGCCATAAATCATGAATTGCACGATGCTTATCTCTACTATGATGAGACTTAAGAGTCAATAAAAGATTATCTAAAGACTCTTTGTGTTTTGAAATAAATCCGACCTTTTGATAATTTTCATAGGTTTTGTGGAATGCATCTGATTCCTTGAATATGGTGGGCCAATAAAATCCATTTTGTAAGATTTCTACAATCCTCTTTTTTTACGAGAAATGATCCTCACATGCCTTAGAGTGACAAAATTTAATGAAATTACTTACCTCATTGTCGAGAATGCATTTTTGAAACATTTGATCAGGATAATAATTGAATAAGTAGGGGTCATCCCAATAAAAATTTTGCACATTGCTCAAAAATGTTTTTTTGTCTTCGGTACTCTAATGAGCTGGCAAAAATCCTGAAGCAAGAAAATAGATATTTTTAGCAAACCAAGGCATTAAACTAAAAGGAAGTAGAGATTGATCAGGAAAGTAATCATTGAGTGGTGTGATGTCGGGTGTCAAATTTGTTGTCACTTTTGATAAAAGATTCGCATCAACATTTTCGGTGCCTTTTTCATCCTTGATTTCTTCCTGATTGATCATGGCATGAGAAAATGAAAGTGCTGGAGGGGAATCAGTCTTTTCTTTGTAATGTTCAGATTCAACCCCTTCCTTACCCTTAGAGATTAACTCATCATCTTCCTCGTAAGGTTCAAGAATTGGTTTTTGAATAACCTTACCACTACAAAGAGTGATGACTGATTTGACTTGATCCATGTGTTGACTTCCAAGACTACTTGCATTTGCATTGTATTGCCCCTTGAGATTTTATTGTGGTTGAGATGGAAACTTACCTTTCTCTTGAAAACTGAGAGCAGATGTGAATTTTGCAAGAGTATCTTTAAAATCTGTTATGCTTTGAGCAAGTTGAATGTTGATTGCCTCTTGCTTTTCAATGAATGCATACAAAGTTTCCTCAAAATTTCTTGTAGGAGGTGGAGCATAAGGAGGTGCATATCTATGAGAATTTTGGAAATTATAGTGTGCTTGAAACTGTGGTGGTGAAGTTTGAGCATTCTCACTCTTCCAATTGAAACTTGAGTGATTTCTCCAACCAGGATTGTATGTTTGCAAATATGGGTTATGATTGGGCCTTTGGAAACTGTTTAAAGTATGGGCTTGTTCATGGAGACATTCCTTAAAAGAAGGCAAGGTTGGACAATCATTGGTTGAGTGTTCATTTGTTTCACAGATTTGACACATAATGTTTTCAACAGATTTTAATTGACCACTCTTTTTCAATTCTAGTGCCTCGACTTTTCTAGCTAAAGATGCAAACTTGGCTTGAAGGTCATGATTTTCCATTCTAAAGATTTAGCTCGACTTTTCTAGCTAAAGATAAAACTTGGCTTGAATACATGCTTTAGCTAAAGATTTTAATTGACCACTCTTTTTCAATTCTAGTGCCTCGACTTTTCTAGCTAAAGATGCAAACTTGGTAAAATGTTTCTCCTAGTGTTTTGAGTGAAAGTGGTGATTTTTCTTTTGAAAGAGTTTGTTCTATGAGATGGGAAAAACTTCTTTAAAAATTGTTGTTGCATTTCATCCCAAGCACGAATAAATTCTAGTCTTAAATTTTGTAGCCATATTTTAGCTTTATCTTTTAATGAAAAAGGAAAAAGCTTTAATCTGATGGTGTTCATGCTACAATTTAAATTATTATATGTGTTGCAAACCTTCTCAAATTTCCTTAAATGCAAGTATGGATTTTCCAATTCTAAGCCATGAAAAGAAGGTAAAAGTTGAATAATGCCTGGTTTAAAATTAAAATGAGATGCATCGGGAGGAAAAACTATGCATGATGGTGCACTTGTTCTTGTAGGATTCATATGGTCTCTAAGTGTTCTAGCACAGTTATTCTCGTTGTTCTCATTCTGAAGTGATTGATTATCTTTTTGGGCCATATTTTTTGAAAATGATGAGGATACCCTACAAAGCCTACCACTTCATGTACGTGATCACACTCTTATGCACGTGTAGGAATAGAATAAAAGGAAGAAGAAAATAAAAGAAGAAGAAACAAGAGAAAAAAAACAAAGTTATATACAAGAAAAGTGAAAAGAGAAAATAAAATAAATATTATAATTTATACAAAACTTACCTCCCCGGCAACGGCGCTAAAAACTTGACAACGACATTTTATTTTTTAACCCGGGTAGGTTACCCAACACAATCAGACCTCTTTAAAAACTCTTTTCATCATCCATTTGGAGCCCTTGCCCATTGACACGACTAAAAGGTTGATGTCTTCTCCCAAGTGCAGGAGTGTCGAAGTAATAAATAACCCGGCAAGACCGGGGTCGAACCATAGGGAGGTTAATTGTATAAATTATAAATAACAATAATACAATAACTATAAAAACAACAACAACAACAACAACAACAACAACAACAATAATAATAATAATAAAGAAAAAGAAGGAGAAGAAGAAGAAGAAGATGAGAACATTGAGAAGGAATATTAATGTAACGATTAAACAACGATAATAACAAATATCAAGGTTAGAGATTCCACTAATGGTATGTCAAACAAGTATAATATAAACTCTTATTATTCAATTGGAAACCACACATAAAGGAGGTTCCAATCAGATTATAGATTGTTAACATGATTAGATTAGTCATCTTCTTCGATTAATGCTAATACTTGTAAATTTCATCAAGCATTCATGATTATAACTTATGTTAACAACAAATCAAGTTCCTTTCATAGCTCAGGTGTCGGTTATACCATACAGTATGAACTATGAAAGTGCCAAGCATTTGTTGTACCAAGTGTTATATAACATAAATCAAGATTAGTAATTTAACAAGCTAAGTATTAAAGAGTGAACAAGATAACAAATATAAAACATGTTAGTATCAAACATTAAAGTCCATATTAAGTTTACATTATACTTATTCTTACACCATTAGTGTAACCTTTTCACCTTGACATAATTAACTTAGCTAGACATAATGAAGAAAGAAAAATAGATAAACAAAATAAGAACATAAAAGTTAACTAAGTAAAGGAAAGGAAATGAAAGGCATAAACTTAATATTAATGAAAGCAAAGCATAAAGCATAAACATTACAAAAAATACAAAGAGAGAAAGGAAGAGCATGATCTTGATCTAGACACCAAGATGCCTAAAGGCATGGCAAATGCCTCCTTTTATAGGCCAAAATTAGAAACTATTGATTTGATGACTAATTGATAAGTGGGTGGCCAACTCTTGACTTGGTTACAATCTTTATCTTCTCTTGTCTACCCAAAACGTCATTGATAACGTCAAAATTGAAGCTAGTCAAAAACATGAAAGTTGTAGGCAATTGTCTCAGCTTTGTTGTGTAAAACATTCAGCTCATTTGGACTTCTAGAACTCCAGATATGGCTAAAATACTGAACAGTGCTCGGGCTAGAAGATAGATTTGGGCTTCTTTATTGTTGCTAGAATTTGGACTTGCAAATGACCTTTTTAGATCTTGGGCTCCATATAAAAGTTGTAGGCCTATGTCTCACCTTTCCATCCATATAAAGTAGACCTAAATCTGAGATCTATAGCTCTAGATCTGGCCCAATTACCGAACAGTGTTTCGATTTGGATTGCACCGACATCTCTTTTCTAAGTTTGGCCATCTCTTTGCCCTTGCAATTTAAGTTCTTAAAGTCATCAATCAATCCTTTCATTTATGTGATAGGCCTGCATTTAAAATGAACATTTACCACAAATTAAAGGTATCTTAAATTATTAGATATATTATTATAAAACATGCTTTAGTTAAGGAGTTATTGATACTTCAAGTGCAACATGATGATATAAAACCATGATAAAAATGCATTTTTAAGTACTAATTAAAGCCCAACCTCACTTGCGAATACCATGTTGGCACCGTGGGACATGACATTCATATTTGTAGTGCCTCCAAGAAGAGGCTTGTGCATTTGATTAAAGCTAGATGGATAACCCTCGATGGAACTCCAAACGTGAAGCATAAAGATAAAGTTTTGTTGCAGGATAGGAGGATGGCGTCTGCCCCTAATAATTGCCTCCGTTTGATCATGTCTATGAAGTTATTTTGATTTTGTCATATTTTAGTCTTATTCGCAATTTAGCTCATGATGCCACAAGACTTTCCTTGTCAAACAAGCCTTTCTTGTTAATAAGATCACGTGTTTTCCTGTGTTCATGACATGCCTTTATCATTTCATGCAAATAACACATTAAGCATAAAACCATTACACTAACATTTTTTGGGAATTCAAAGTTTAGTACAAAAATAGAAATCATGTTGTTGTTTGTCTAAAACATATAAGTTGTGAAAATTCAGGTGATTTCTTAGAGAGGTAACCATACACCTAGAAAACGTGAAAAAGAAAAAAAAAACACCATGAAGTGGCTCTAAAGTTGAGTTTTATTTGAATGAATAATGAGAAATCACTTTGTATAGTTGCATGAAAGCAAGACCTACCGACCCTAAATGCATGCATTTGAGATGAAGAAAGGCCATTTTTGACAATCCTTTCACAAGGCTGAAATATATCCTTTGCAATCCCTTTTTAAGCCTAATAGATTTTTATTAAAAAATAACCTTGACTAGGATCACACCCTATACTAGGGGGCAAGTGCTAAAAAATCCTTAATGATTGAAAGTGCCCAAATAACTCTTGGGGGCATGAAAAAGTCCTTAATGATTGAAAGTGCCCAAACAATACTTGGGGGCATAAAAGAAAATTCTCAATCATCGAAGCTGCCCATACAAAGCTGGGGGGCATAAAAAAAGAAAAAAAAAGAGAAAAATACAAAGGATTAAAAACTCTTGAGCATAAAAAAATCATCAATATAATGATGCTCGACCAAATGAAGAAAACAAAAACAAAGAGAAAGAGCCCAAGCCCAACATTGGGGGGTACCGTGGACCATTTTACAAATCAATTCCAAGGTCTAGAAATGTACAAACAAAAAGTTTGGGATATAAGCACTAGTGATCCTTAGTCTTAAAGTCTCTTAAACACCTTTTGAGCTTGTGAATATCCTTTTCTTCGTAACCAGGAGCCTAAGCCTACATTACATGCCTAATCAAGCCCTTTCTGATCAAAGGTAAGCAATCTGGATAGGTAGGCAGTGCTTCCTCATGCGAAACAAAATCATTATTCATGCAAATAAATGAATACTTTGAAAACGGTTCTCAATAACCCTCAAATTGAAATTTAAAACTTTTGTGACCAACCAAATGTCACTTTATATTTTTCACCAAAAATCAAAACAAAAATGTTTCATCACTTCTGAAAACCTCTCCATAGGAATCACTTGAACTTCTTCAGAATGAGTTTGTTTTGAATCGATGTTAAAATGATTTGTGTCTATAATGGCTTTGAAATTTCAAAAATTCTGCATGAAAACAACTCCTTGTAAATAACCAAACCTACCTTCACATAGCCTCATCCCCAACCCGAATTGAATACCTGGAGGCATGATCAAGCTAGAGGGCAATAAAAAACTCTTGGTAAGGCTAGCTTCATAATTCCCTTTCTAAGAAACTGTCGGGTAAAATTAGCAACCTTTGAGATAAAGGCTAGAGGACAAAGAAGTATGATGATATCAAATCTTTCTTAGAGGACAAGATCACAAGATATGACTTGAGTAAGGAAGAGTGAAAAGAGCCATCAAAGCTTACTATTAAAGACCCAAACTTTTAAGAAAAGGAGAACTCAATGAAGAAAAGGGGACCTATATTTCTTAGGTACTTATACATGTATATTGACCATGATGTATTACTTTCATCATTGACATGTCAGTGTCTCACCATCACCTCTTAATTGAGCGGGCTGTTGAGTCCTCATCATTTAGATAGTGTGCTTTCTAGCCATATCTACCTCCTTTTGAGTGCGCCTTAAAGGCCTCGACCATCTTGGGTAGTGTGTTTTCTAACCCTACCTTCTTTTGAGTGTGCCTTAAAGCCCTCGACCATCTTAGGTAGTGTGTTCTCTAACCCTACCTCCTTTTGTAGTGCGCCTTCCAGCCCTCACCTCTTGGGTAGTGTGTTTTTCTAACCCTACCTTCTTTTGAGTGCACCTTAGAGCCCTCGACCATCTTAGGTAGTGTGTTCTCTAACCCTACCTCCTTTTATAATGCGCCTTCCAGCCCTCACCTCTTGGGTAGTGTGTTTTTCTAACCCTACCTTCTTTTGAGTGCACCTTAGAGCCCTCGACCATCTTAGGTAGTGTGTTCTCTAACCCTGCCTCCTTTTTTAGTGCGCTTTCGAGCCCTCACCTCTTAGGTGGTGTGTTTTTAACCCTGCCTCCTCTTTTTGAGTGCGTCTTAGAGCCCTTGACCCTCTTGGATAGTGTGTTTTCTAACCCTACCTCCTTTTGAATGCACCTTAAAGCCCTCGACCATCTTGGGTGGAGTGTTTTTTTAACCCTACCTTCTTTTGAGTGCGCTTTAGAGCCCTCAACCATCTTAGGTAGTGTGTTTTCTAACACTACCTCCTTTTGAATACGCCTTCGGGCCCTCACCTCTTCGGTAGTGTATTTTCTAATGCTGCCTCATTTTGAGTGCGTCTTCGAGCCCTCCCCTCTCGGGTAGTGTGTTCTCTAACCCTACCTCCTTTAGAGTGCACCTTTGAGCACTTACCTCTTAAGTAGTGTTTGTTTCTAACCCTACCTCCTCTCGAGTGCGCTCTTTAGCTCTCGTTCCCTATCGAGTCATATCATGTCATCCCTTTCAGGCATTTTATTTTTTAACCCGGGTAGGTCACCCAACACAATCAAACCTCTTTAAAAACTCTTTTCATCATCCATTTGGACCGCTTGCCCATTGACACGACTAAAAGGTTGATGTCTTCTCCCAAGTGCAGGAGTGTCGAAGTAATAAATAACCCGGCAAGACCGGGGTCGAACCACAGGGAGGTTAATTGTACAAATTATAAATAACAATAATGCAACAATAATAACAATAACAATAACAACAATAATAATAACAATAATAATAATAATAATAATAATAATAATAATAATAATAATAATACTAGTAGTAGTAGTAGTAGTAGTAGTAATAATAATAATAATAATAATAAAGAAAGAGAAGAAGAAGAAGATGATGAGAACTTGGAGATGGAAAATTAATGTAAGGATTAAACAATAATAATAACAAATGTCAAAGTTAGAGGTTCCACTAATGGTATATCAAACAAGTATAGTATAAACTCTTATTATTGAATTGGAAACCACACACAAAGGAGGTTCCAATCAGATTATATATTGTTAACATGATTACATTAGTCATCTTATTCAATTAATGCTAATACTTGTAAATCTCGTCAAGCATTCATGATTATAACTTATGTTAACAACAAATCAAGTTCCTTTCATAGCTCAGGTGTCGGTTATACCATACATTATGGGCTATGAAAGTGCCAAGCATTTGTTGTACCAAGTGTTATACAACATAAATCAAGATTAGTCATTTAACAAGCAAAGTATTAAAGAGTGAACAAGATAACAAATATAAAACATGTTAGTATCAAACATTAAAGTCCATATTAAGTTTACATTATACTTATTCTCACACCATTAGTGTAACCTTTTCACCTTGACATAATTAACTTAGCTAGACATAATGAAAGAAAGGAAAACAAATAAACAAAATAAGAACATAAAAGTTAACTAAGTAAAGGAAAGGAAATGAAAGGCATAAATTTAATATTAATAAAAGCAAAGCATAAACATTACAAAAAATACAAAGAGAGAAAGGAAGAGCATGATCTTGATCTGGAAACCAAGATGCCTAAATGCATGGCAAATGCCTCCTTTTATAGGCCAAAATTGGGAACTATTGATTTGATGACTAATTGATAAGTGGGTGGCCAACTTTTGACTTGCTAACAATCCTTATCTTCTCTTGTCTGCCCAAAACGTCATTGATAACATCAAAATTGGAGCCAGTTGTAAACATGAAAGTTGTAGACAATTGTCTCAGCTTTCTTGTGTAAAAACTTCAGCTCATTTGGACTTCTAGAACTCCAGATATGGCCAAAATACCGAATAGTGCTCGGGCTGGAAGACAGATTCGGGCTTCTTTGTTGTTGCTACAATTTGGACTTGCAAATGGCATTTTTAGATCTTGGTCTCCTATGAAAGTTGTAGGCCTGTGTCTTACCTTTCCATCCATATAAATTGGACCTAAATCTGAGATCTGTAGCTCCATATATGACCCAATTACCGAACAGTGTTCTGGTTTGGATTGCACCGACATCTCTTCTCTAAGTTTGACCATCTCTTTATCCTTGCAATTTAAGTTCTTCAAGTCATCAATCAATCCTTTCATTTATTTGATAGGCCTGCATTAAAAATAGACATTTACCACAAATTATAGGTATCTTATATTATTAGATACGTTATTATAAAACATATTTTAGTTAAGGAGTTATTGATACTTCAAGTGCAAAATGATGATATAAAACCATGATAAAAATGCACTTTTAAGTACTAATCAAAGAACACAACACAATTTTAGAAAAAATTCGGACACAAATCTGAGTCCAACTTTGGACAGCAATTTGACCCTCTTAGAAGCCTTTTTTCAAGATGTCTATTAGAGATGTATTTATAGGAAATTGTGTCACCTTTCCAGATCATTAAAGAACAACTTATTTGGACACCTGAGTCAAACGTTATGGACAAAACACTGAAAGGTGTTCTGAAAACTCAAATCAGGACGGCTTTGCAAGCACTTTGGTGCACGTTTTTCTTCCTCATTTATGAGTTGTCTCCTTTTTCTTTTTTACCTAAAATAATGTAAAAATATCCCCTCTAGCTTTCCATCCATGTGCTTGCCTTCTTGGATCAATGGATTACCCAAAATAAATCAATTGTTATTTGTTGTGTGGACATGTAAGATCATGGATTGTGTTTGAGCTGATTTGAAGGTTGATTTGAGGTTGATTTTGGGCTGATTTGTGGCTGAATTTGGGCTGAATTTGAGCATCAAATAAGTATACAAATGTACTTATTATTTGGGCTAATATTGACATTGAAACCTTGAGTGTTTAATGGTTGAAGTTTGCACACAACATAAAACAAGTTTGGGCTTGAAATAGATCATATGATATTCTTTTCTAGAATTGGAATAGAATTGATTTTTGGGACAAATTTGGAGCACTTATTTGAACCAAGATTTGCTTCAATCTTCAACTAAATGTCTCTTCAATTCTTTGTTCTGAATTCCGACGTTGAATTTCCTGAATTAATTCATTTAAGCTCCAAAAACCTATCGAAACATTAAAACAAACTTCATTACTAAAAAGCACATCAATTATTATAAAAAAAAAACCAAATAAAAACAATAAATACATATGTAAAATAAGAGACTTAATGGCTGATTAGTACTTAAAAGTGCATTTTTATCATGGTTTTATATCATCATTTTGCACTTGAAGTATCAATAACTCCTTAACTAAAATATATTTTATAATAATGTATCTAATAATATAAGATACCTATAATTTGTGGTAAATGTCTATTTTTAATGCAGGCCTATCAAATAAATGAAAGGATTGATTGATGACTTGAAGAACTTAAATTGCAAGGATAAAGAGATGGTCAAACTTAGAGAAGAGATGTCGGTGCAATCCAAACCAGAACACTGTTCGGTAATTGGGTCATATATGGAGCTACAGATCTCAGATTTAGGTCCAATTTATATGGATGGAAAGGTAAGACATAGGCCTACAACTTTCATATGGAGCCCAAGATGTAAAAAGGCCATTATCAAGTCCAAATTGTAGCAACAACAAAGAAGCCCGAATCTGTCTTCCAGCCCAAGCACTGTTCGGTATTTTGGCCATATCTGGAGTTCTAGAAGTCCAAATGAGCTGAATTTGTTACACAAGAAAGCTGAGACAATTGCCTACAACTTTCATGTTTGCACATGGCTCTAGTTTTGACGTTATCAATGACGTTTTGGGCAGACAAGAGAAGATAAGGATTGTCACCAAGTCAAAAGTTGGCCACCCACTTATCAATTAGTCATCAAATCAATAGTTCCCAATTTTGGCCTATAAAAGGAGGCATTTGCCATGCATTTAGGCATCTTGGTTTCCAGATCAAGATCATGCTCTTCCTTTCTCTCTTTGTATTTTTTATGCTTTGTTTTCATTAATATTAAGTTTATGCCTTTCATTTCCTTTCCTTTACTTAGTTAACTTTTATGTTCTTATTTTGTTTATCTATTTTTATTTCTTTCATTATGTCTAGCTAAGTTAATTATGTCAAGGTGAAAAGGTTACACTAATGGTGTAAGAATAAGTATAGTGTAAACTTAATATGGACTTTAATGTTTGATACTAACATGTTTTATATTTGTTATCTTGTTCACTCTTTAATACTTTGCTTGTTAAATGACTAATCTTGATTTATGTTGTATAACACTTGGTACAACAAATGCTTGGCACTTTCATAGCCCATAATGTATGGTATAACCGACACCTGAGCTATGAAAGGAACTTGATTTGTTGTTAACATAAGTTATAATCATGAATGCTTGACGAGATTTACAAGTATTAGCATTAATTGAATAAGATGACTAATGTAATCATGTTAACAATATATAATCTGATTGGAACCTCCTTTGTGTGTGGTTTCCAATTCAATAATAAGAGTTTATACTATATTTGTTTGATATACCATTAGTGGAACCTCTAACCTTGACATTTGTTATTATTATTGTTTAATCCTTACATTAATTTTCCATCTTCAAGTTCTCATCATCTTCTTCTTCTTCTCTTTCTTTACTACTACTACTACTACTATTATTATTATTGTTGTTGTTGTTGTTGTTATTATTATTATTATTATTATTATTATAGTTGTTGTTGTTATTGTTATTGTTGTTGTTATTATTGCTATTATTGTTGCTTATAATTGTTGTCTATAATTTGTACAATTAACCTCCCTGTGGTTCGACCCCGGTCTTGCCGGGTTATTTATTACTTCGACACTCCTGCACTTGGGAGAAGACATCAACCTTTTAGTCGTGTCAAGTTTTTGGCGCCGTTGCCGGGGAGGTAAGTTCTTGTATAAATTATAGTATTTATTTTATTTTCTCTTTTCACTTTTCTTGTATATAACTTTGTTTCTTTTCTTTTGTTTCTTTTTATTTTGTTTTCTTCCTTCTTCTTTTATTTTCTTCTTCCTTTTATTTTATTCCTACACGTGCATGAGAGTGTGGTCACGTACATCAAGTGGTAGACTTTGTAGGGTATCCTCATCATTTTCAGAGAATATGGCCGAAGAAGATAATCAATCACTTCATAATGAAAATAATGAGAATAACCGTGCTAGAACACTTAGAGATCATATGAATCCCACAAGAACAAGTGCACCATCATGCATAGTTTTTCCTCCTGATGCATCTCATTTTAATTTTAAACCAGGTATTATTCAACTTTTACCTTCTTTTCATGGCTTAGAATTGGAAAATCCATACTTGCATTTAAGAGAATTTGAGGAGGTCTGCAACACGTACAATAATTTAAATTGTAGCATGAACACCATCAGATTAAAGCTTTTTCCTTTTTCATTAAAAGATAAAGCTAAAACATGGGTACAAAATTTAAGACCAGGATCCATTCGTTCTTGGGATGAAATGCAACAGCAATTTTTAAAGAAGTTTTTCCCATCTCATAGAACAAACTCTTTCAAGAGACAAATCACCACTTTCACTCAAAAACCAGGAGAAACATTTTACAAATGTTGGGATAGGTATCGAGACTTGCTTAGTACTTGCCCCCATCATGGTTTTGAAACATGGAGATTGGTTTCACATTTCTATGAAGGGTTAACACCTAAAGATAGGCAAATGGTTGAATTGATGTGCAATGGAACTTTTGAAGATAAAGACCCTGATGAAGCAATGGAGTACTTAGACTTGTTAGCTGAAAATGCTCAAAATTGGGACACTGCAGGTACATATGAGGCACCGAGTAAAACTCAACCTCATACATCTAGTGGAGGTATGTACAACCTTAGGGAAGATCATGACCTTCAAGCCAAATTTGCATCTTTAGCTAGAAAAGTCGAGGCACTAGAATTGAAAAAGAGTGGTCAATTAAAATCTGTTGAAAACATTGTGTGTCAAATCTGTGAAACAAATAAACACTCAACCAATGATTGTCCAACCTTGCCTTCTTTTAAAGAATGTCTCCATGAACAAGCCCATGCTTTAAACAGTTTTCAAAGGGCCAACCACAACCCATACTCCCAAACATACAACCCTGGTTGGAGGAATCACCCAAATTTCAGTTGGAAGAGTGAGAATAATAATGCACAAACTTCACAACCACCGTTTCAAGCACACCATAATTTCCAAAATTCTCATGGATATGCACCTCCTTATGCTCCACCTCCTAGAAGAAATCTTGAGGAAACATTGCATGCATTCATTGAAAAGCAAGAGACAATTAATACTCAACTTGTTCAAAACATGACAGATTTTAAAGATACTCTTGCTAAATTAACATCTGCTCTTAGTTTCCAAGAGAAAGGTAAGTTTCCATCTCAACCACAACAAAATCCCAAGGGGCAATACAATGCAAATGCTAGTTCCGGAAGCCAACACATGGATCAAGTCAAATCAGTCACTACTCTACGCAGTGGTAAGGTTATTGAAAAACCCTCTCTTGAACCTTATGAGAAAGATGATGAGTCAATCTCTGAGGGTAAGGAAGGGGATGAATCTGAAAATTGCAAAGAAACGACTGATTCACCACCAGCACTTCCATTTCCTCAAGCCATGACCAAACAAAGAAAAGTCAATCACAACTCTGAAATTTTTGAAATTTTCAAACAGGTAAGGATCAATATACCTTTGCTGGATGCTATTAAATAGGTTCCTTCCTATGCTAAATTTTTGAAAGATCTATGCACTGTGAAGAGGAAACTGAATGTGAAAAAGAAAGCCTTTCTAGCCGAGCAAGTAAGTGCTATTCTTCAGAACAATAATGCTTTGAAATATAAAGACCCTGGTTGTCCTACAATTTCTTGCTTTATTGGAGAACATAAAATTGAAAAAGCCTTACTTGATCTTGGTGCTAGTGTGAATCTACTTCCATATTCAGTTTTTCAAAGTCTCAATCTAGGTGAGTTAAAACCAACTTCTATATCTCTTTTACTTGCCGATAGATCTGTAAAAGTGCCTAGAGGAATAATTGAAGATGTGTTAGTACAAGTTGATAAATTCATTTATCCTGTGGATTTTATTGTCTTGGACACAGAACCTGTTGAAACATGTAATTCATTTCCTGTTATTTTAGGACGTCCATTTCTTGCAACTTCTAATGCATTGATTAATTGTAGGAATGGACTGATGAAGCTATCATTTGGAAACATGACATTGGAGATGAATATTTTCAACATTTGCAAGCAACCTGGAGATGATAATGATTTACAAGAAGTAGATCATATTGATGAATTAGTTTATGATCAACTTGAATCTACTTTAAGTAAAAATGAATTGGATGAAACTGAAGATTTGCAAATGGTTTGTTCTGAGGAAGAAATCACAGATGAAACAAGCACCGAAAATGTTGATGCGAATCTTTTATCAACAGTGACAACAGATTCGACATCTGGCATCACACCAATCGATGATTACTTTCCTAACAAATCCTTACTTTCTCTTAGTCCAATGCCTTGGTATAATAAAAATATCAATTTTCTTGCTTTAGGAGATTTGCCAGCTGATTGGAGTACCCAAGACAAAGAACAGTTTTTGAACGAAGTGAAGAATTTTTATTGTGATGACCCTACCTTATTCAAATATTGTCCTGATCAAATATTTCAAAGATTCATTTCCGACAATGAGGTAAGTAGTGTCATTAAACTTTGTCATTCTGAAGCATGTGGAAGTTATTTCTCGTCAAAAAAGACAATTGCAAAAATCTTTCAAAATGGATTTTATTGGCCCACCATGTTCAAGGACACGCATGCATTCTGCAAAACTTGTGAAAATTGTCAAAAGATTGATACTGGTCAAAAAGTTTTGTTTTATGATTCTCAACTCTATGCATTCCCTAAAGAGCTAAGATTAAGATGGAGCAATCCTTATGGGGCCTGTGATATTGAGAATTCAATGAATGACAATGACTTTAAGGAAAATGGACATCGTTTGAAAGCTTACTTTGATAATTTTCCTAGTGAAAATGAATTAGCTGGTTTGAATGATCTTGTAGATAAAGGTTGATTATTTTGTTTTTCTCACATTTTTTTATGTTTCTTTTTTTAGTGATTTTTGCTAGTTTCTTTCACCCCGGTCAAATGGCGGATAACGGTACTCCGTGACTTAAGTCGGTTCTTTCAGTTTCCCATAATTACTGATATCTGTGTATATATCTGTGCAATTCTTCGAAGCTCTCTTCCAATTCTCATTTGAAAATGGACACTAATCTTGAAAAATTGAAAAAGTATTTTCCCGCTCTGCCTCAGAATGCGATTACAAAAATCTACCGTGCTAGATATGCAAGATTGAGATTGTTAATGAATCATGGAATTCCTGAAGATATTCGCTGGTTGATTGAAGCAAAAGTCCGATTATCAGGTGAGTCCTCTAATTTCTTTATTTCATACATGCCTGGAACAGGTAAAAGCACTTTTGCAAAGAAGCGTCGTGCAAAACGACTAGAAGTCTGTCATCGATGTGCTAGATGGACTTGTAATACACAATGTCGTTCTTTAGGAATGGTATCTATAAACCGTGAAGATAAAATACAATTCATTAAGGATGGCCTGAGTAAGGAGTCTTTAGATAATCTTCTATTGACTCTTGAGACGCATCCTAGTGGAGATGTGCATCGTGCAATTCATGATTTATGGCCACTATTTCATAAAGAACATGATCGACTTAGTCTTGGGAATCTGACTAAAAAAGACCCTGTTTGCCAGTTTTTAAGAAAACTGGATGGGAAGCCTATCCCCGACCCATAGAGGGCGTTTAAGCCGTTCTTGGACGTAAAACCAAGGGAAGATGTGAGCCACAATCACAACTACCTGTACATACACATGCTTTTTTCAAAAGTAAATAAATAAATAAATAAAAAGAGAGAGAGAGTGTGTGAGACTCCAGCTGGCCTACATATAGGTGTTATGATTGCCTTTCTAATTTCTCATCTATAAAACCCTCTTTTCCTTCCTTTCATTTCTACTCAACCCATACATTCAACAAATACAGAAGTGTGTAGAAATGGCAAGTTCCTCAAGTCATCAAATAAGAAATATTTGTGTTTTCGGTGGATCTAGTCCTGGGAAAGAAAAAGAGTTTTTAGAATCAGCAAATCATCTTGGTCAGGTGCTAGCTGAGAGAAAGATTCATTTAGTGTATGGGGGAGGCAGTCTTGGGTTAATGGGAGGTGTGTCAATAGCTGCATTTTTAGGAGGTAGTCAAGTTTTAGGAGTCATCCCTGAAGCTTTGGCACAAGGGGACATCATTGGAAAAACAATTGGAAAGGAACTTCAGGTCTCTACAATGTCGGCTCGAATGAATGCAATGTTTAACCATGCTGATGCTTTCATTGCTTTACCAGGTGGTCTAGGCACATTGGAAGAGATCTTTCATATTTCCTCTTGGGCTCAATTGCACATTCACCATAAACCCATAGGTTTGTTAAATGTTAATGGTTATTATGATAACTTGTTGTCTTTTCTTGATCATGCTGTGGAACAGGAATTTTTAACATCTTCTGCACGACAAATCATAATCTCTGCTTCTACTGCTGAACAATTGATTGACCAACTACAATCTTTCATTCCTGTGATTGATCCTTCCATGAGTCGCATAAATTGGTCATCTAAGGAAAGCCGTAAAAAGCTTAGATTGGATTTGAGCCTTCATTTGTGAATTTTTGTGTCTTTTGGTTTTATTATGTTTTGTTATTTCTTATTTTTGTTTCAGTGTGTTTCAGGTTTTATCAGTGTTCGTTATTTCAGGTGATATCTTTTATACTCTATCTTTCTACCTTAGAACATTGAGGACAATGTCTCGTTTTGGTTGGGGGGAGAGGGTAGTAGTTGATAAAAAAAAAAAATTGTTTTTCATTTCATAAAGCATGTGCATAATTGTTGTTACTAGGATGGCAGAGTAAAGGAGTTCTTTTGTTAAAGTGACTCTTGAGACGCATCTTAGTAACCATTCTTAACAAGGTCTATTATAATACTTCCTGAAATATTCAGGTTTACAAACTCTCGTATTGTTACCACTTAATTCTGCTCATATACTTATTTAACATGTATTTTTAAACCTTAATTTACACACACACACTTTAACATATGATTGTGGGTTGCATATTGGATTATTACATTATTTATGTTCTTTTGTTAAAGGTAACAACTAAGGGAAATGGATTGTATATAATTAAAAAAAAAACATGAAAAAAAAAAGAAAAAAGAATAAAAAAATGATGATAATAAAAATGTAGACAAGTTTGATTTCGTAGCCTCCCTAACCTAAGCAATTAAGCCCGAAGGGGTGTTTTAACACCTAATACCCTAAAGTCAACTGACTTGGGAGCTATTGGCCCAACGCTTGTTACATGGGTTGAGGAGAAAAGCTTAAGGCAATCAAACATTGCACTATCTACATATCAGTATCTGCGACCCGAGTTACTAAGCTCGTAGGGGTGTCTTAACACCTAATGCCCTAAGACCAACTGGTCTGGGAGTCATTAGCTGAAAGCTCGTTACATGGGTTAAAGATGCATGATGTTTTTAAAGTATATGTATATAGAGTTAAAAAAAAAAAAAGACAAAAATAGTAATCCCAACCCAAGGAAGTTAACCTTAAACATTAGAACAAAAATTTTGTTTTCTTCCAAGAAAAGACCCATAATTATGTGTTGATACATTGAGCACAAAAAAAGGTTTATTAATATCTTGTTAAGAGGTATTGAGCAGATATATAAATTTAATGAGAGTTTGTTTATCTGGATGGATTAATGGAAGTTAAATGATGAATACCTTGCTTTGTAAAATTTGCAAATTTGTTTTCTATTGTAACGCTTTGATTACTAGGGACTAGTAATAAGCTGGTTGAGGGGTGTGATTAGTACTTAAAAGTGCATTTTTATCATGGTTTTATATCATCATTTTGCACTTGAAGTATCAATAACTCCTTAACTAAAATATGTTTTATAATAATGTATCTAATAATATAAGATACCTATAATTTGTGGTAAATGTCTATTTTTAATGCAGGCCTATCACATAAATGAAAGGATTGATTGATGACTTGAAGAACTTAAATTGCAAGGATAAAGAGATGGTCAAACTTAGAGAAGAGATGTCGGTGCAATCCAAACCCGAACACTGTTCGGTAATTGGGCCATATCTGGAGCTACAGATCTCAGATTTAGGTCCAATTTATATGGATGGAAAGGTAAGACATAGGCCTACAACTTTCATATGGAGCCCAAGATCTAAAAAGGCCATTATCAAGTCCAAATTGTAGCAACAACAAAGAAGCCCGAATCTGTCTTCCAGCCCAAGCACTGTTCGGTATTTTGGCCATATCTGGAGTTCTAGAAGTCCAAATGAGCTGAATTTTTTACACAAGAAAGCTGAGACAATTGCCTACAACTTTCGTGTTTGCACCTGGCTCTAGTTTTGACGTTATTAATGACGTTTTGGGCAGACAAAAGAAGATAAGGATTGTCACCAAGTCAAAAGTTGGCCACCCACTTATCAATTAGTCATCAAATCAATAGTTCCCAATTTTGGCCTATAAAAGGAGGCATTTGCCATACATTTAGGCATCTTGGTTTCCAGATCAAGATCATGCTCTTCCTTTCTCTCTTTGTATTTTTTATGCTTTGTTTTCATTAATATTAAGTTTATGCCTTTCATTTCCTTTCCTTTACTTAGTTAACTTTTATGTTCTTATTTTGTTTATCTATTTTTATTTCTTTCATTATGTCTAGCTAAGTTAATTATGTCAAGGTGAAAAGGTTACACTAATGGTGTAAGAATAAGTATAGTGTAAACTTAATATGGACTTTAATGTTTGATACTAACATGTTTTATATTTGTTATCTTGTTCACTCTTTAATACTTTGCTTGTTAAATGACTAATCTTGATTTATGTTGTATAACACTTGGTACAACAAATGCTTGGCACTTTCATAGCCCATAATGTATGGTATAACCGACACCTGAGCTATGAAAGGAACTTGATTTGTTGTTAACATAAGTTATAATCATGAATGCTTGACGAGATTTACAAGTATTAGCATTACTTGAATAAGATGACTAATGTAATCATGTTAACAATATATAATCTGATTGGAACCTCCTTTGTGTGTGGTTTCCAATTCAATAATAAGAGTTTATACTATATTTGTTTGATATACCATTAGTGGAACCTCTAACCTTGACATTTGTTATTATTATTGTTTAATCCTTACATTAATTTTCCATCTTCAAGTTCTCATCATCTTCTTCTTCTTCTCTTTCTTTACTACTACTACTACTACTACTACTACTATTATTATTATTATTGTTGTTGTTGTTGTTATTATTATTATTATTATTATTATAGTTGTTGTTGTTATTGTTATTGTTGTTGTTATTATTGCTATTATTGTTGCTTATAATTGTTGTCTATAATTTATACAATTAACCTCCCTGTGGTTCGACCCCGGTCTTGCCGGGTTATTTATTACTTCGACACTCCTGCACTTGGGAGAAGATATCAACCTTTTAGTCGTGTCAATGGCACTTTTGATGCACAATCAACCTTGAAAACATAAATAAATAATGCCAAGGCATTTTATATATAAAATATAGTCAAAACTCTAGTTCAATATGGGTGAAATTATTGAATAATATAGTTGCATCAAATTGTTTGACTTTGTTTTAATTCTAGATATGGATTGGCTAAGTAGACATAAAGCACAAGTAGATTTGTTTACTAAAACTATGGTTATTCGAGGGGTGGGTAAGAAAATGGTAATATTTAGGAGAGAGAGAAGGGTAGTCCTAAATTTTATAATTTCGATCATGACGACTAAGAAATTGATTAGGAAAGGGTGTCCTGCATGGTTGTCTTATGTAAGAGAATTGAAAAAAGAAAGCACAAAATTAATGAATATTTCCATTATGAGAGAATTTTTGAATGTGTTTCCATAGGAGTTACCTAGACATCCCCTAATTAGGGAGATTGAAGTTTCCATTGAAACTTTTCCAGGGGTCAAACCTATAGCACAATCCCCTTATAGGAAGCCCCCCATAAAATTAACTGAACTGGAGATCTAACTTCAAGAATTGTTGGACAAAGGATTTATACAACCAATCAACTCGTCTTGGGGACCCCAATGTTGTTTGTGAAGAAAAAGGATGGAACATTTCGGTTGTGTATAGATTATCATCAACTAAATAAAGTGAAGATAAAGAAAACATATCTATTACCATGAATAGATAACCTGTTTGATCAGTTGAAGGGTGCGAGGGTGTTTTTTAAGATAGATTTGAGGTCGAGGTACCATCAATTAAGAATCAAAGAACATGACATTGATCCAATCATATTATTTGATAGTTTTACCCACTTTACCTAGTGTTTTGCCAATTTTTATATATAAAATGCCTTGATATTCTTTATTTTATGTTTTGAAGGCACTTTTAGATGAAAGATTAAAAAAGAAGTAACTTAGAGATAATTGACAGATTTTACCTTTAGTTGATGCTTTGTGTAGAGGTTGAGCTCTAAATGTCCCAATGAAGTAATTCTAGTGGCATTAGAAAGCTAACATCCATACCTTTCTATACATATAAGGCAAGAAAAATAAAAAAGAAAAAGAGCATGGAAATCGCAGCCTTTAAAGACAAATCTCACATTCTGCCAATGTTGACCTTCATCCATTCCAACTTGAATATCTTGAGCTATAAAAGTTCATTTCATGAAAATGAAATTTTATTGGATTCTTGACTCAAAGATATGTCAACCTGCCAAATCTTAACATAAAAAGAGCTGATATGGGAGAGATATAATTTTTCTAAGATGACACATGAATTTTACCAACAGACAGGTTTTGTGAAGAAACAAGTCCAAATTACATCCCAAAGCATCCAAACTGACATTCAAGTATTTATTTCGGTAATTTAGCTCCTCTAAGTCAAAAGTCAAAGCTTGAAGATTTTATGTAAGGCTAATTATTATTTTTTTAAAAAATAGTTATTGAAATATTTAAATGTAAATTGTGTAGAGGTTGGATTAGTAGTAGTAGTAGTAGTAGTAGTAATAATAATAATAATAATAATAATAATAATAAAGAAAGAGAAGAAGAAGAAGATTATGAGAACTTGGAGATGGAAAATTAATGTAAGGATTAAACAATAATAATAACAAATGTCAAGGTTAGAGGTTCCACTAATGGTATATCAAACAAGTATAGTATAAACTCTTATTATTGAATTGGAAACCACACACAAAGGAGGTTCCAATCAGATTATATATTGTTAACATCATTACATTAGTCATCTTATTCAATTAATGCTAATACTTGTAAATCTCGTCAAGCATTCATGATTATAACTTATATTAACAACAAATCAAGTTCCTTTCATAGCTCAGGTGTCGGTTATACCATACATTATGGGCTATGAAAGTGCCAAGCATTTGTTGTACCAAGTGTTATACAACATAAATCAAGATTAGTCATTTAACAAGCAAAGTATTAAAGAGTGAACAAGATAACAAATATAAAACATGTTAGTATCAAACATTAAAGTCCATATTAAGTTTACATTATACTTATTCTTACACCATTAGTGTAACCTTTTCACCTTGACATAACTAACTTAGCTAGACATAATGAAAGAAAGCAAAATAGATAAACAAAACAAGAACATAAAAGTTAATTAAGTAAAGGAAAGGAAATGAAAGGCATAAACTTAATATTAATGAAAGCAAAGCATAAACATTACAAAAAATACAAAGAGAGAAAGGAAGAGCATGATCTTGATCTGAACACCAAGATGCCTAAATGCATGGCAAATGCCTCCTTTTATAGGCCAAAATTGGGAACTATTGATTTGATGACTAATTGATAAGTGGGTGACCAACTTTTGACTTAGTGACAATCCTTATCTTCTTTTGTCTGCCCACAACGTCATTGATAACGTCAAAATTAGAGCCCGTTGAAAACATGAAAGTTGTAGGGAATTGTCTCAGCTTTCTTGTGTAAAAAATTCAGCTCATTTAGACTTCTAGAACTTCAGATATGGCCAAAATACCGAACAGTGCTCGGGCTGGAAGACAGATTCGGGCTTCTTTGTTGTTGCTACAATTTGGACTTGATAATAGCCTTTTTAGATCTTGGGCATATGAAAGTTGTAGGCCTATGTCTTACCTTTCCATCCATATAAATTGGACCTAAATAAGAGATATATAGCTCCAGATATGACCCAATTACCGAACAGTGTTCCGGTTTGGATCGCACCAACATGTCTTTCCTAAGTTTAGCCATCTCTTTGCCTTTGCAATTTAAGTTCTTAAAGTCATCAATCAATATTTTTATTTATGTGATAGGCCTGCATTTAAAATGAACATTTACCATAAATTAAAGGTATCTTATATTATTAGATATATTATTATAAAACATGCTTTTGTTAAAGAATTATTGATACTTCAAGTGCAAAATGATGATATAAAACCATGATAAAAATGCACTTTTAAGTACTAATCACCCATTACAATGAAACCATTTTGAGAAATCCTTGCATTTCTCACCACCTTTAAATTTTTCCCATTTGGGTCGGTTGCCCATAAGAATGAAACCATGTTGAGAAATCCTTGCATTTCTCACACCTTCAAAATCTTTCGTTTGGATGAAACCATCTTTTTAGAAAATCCTTGCATTTCTCACACCTTCAAAATCTTCCATTTGGGCTGGTTGCTCATTATAATAAAACCATCTTTTGAGAAACCCTTGTGTTTCTCACCACCTCTAAAAATTTCCATTCGGGTCGGTTGCCCATTACAATAAAACCGTTTTGAGAAATCATCATATTTTTCACCATTTTAAAATCTTCATGTTTTTCACTTGGACAGGTTACCCAACACAATAAGACCACTTTGAAAGTTTTCGTATTTTTGAAAAATCTTTGTATTTTTCAAAACTTTTCCTGGGCAGGTCACCTAACACAACAAGACCGTGAAAAGTTTTGTATTTTTCAAAACCTTTCACTTGGGCAGGTCGCCCAACACAACAAGACCTCTTTGAAAAATCTTGGTATTTTTCATCATTTTAAAAAATCTCTGAAAAATATATGTTTTTCACATGAAAAAGTCACCCATTACTTTTCTCCTGGGTAGGTCACCCATGATAATTCATCCATTTCAAAATCTTTGGATTTTTTTAAAAAAAAGAGACCTTCCAGTTTTTACTCTAAGTGTGCTTTCTAGCCCTTAAAAGGATTCATTATTTCTCAATATGATGAGTTAACCATTTCCTATCCTTCGTTTTCATCTTTACAATGCTTCTTATCTAAAGTCTCTGACGAGACTTTCTATCGCAAGCCTTGTAAAGAGGAGGGCAATTATCATAATCCAATTCTGGGTTATTCCCTAAAATTCACTTTTTTTTCAAAATAAATCAAAAAATAAAATAAAGGGTGGCAATGTGGAGAAAGCTGATCTAGAAAGATTGCAAAAATAGTCAAAAATCAAGCTGCAATTTTCAGAGGAGATTCAAGACCTATTAGCGCCCCATTGTGCTCAAAATTGAAAAACAAAAGAGGCAAATTCAAGGTCAAATTAAATGATTATTGAAAAAAATTGCATAAAAATCAAGTCGAATAACATAATTAAATTTTTAATAGGCCAATTTGATTTAATCATGGGCCAAATTAAATTTTAATTATGTTTAAGAATTAATTTAGGTCCAAATGAAGGATTTAATTAAGTGCAAGGACTTAATTATAATTTAAATGGGTCAAATTAATTTTATTTGGGGCTTAATTGGTGAAAAATTAAGTTTGGGAGCCTAATTTGGACTTAATTGAGAAGATTGGAATTTTAAGAGACCAAATTTAATTTTTACCAAGTTAATTGATTGAAATCACGGGCCAAATTGAAAGAAAATTGAAGTTTTAGGGCCAATTAAGGGTTAAATTGACAAAATCCAAAGCCAAGGATCAATATGCAAAAGGCGCCAAACTATAAGGGTCTAATTGATAAAATCCGGGGGTCAAATTGAAGGAATTGAAAGTTTAATGGTCAATTAGGGATGAAACTGCATAAATCCGAGACCAAGGACCGTATTGCAAAAGACGTGTAAATCTGGGGCTGAAGTTGAAGTTAAGCCGGGACCAAATTGCATTAAATCAGAAGTTTGGGATCAATTTGGGGAATTATATTGAAAGAAATTGATTGCTGGAGGACTAAATTGAAAATCAGCAAAAATCCCTATTTTTTTATCCCAAATGGCGCCATTTTTGTGTTTAAAAAAAAAGGGGGGGGAGGGAGGAGGGGACTAGTTACTGTTCATCTTATTCCCCACAAAGCTGCTCGAGTAGCAGCTTTCCAAGTGCATTGTTTACCTCGTTTGACCTTAAAATTCGACAAAGCGTGTACCAACATGTCCATCTGAACCCCCTCTATCCCTGAGGATTGTCTGGTCAGGTAGAAAAACTTTGAAACGACTCCGTTTATTAGCCCAAAATGGCTACCTCATGCAGTTTGCAGCCTTGGACTGCCAAATTTGGCAGTTCGAGGTGCACACTTTGAACCAACAGCTTGGATTTCTCAAGTCGAATAAAGGGTTGAGAATTTTTCCCCATTGAAGATAAGATTACCCTATTTCCATCTCTATAAATAGGAGCAAATTTCATGATCAGGGAAAGGAAAAAATCAAATCGAAAGTTGGCCGAAAATCAGCCTCCCCCCTGCCAAATTTACTGCAAATCACCTCTTCCCTTTCTTTCTCTCTTCGTTGTGGCCTTCAGCCACCTCCACCACCGTTACCTGTCTCCTAGATGATACCTCCACCACTCCAACAGTTCCAACTGCCCATCTCTTCTTCCTGTCCGCTGTCCACAACTTCGGTTTCTTCTTTTTCTTTTTTCCTTTGCAGACCTCCACAACTGCAACCACCGGCCACGCGGTCATCCTCTGTCAGATCGCCAACTCTCCAATGCCAGGTAAGCCTCCTCCCTGCTTAATTCTCTTCTTCCTCCATTCATCCGAACACTCCCTCCCTGTCGTGGCTACTTCATGCAACAGCTAATTAATTAATTGTTGGGTCAGGCTAGTTACAACCCAGCCCGGCCCAAACCAAAACTCTTGGGCCAACATTGGCCCATCCATTTTGGGCCGATTTTGGCCCACTTTTCCTGCGCTAAGCCTGGCTCAGCTGGTTGGGCCAGCCCAGCCCACATGTTTTAATATATATATATATATATATATATATTAAAAAAAAAGCAAAAACAATTTCAAAAAAATCTTAAAAAAATTTGTGATTTTTTTAAATGCCTTTTCTATTAATTTTGCATAATATTAGTTTGTATATTTACACTATAAAATACAAATCCGGTATTAAAATATCTGGTTTTCTTTAAAAAATAAAAAAATTCAAAAAAAAAAAGAAAAAAGGAAAAAATATATTTTATTGCATACACCAAGTCCTAAAGAATTTTCCATGTTTTTTTTTCAAAATCAAGAAAAAATTTGCATCTTTCTCATGTTTTGAAAATCCAAAAAATAGATATCATAACTAGTTTATGATTATCCGTTAAGGTTGGCCAAAATATCAACCTTTTTTTTCAACCCTTTTCTAGGATCCAGATGTAGACTTTTAATATTTGTGGGGTGTAAAATTACACGATAAAGTACACCCTCGGGTATCAAAGATACAAGGTGTAAATAAAAGCAATCTTAAAATTCAAACTTTAGAATGATTATGATTTAACCCAATAAGGTAGAGACTCCTTCATGAAAGGGGATCTGCCTTGAACCTTAGAAAAGACCCGTGAATTAAAACTCGACCTAGAAAAACAATCAAATAATAATGTAGCTTACCTTAAGTAGGGTGCACTAGGGTGATGTGTCTTCTCTTTGCATAGCCAGTCCCTTACTCAGACTCTCACAGACCATAGGTTCCTAGTGACCATGATACTAGGTGGCGACTCCAAAGAACCAAGCAAAACACAAGAAACAACATAAAATGAAAAATCACCAGCCGGACACCGCGTAGATTTTTCCACGCACGACAAGTATCATGAGCTAAATAAGATCAGCATAAGTCAAAAAAAATCCAAACATGATCAAACAAGAGCAATTAGTTTTTAAACATAATAGGAGCAATCTCCACCTTCCAATTCTAGTACATGATCTACTATGCCAAATCTAATCACTTTTGTAGCCTTTAGGAGAGATACTTGGAGTAGTGGGATGATGAGTTCCTCCTTTCCTAGCTCTCTTCCTTCAATCCTTGCCATTCTTGCCTCCTTTCTAATTTGGGCAACCCATTTGTGGTCATCTTTTTTAGGCTTATATCCAAGCCCAAATCTTTGATCCATATTCTTTAGCTTGATTGGTCCAGTTTTAGGATTATACTGGAAAGGAGCCCCATTCTTCAGAAAGCACCTAGCAGCCATTTTTGCTGATTCAGGTATTCAGCTCTTTCTTAGCACAACTCCTTTAACATATAGCTCCACTTTTAAGGTCTCAATTATTTGTAATGTTATCAGGAACATCTGCGGCCCTACATATAGCTCCACTTCTAAGGTCCCAATTATTTGTTTTGGCAACCCATCATATGCTTTCGCCATCAATATGCTAGGCTTCATATATGACTTATCGATAAGCATTTCTTTCAACATATGCCTTGGTAGGATGTTAAGTGTAGAACCATTTTTGAAGAGTACTTTTTTTATTAGAATATCCTTACACCGCATTGTAATGTATAGTGGCTTGATATGCCCAGTACTATCGGGGCCCTCTTCAGTGAAGTATATGTAATTCGAAGCTTGGATTCTTCCCACCAAATGTTCCATAGCTTCTTGATTGATGTCCTGAGGAACATATGCCTCATTCAATATTTTCTGTAGAGCCTTCCTATGTGGCTTAGAGCTTAGGATTAAAGATAACAGTGATATTCTTGCCGAAGTTTTCTTAAGTTGTTCAACAATGTTATATTCATTGTGTTTCATCAACTTCAAGAATTCATTGGTTTCTTCATGACACGACCAAAAGATTAATGCCTTCTCCTAAGTGTAGGAGTATCGAAGTAATAAATAACTCGGTAATACCAGGATCGAACCATAGGGAGGTTAATTCTACAAATTATAAACAACAATTATAAACAATAACAATAGTAACAATAACAACAATAACAATAATAGTAACAATAATAATAATAATAATAATAATAATAGTAGTAGTAGTAGTAGTAATAGTAGTAGTACTAATAATAATAAAGAAAGAGAAAGATAAGAAGAAGAAGAAGAAGAAGAAGAAGATGAGAACTTGGAGATAAAATATTAATGTAAGGATTAAACGATGATAATAACACATGTCAAGGTTAGAAGATCCATTAATGGTATGTCAAACAAGTATAGTATAAACTCTTATTATTCAATTGGAAACCACACACAAAGGAAGTTCCAATCAGATTATATATTGTTAACATGATTATATTAGTCATCTTATTTGATTAATGCTAATACTTGTAAATCTCGTCAAACATTCATAATTATAACTTATGTTAACAACAAATTAAGTTCCTTTCATAGCTCAGGTGTTGATTATACTATACAGTATGGGCTATGAAAGTGCGAAGTATTTGTTGTACCAAGTGTTATACAATATAAATCAAGATTAGTCATTTAACAAGCAAAGTATTAAAGAGTGAACAAGATAACATATACAAAACATGTTAGTATCAAACATTAAAGCCATATTAAGTTTACACTATACTTATTCTTACACCGTTAGTGTAACCTTTTCACCTTGACATAATAAACTTAGCTAAACATAATAAAAGAAAAATAAATAAACAAAATAAGAACAAAAATAAGATAAAAGTTAACTAAGTAAATGAAAGGCATAAACTTGATATTAATGAAACCAAAGATTAAACATTACAAAAAATACAAAGAGAGAAAGCAAGAGCATGATCTTGATCTAGGCACCAAGATGCCTAAATGCATGGCAAATACCTCCTTTTATAGGCCAAAATTGGAAACTATTGATTTGATGACTAATTGATGAGTGAGTGACCAACTATTGACTTGATGACAATCCTTATCTTCTCTTGTCTGCCCAAAACGTTATTGATAATGTCAAAATTAGAGTCACTTGAAAACATGAAAGTTGTAGAAAATCAACTCATCTTTCTTGTGTAAAATATTCAACTCATTTGGACTTATAAAACTCCAGATATGGGCCAAATACTAAACAATGCTCGGGCTAGAAGACAGATTCAAACTTCTTTGTTGTTGCTATAATTTGGACTTGCAAATGGCCTTTTTATCTTGGGCTCCATATGAAAGTTGTAGGCCTATGTCTTACCTTTCCATCCATATAAAGTAGACCTAAATCTGAGATCTACAACTCTAGATATGACCCAATTACCAAATAGTATTCCAGTTTGGATTGCACCGACATCTCTTTTCTAAGTTTGGCCATCTCTTTGTCCTTTGAATATCTATAGCTCTAGATATGACTCAATCCCAATCTGTTTTCTGGCCCTTTGTGATTCCTCCTTCTCTATATTAAACTTGACTGCCTTAGTCTTTAGTTGTATATCAAGGCTGTTGATATGGTCTTGCCACTTCTCAAACTGTTCTTGCATCTCCTTTGCTTCTTCCTCTCTGACTCAAGCTTAGCTTATATCTCAGAAAATTGATTTCTCATACCATTTATTTGTCCAAGTATCCCTTCATGTCTGACTCAGCTACCTTTCTTGCTTCTCTCTCATCTTTAGCCTGCATCTAATTGGTTCTTCTCTTTTTCAACTTCCCACTTTAACTTATATTGGTCCTTTTTTTCTCTAAAGAAGCCATACTTTCTAAGGCCCTTTTTAGAGTCACTAATTCCTACTCCACCATTACATGCTTATTTACCAGCTCATCATACTTGGCCTTCCCCTTCTTCAGTTATTCCTTTGCTTCGTGCTGGTTCATCTTTAACTTAACAATTTGCTCATCTTTTTCCTTCAATTACTGATATAGTGAGGCCTTTATCTCTTCTTCTTTCAAAAGTTGGTTTTTTAGGAATTTCTGATGATTTTTGCTCTTACTAAGCTCAATCCTCAGCTTATCCAGTTCCTCCTAGAGGTTTTCCTCGTTGTTGACCCTTTTTCTTTTGAGCTCCAATGTCATGGATGACTTATCTTGGGTTACCCCTAGCTCTGTTGCCTTTTGAAGTACTTTCAATGAACTGCCACTTCTCCATATAGAATAATTGGGGCTAACTGAGAACTCTTTTTGAAGCTCCTCTTTGCTGACCAAAATAGGCTGCTTCTAGTCATTTCTGATGGTGTCTAACTTATCCAAAGAACTAGCTTCTTTGAACGGACCAGTATATTCAGCCAACCCCCAAGTTCTTGGTACGTATTGTACTCCTCTAAACTGTCTAGCCACTAATAAGGGTGAGTAGTATATATAACCAGTTAAGCCAATTAATGGGACCCACACTTTGTTGCCACAACTCATTAGGTAAGATGAACCACTTACCCAAGGAGCTTTCCATCTAAAATTACTTTGGGGAAGCTTTCTGTATTTCTCTACCCATACCTTTTCATCCAAATTATTCCACTTTTTAGTTAGCACCAGCTCAAGAGGCCTCATATTAAACCACCAAAAATTATTAAAGACTTCTTTTGACACTTCTAGATGGCTAACTATCCGTATGAATAAGAGAGAAATATAGCATCGCATCGCCCCTTTCCCATGCAATCTGCAATGATTTAGAGATATAAAGGTTTCGGCTCAGATAGATGAAGTAGGGTTATTCTTTGTCTCTTTAAATTCAAGGAAGGCATTAGCAACTTCAATGCTAATAATTCCAGTAGCTTCTGAAGGAAATAGAACTAACCCAAAGATGGTAAAAACAATTATTTGATATCTTTCTTCACCCAACCTCCCTTTTTCTTTATCTATCTTCAATTTATTCTCGATCATTTTCCACTTGAACCCTCCATTGGATGTCCTATACCGATCAACTTAATCTAAATGTAGAAGTTTGGAACCTATTGCAGCTGTACTCTCAATTCTTTGCCTAAAGTACACTTTGTAAGGGTCATTCAAAAAACTCAAGATCTGAGCATACTCTTCAAGAGTAGGAGTCATATCAATATCCTCGAAGGTGAAACATCTGTAACTTGGGTCCCAGAAATGCATCAAGGTTGTGATTGCTGAAATCTGAATAGATATTCTTATCAGATGAGCAATTCTTCCATACTTCTTCTCAAACAGATTCTCATCAATATATCCTAGAATAGGAGCCCACTTCTATATGCTATCTACGGAACAATATGCTTTGGTTATGTGTGGTAATTCTTCAACCTTGGTTCTTAGGCAATCCCCTTCAACTAATTGCATCATCTTAGATCTTTCCCTGTATTCCGAAAAGGTAATGTAAGTCACGGTCTTAGCTCAAAAAAATCCTGTAAAGTTTAAATAAGTTCTAGGTTATTATATGAGGGATATATTTTGTAACTAGTCTTAAGAGGTCTATGAACTGCCTAGTGACTACCTTTCGTGAAGGTAGTATAGGGGTTTACAAGGGATGGTTAGGGCACTGTGTGACTGCCATAACCGAGTAAACACTCAGCTCATAGTTGGATGTTTCATGAATTTGAACCCCGATTGAAAGTCATGAGGCAGATCGCTACTCCCCACCTAACCTAGAATTGGGTTTATTCACAAAATCAAAATGCAAGCTAAAATAATAAAATGCAAGATAAAAATTAAAGACCAACAACAAGACAAGCAATTAAACAAACAAAGCTTAGTCCGACCAAACAAAAGGGGTCCCTAGTGGAGTCTTCATCCTGTCATGGGGTGTGCGAGCATCCTCTAGCGATGGTGGAGGCTTTTGTCGTGCCTCCAGATGGGGGGTGTTGTGTGTTGAAAAATTATGATTAATTTTTACGAGTCGCCACCTAGTATTACGGTTACTAGGAACCTATGGTTTGTGAGAGTCTAAGTAAGGGACTGGTTATGCAAGGGGAAGACGCATCATCCCCAATGCACCCTCCCTAGGGTAAGTTACATTGTTGTTTGATTCTCTTTTTTTAGTCAAGTTTCTATTTGTTGGTCTTTTCTAAGGCTCAAGGTAGATCTCTCTTCATGAGAGAGTTTCTACCTTATCGGGTTAAATCCTAATCATTCTAAAGTTTAAATATTAACATCATATTTATTTACACTTTGTATCTTTAATACCTAAGGGGTGTACTTTATATTTAATTTTACACCCACAAATATTATAGTATACATCTGGATCTTAGGGAGAATTGGAAAAGAAGTTTTTTTTCTAAAGAAAATCAGTATTTTAATATCGAATTTGTATTTTACAATGTAAATATACAACTTGATATTATGTAAAATTGATAGAAATCACAAATTTTTCAAAAGGACTTTTCAAATTATCACAAATTTTTCAAAAGGACTTTTCAAATTTTTTGGAATTTGTTTTGGGAGAAAATCGGTATTTTAATACCAGATTTATATTTTACAATGTAAATATACAACCCGATATTATGTAAAATTGATAGAAAAATATTTGAGAAAATCAAAAAAATTTCAAAATGACTTTTCAAATTTTTTGGAAGTTTTTTGTTATGTTTTTTTAGAGAAAACCGACATTTTAATACTGGATTTGTATTTTACAATGTAAATAGACAACCCGATATTATGGAAAATTATATAAAAATGTTTGAGAAAATCATAAATTTTTCAAAAGGACTTTTCAAAAAACATTTGAATTTGTTTTCATTTTTTTAATAATATAATATATTATAATAATAAATAAAATAAAAAATAAAAAAAAATCTACATGGGTTGGGCTCAGACATGGCAGAGATCGGGTCGGTCATGGCCAGAAATGGTTGGGATGAACTTTGTCAAACACTTTTTATTTATTTCTTTAGGGTCGGGCTAGACCTAGCCCAAAATTTTAGGCTAGGCCAGATATAGCTTGGCCAACATCCACTGCCTGAACAGTAGACATGAATTATAATTCGTGTACATTGTTCCTATGAACAATAGGTACCCTGAGTTGTCAATTCTGCAGAAAAAGCTGTCTGAGTTGGCCTCTTTGAGGTGGTGCCACGTTTGTTTATTTGTTAGTGAACCAACGTCGACCATACCCTAATGTAGAGGGATTTCTGGTGATCAGTTTTGTGCAAGTTTTGGTAAATTTTGTGGACATTAAGTGCATTAAATGCACCTGTAAAGGGGATGACTAAACCAGTTTTTTAGAAAAATAAAGAAGATAATGAACAGTAACCACATGACGCGTCATCTAGTCCTCTTTTGTTTTTTTTGGTAAAAACGGCGTCATTTTGGACTTAAATAGAAATTTTTACTAAATTTCAATTGAGTCATTTTTCTTTTAATTTCTGTCAATTGAACCTCTAATTGACTCTTAAACTTTGGATTTAATGCAATTAAGCCCCTGCTTAACTTTAATTGGAACCCCGAAGTTAGGCACCTTTTACAATATGACCATTAAACTTTCAATTTCTTCAATTTTCTCCCAGGTTTTTGTCAATTGAGCCCCCATAGTTTGTTGCATGTTACATAATGGTCCTTGGTCTCGGATTTTCCCAATTTAGCCCTAAATAAAATTAAGTTTCTAAACTTAATTTTTCACCATTTAAGCCCCAAATAAAATTAATTTGACCCATTTAAAGTATAATTAAGTCCTTGCACTTAATTAAATCCTTCAATTGAATCCAAATTAATTTTAAACATAATTAAAAATTAATTTGGCTCATGATTAAATTAAATTGGCCCATTAAAAATTTAATCATGTCTTTAGACTTAGTTTTTCACTAATTAAGCCCCAAATAAAATTAATTTGACCTATTTAAAGTATAATTAAGTCCTTGCACTTGATTAAATCTTCAATTGGAACCCAAATTAATTCTTAAACATAATTAAAATTTAATTTGGCCCACGATTAAATCAAATTGGCCTATTAAAAATTTAATTATGTTCTTGAACTTAGTTTTTCACTAATTAAGCCCCAAATAAAATTAATTTGACCCATTTAAAGTATAATTAAGTCCTTGCGCCTAATTAAATCTTTCATTTGGACCCAAATTAATTCTTGATCATAATTAAAATTAATTTCGCCCATGATTAAATTAAATTGGCCTATTAAAAATTTAATTAAGTCCTTGGACTTAATGTTTATACAAATTCATCCAATATTCATTTAATTTTGACCTTGAATTTACATTGTTTCCTCTATTTTTTAGCATAAGGGGGTATAATTAGGCCTTGAATTATCTTTTAAGAATTACAGCTTGACTTCCCAGCCCACTTTCTCTCCATTGTTAGTCTTTATTTGATTTTTAATTTTGAAAAACAAATTGATTTTTGGGGAATAACCCAAAATTGGGTTATGACAAATGCAATAATGATGAATTGTTTGATCGACTTCTTTATAAAAGTTGAAACGATGAAGAAAATGCTTATGTTTGGAAATGACCTATTTGAGGTGGATATATTATTGTGTTGTGATGAATTTTAAATTGACTATGAGATGTTGATTGAGCTATTATGAAAATGGGCTACTAATGAATGACAAACCGATTATGGAATGTTGATTGTGATTGATGATTAGCTTCGACTAATGGCATCTAAGATGGATGACCGAGTTATGCTTGATGATTAGCTTCGGCTAATGGCATTTGAGATGGATGACCAGGTTATGATTGTTGATTAGCTTCAACTAATGGCATCCGAGACGGATGATCGGGTTGTGCTTGATGATCGGTTTATGCTTGATGATTAACTTCGACTAATGGCATCTAAGATGGGTGACTAAGTTGTGATTGATGATTAGTTTCAGCTAATGGCATTTGTGAAGGATGACCGGGTTGTGTTGATTAGGTTTGGCTAATGGCTTCCGTGGTGGATGGCTGAATTGATTATGATAATTGGCTTCGGTTAATGGTAACTGTAGAAATGACAAGGGTTGATTTTGTGATTAGATTTTGTTAATGGCATCCAAGATAGATGACTGATATTAAATGTTGCAATTAGCTACGACTAAAAGTATTCAAGGTGGATGACAAGATTAAGGCGAAGTATTTAACCTTGATTGATATTAAACTTCGGGCCCACAACCCCTATTGGGAGGTCTGGGTGTATGATTGAGAAAAGTTCAACTAACGAAATAATAAGAGATGTATAATGCATATAAGAAGTAATAGAAGGAATCTTCCCATTCCAAGTTAATAACAAAAAGCAACGACAACATACTTATAGATGTTTATTATTATGTTAGATTATTTACAATTCTTGTATCCATATTGTTTTGTAATAGGGATATCACACAAACAAGGTGCATAGAAAAGCATGTTCCAAAGGTTCATATATTTTAAAAGGTGTCATTTAATAGTATGTTTCAGCTGTTATATTGAATATTTGCCTTTCGACACTTTTGTAAGGACTTGTAATGAAGCATGGATAAGGATGTGTGAACATGTAGACATGATGTTATGAATATATTTATGTGGTATTCTCTTTTATGAGGATGTTGTGTTGTGAAATCACATATGGATAATATGAAAGAAAGTACTAGTTGGGTAAGATTGTGGATTATGAACTCGTGTTGATAACGAGATTAGAACGAGAATGCAAACACATGGGCATGCCACTATGATGTAATGTAAATGTATGAATATAAAAATATAATATTATGGGCATGTGTATTGAGTATCGATCATATAAGAATGTAAATTTATGAGAATTGTATCCCTATGATGCCATGATAAGGAAGGAACATAATGACTAATTCATAGAATGTCATTACAAGAATGTAAACATAACAAAAAAAAAAATCCACTAATTTTGGCTTTGAAAAACTTGGTTCATTACATTCTCCCATTTCCATTCTAGAATTGGCATTGATTGTAACTCCCTTGCTGGCTTTTGATGCTTTATCTCCACTTGCTAGCATATTCCATATCTTGACACATATTCTGCTCTCTCCCTTTTCATGTTCAACCACCAATAATATTCCTTTAAATCTCAGTACATTTTGGTGCTTCTAGGGTGAGTTGTAAATCAAGATTCATGGGCTTCTTTCAATATTTCATCCTTTAGTGACTTATTCTCAGGCAAGTAGACTTGTTTTCCCATTGCCAACAATCTTTCTGGCAAAATTTGAAAAGGTATCTTTATGCCCTAGTTTATCTTGTTCCTTGATTTTTCCTACCCCTTGTCCACTAGCTGAGCTTCTAAGACTTTATCTTGAAGCATCAATCGATTTTTTACTTGAGTATTGACCTTTTTGGGCCTACATTTAGCCGCAAACCCATCTTTCTCAACTCAATTAAACTCTCATGTTCTTTATTCCCTGAATATTCAACCACCACTTACCCCTTCCTACTCAAAGCATCTGCCATCACATTAGCCTTACCCAAATGATAATCAATCACACAATCATAATCCTTTATTAGTTCTACCCATCTTCTTTGCCACATGTTTAACTCTTTTGGCGACATTAAATACTTCAAACTCTTATGATTAGTAAAAATCTGAACTTGCATCCCATATAGGGAATGTCTCCATACTCGTAGTGCAAATACTATTGCCGCAAGTTCTATTTCATGGACTCGATAGTTCACTTTATGTGGCTTCAACTATCTGGAGGCATAGGTGATCACTTTTCCATGCTGCATTAACACACATCTTAGACCCCTTTTTAAAGCATCATTGTATACCATGAACCCTTATGTTCAGGCCAAAGGTAAATCTCTCTTTCAACTCCTAGAAACTCTTCTCACATTCCTTCGACCAAATAAACTTCACTTCCTTATGAGTTAACTTGGTCAAAGGTGATGCTATTGTAGAAAAACCTATGATAAATCTCATTTAATACCCCGCGAGGCCCAGGAAAGTCTGAATCTCCATCACATTTGTAGGTCTCTCCCATTTCAAAACAACCTCTACTTTTCATAGATCCACAAATATTCCTCCCACGGAGATAACATGCCCCAAAAATACTACTTCCTTGAGCCAAAATTCACATTTATCCTACTTTACTTATAGTCTATTCCCCCTCAATGTTTCCAACACCTTCCTCAAGTGTTCCTCATGTTCTAAACTGGAGCTAGAATACACCAATATATCATCAATAAACACAACCACACATTTATCTAGATAAAGCCAAAACACATTCATCAAGTCTATAAATACTGTAGGGGCGTTTATCAACCCAAAAGGCATCACTAAAAATTTATAATGCTCGTAGCAGGTCCTAAAGGTAGTTTTTTTTATGTCTATTGCAATGTCACGATCGCACAAATTAATTATCCTAGTTTAAATAAACAAGATAGAATAAAGCAAGTAAAAGTTGATCCCACGAGAAAAGTTTAGTTCAAATTTTTATGTTGTATAATATGCAACTGAGGGGGGTTGTGAAGTTATCTATTCTATGCTATAGTAAACAGAAAGAAGAAATCCATGCTAAATCAAAGAAAACCAAAATTTATCAGGAAAAACAAACATTGTATGTTGATTAGGTAACAAATTCATTGTATAACTAATCCTAACCATCAAACAACCACAATGTTTGCACTAATAATTTAATTCAATGGCAGCCTTAAGAACTAGATGAGTTGATTAATCTAAACAACATAAATGTCTGTAGTCCATGTTTTATTTTATAGATCGAATGTTCTCCCTAAAATTACTAATTTGGATACGCCACAATTATTAATCTTAGTTGCTTCACAAGTTTATATACCACCACTCTGGTATTGATAGCAAACTTAGCAATAGATTATTCATAATAATAACTTAGAGTTCACTTTAGCAATTAAAATAAATAATTATAGAAAATAAGTATAGGATAACAAACATATTCATTCATCATATAAACTAAAAAGAAAAGGTAAAATAAATCTTAAAGGTCTTGAAATCCAAAGGTTTCTATGTCCTTGCAACCAAGAAAAAGAGTTTAGCCTTTGATGTCTATTGAACAACTAATCAAAAAGAAAGAAGAATGCATGATTTTAGGTTTTTTAAAGGAAGGTGCGCTTTTTCTCTCTTGGTTGGTCGTCCCCTCTTGGCTTTCTCTCTTTCCTTTTGTATCCTAGGAACCCTAATCCTTTTTCTACAAAATAGTAATTTCCTAAGTACACAATTTACATTTAAATATTTCAATAACTATTTTTTAAAAAAATAATAATTAGCCTTACATAAAATCTTCAAGCTTTGACTTTTGACTTAGAGGAGCTAAATTACCGAAATAAATACTTGAATGTCAGTTTGGATGCTTTGGGATGTAATTTGGACTTGTTTCTTCACAAAACCTGTCTGTTGGTAAAATTCATGTGTCATCTTAGAAAAATTATATCTCTCCCATATCAGCTCTTTTTATGTTAAGATTTGGCAGGTTGACATATCTTTGAGTCAAGAATCCAATAAAATTGCATTTTCATGAAATGAACTTTTATAGCTCAAGATATTCAAGTTGGAATGGATGAAGGTCAACATTGGCAGAATGTGAGATTTGTCTTTAAAGGCTCCGATTTCCATGCTCTTTTTCTTTTTTATTTTTCTTGCCTTATATGTATAGAAAGATATGGATGTTAGCTTTCTAATGCCACTAGAATTACTTCATTGGGACATTTAGAGCTCAACCTCTACACAAAGCATCAACTAAAGGTAAAATCTGTCAATTATCTCTAAGTTACTTCTTTTTTAATCTTTCATCTAAAAGTGCCTTCAAAACATAAAATAAAGAATATCAAGGCATTTTATATATAAAAATTGGCAAAACACTAGGTAAAGTGGGTAAAACTATCAAATAATATGATTGGATCAATGTCATGTTCTTTGATTCTTAATTGATGGTACCTCGACCTCAAATCTATCTTAAAAAACACCCTCGCACCCTTCAACTGATCAAACAGGTTATCTATTCATGGTAATAGATATGTTTTCTTTATCTTCACTTTATTTAGTTGATGATAATCTATACACAACCGAAATGTTCCATCCTTTTTCTTCACAAACAACATTGGGGTCCCCAAGACGAGTTGATTGGTTGTATAAATCCTTTGTCCAACAATTCTTGAAGTTAGATCTCCAGTTCAGTTAATTTTATGGGGGGCTTCCTATAAGGGGATTGTGCTATAGGTTTGACCCCTGTAAAAGTTTCAATGGAAACTTCAATCTCCCTGATTAGGGGATGTCTAGGTAACTCCTATGGAAACACATTAAAAAATTCTCTCATAATGGAAATATTCATTAATTTTGTGCTTTCTTTTTTCAATTCTCTTACATAAGACAACCATGCAGGACACCCTTTCCTAATCAATTTCTTAGTCGTCATGACCGAAATTATAAAATTTAGGACTACCCTTCTCTCTCTCCTAAATATTACCATTTTCTTACCCACCCCTCGAATAACCATAGTTTTAGTAAACAAATCTACTTGTGCTTTATGTCTACTTAGCCAATCCATATCTAGAATTAAAACAAAGTCAAACAATTTGATGCAACTATATTATTCAATAATTTCACCCATATTGAACTAGAGTTTTGACTATATTTTATATATAAAATGCCTTGGCATTATTTATTTATGTTTTCAAGGTTGATTGTGCATCAAAAGTGCCATTAAGTCTCTTATTTTACATATGTATTTATTGTTTTTATTTGGTTTTTTTTTATAATAATTGATGTGCTTTTTAGTAATGAAGTTTGTTTTAATGTTTCGATAGGTTTTTGGAGCTTAAATGAATTAATTCAGGAAATTCAACGTCGGAATTCAGAACAAAGAATTGAAGAGACATTTAGTTGAAGATTGAAGCAAATCTTGGTTCAAATAAGTGCTCCAAATTTGTCCCAAAAATCAATTCTATTCCAATTCTAGAAAAGAATATCATATGATCTATTTCAAGCCCAAACTTGTTTTATGTTGTGTGCAAACTTCAACCATTAAACACTCAAGGTTTCAATGTCAATATTAGCCCAAATAATAAGTACATTTGTATACTTATTTGATGCTCAAATTCAGCCCAAATTCAGCCACAAATCAGCCCAAAATCAACCTCAAATCAACCTTCAAATCAGCTCAAACACAATCCATGATCTTACATGTCCACACAACAAATAACAATTGATTTATTTTGGGTAATCCATTGATCCAAGAAGGCAAGCACATGGATGGAAAGCTAGAGGGGATATTTTTACATTATTTTAGGTAAAAAAGAAAAAGGAGACAACTCATAAATGAGGAAGAAAAACGTGCACCAAAGTGCTTGCAAAGCCGTCCTGATTTGAGTTTTCAGAACACCTTTTGGTGTTTTGTCCATAACGTTTGACTCAGGTGTCCAAATGAGTTGTTCTTTAATGATCTGGAAAGGTGACACAATTTCCTATAAATACATCTCTAATAGACATCTTGAAAAAAGGCTTCTAAGAGGGTCAAATTGCTGTCCAAAGTTGGAGTCAGATTTGTGTCCAAATTTTTTCTAAAATTGTGTTGTGTTCTTTGATTAGTACTTAAAAGTGCATTTTTATCATGGTTTTATATCATCATTTTGCACTTGAAGTATCAATAACTCCTTAACTAAAATATGTTTTATAATAATGTATCTAATAATATAAGATACCTATAATTTGTGGTAAATGTCTATTTTTAATGCAGGCCTATCAAATAAATGAAAGGATTGATTGATGACTTGAAGAACTTAAATTGCAAGGATAAAGAGATGGTCAAACTTAGAGAAGAGATGTCGGTGCAATCCAAACCGGAACACTGTTCGGTAATTGGGTCATATATGGAGCTACAGATCTCAAATTTAGGTCCAATTTATATGGATGGAAAGGTAAGACACAGGCCTACAACTTTCATATGGAGACCAAGATCTAAAAATGCCATTTGCAAGTCCAAATTGTAGCAACAACAAAGAAGCCCGAATCTGTCTTCCAGCCCGAGCACTATTCGGTATTTTGGCCATATCTGGAGTTCTAGAAGTCCAAATGAGCTGAAGTGTTTACACAAGAAAGCTGAGACAATTGCATACAACTTTCATGTACAACTGGCTCCAATTTTGATGTTATCAATGACGTTTTGGGCAGACAAGAGAAGATAAGGATTGTTACCAATTCAAAAGTTGGCCACCCACTTATCAATTAGTCATCAAATCAATAGTTCCCAATTTTGGCCTATAAAAGGAGGCATTTGCCATGCATTTAGGCATCTTGGTTTCCAGATCAAGATCATGCTCTTCCTTTCTCTCTTTGTATTTTTTGTAATGTTTATGCTTTGCTTTTATTAATATTAAATTTATGCCTTTCATTTCCTTTCCTTTACTTAGTTAACTTTTATGTTCTTATTTTGTTTATTTGTTTTCCTTTCTTTCATTATGTCTAGCTAAGTTAATTATGTCAAGGTGAAAAGGTTACACTAATGGTGTGAGAATAAGTATAATGTAAACTTAATATGGACTTTAATGTTTGATACTAACATGTTTTATATTTGTTATCTTGTTCACTCTTTAATACTTTGCTTGTTAAATGACTAATCTTGATTTATGTTGTATAACACTTGGTACAACAAATGCTTGGCACTTTCATAGCCCATAATGTATGGTATAACCGACACCTGAGCTATGAAAGGAACTTGATTTGTTGTTAACATAAGTTATAATCATGAATGCTTGACGAGATTTACAAGTATTAGCATTAATTGAATAAGATGACTAATGTAATCATGTTAACAATATATAATCTGATTGGAACCTCCTTTGTGTGTGGTTTCCAATTCAATAATAAGAGTTTATACTATACTTGTTTGATATACCATTAGTGGAACCTCTAACCTTGACAATTGCTATTATTATTGTTTAAACCTTACATTAATTTTCCATTTCCAAGTTCTCATCATCATCTTTTTCTTCTCTTTCTTTATTATTATTACTACTACTACTACTACTACTACTACTACTACTAGTATTATTATTATTATTATTATTATTATTATTATTATTATTATTGTTATTATTATTATTGTTGTTATTGTTATTGTTATTATTGTTGCATTATTGTTATTTATAATTTGTACAATTAACCTCCCTGTGGTTCGACCCCGGTCTTGCCGGGTTATTTATTACTTCGACACTCCTGCACTTGGGAGAAGACATCAACCTTTTAGTCGTGTCAATGGGCAAGCGGTCCAAATGGATGATGAAAAGAGTTTTTAAAGAGGTTTGATTGTGTTGGGTGACCTACCCGGGTTAAAAAATAAAATGCCTGAAAGGGATGACATGATATGACTCGATAGGGAACGAGAGCTAAAGAGCGCACTCGAAAGGAGGTAGGGTTAGAAACAAACACTACTTAAGAGGTAAGTGCTCAAAGGTGCACTCTAAAGGAGGTAGGGTTAGAGAACACACTACCCGAGAGGGGAGGGCTCGAAGACGCACTAAAAATGAGGCAGCATTAGAAAACACACTACCGAAGAGGTGAGGGCCCGAAGGCGTATTCAAAAGGAGGTAGTGTTAGAAAACACACTACCTAAGATGGTTGAGGGCTCTAAAGCGCACTCAAAAGAAGGTAGGGTTAAAAAAACACTCCACCCAAGATGGTCGAGGGCTTTAAGGTGCATTCAAACGGAGGTAGGGTTAGAAAACACACTATCCAAGAGGGTCGAGGGCTCTAAGACGCACTCAAAAAGAGGAGGCAGGGTTAAAAACACACCACCTAAGAGGTGAGGGCTCGAAAGCGCACTAAAAAAGGAGGCAGGGTTAGAGAACACACTACCTAAGATGGTCGAGGGCTCTAAGGTGCACTCAAAAGAAGGTAGGGTTAGAAAAACACACTACCCAAGAGGTGAGGGCTGGAAGGCGCATTATAAAAGGAGGTAGGGTTAGAGAACACACTACCTAAGATGGTCGAGGGCTCTAAGGTGCACTCAAAAGAAGGTAGGGTTAGAAAAACACACTACCCAAGAGGTGAGGGCTGGAAGGCGCACTACAAAAGGAGGTAGGGTTAGAGAACACACTACCTAAGATGGTCGAGGGCTTTAAGGCACACTCAAAAGAAGGTAGGGTTAGAAAACACACTACCCAAGATGGTCGAGGCCTTTAAGGCGCACTCAAAAGGAGGTAGATATGGCTAGAAAGCACACTATCTAAATGATGAGGACTCAACAGCCCGCTCAATTAAGAGGTGATGGTGAGACACTGACATGTCAATGATGAAAGTAATACATCATGGTCAATATACATGTATAAGTACCTAAGAAATATAGGTCCCCTTTTCTTCATTGAGTTCTCCTTTTCTTAAAAGTTTGGGTCTTTAATAGTAAGCTTTGATGGCTCTTTTCACTCTTCCTTACTCAAGTCATATCTTGTGATCTTGTCCTCTAAGAAAGATTTGATATCATCATACTTCTTTGTCCTCTAGCCTTTATCTCAAAGGTTGCTAATTTTAATGTTTATCATCATACTTCTTTTCACTCTCAAAGATTTGATCATGCTCTTCCTTTCTCTCTTTGTATTTTTTGTAATGTTTATGCTTTGCTTTTATTAATATTAAATTTATGCCTTTCATTTCCTTTCCTTTACTTAGTTAACTTTTATGTTCTTATTTTGTTTATTTGTTTTCCTTTCTTTCATTATGTCTAGCTAAGTTAATTATGTCAAGGTGAAAAGGTTACACTAATGGTGTGAGAATAAGTATAATGTAAACTTAATATGGACTTTAATGTTTGATACTAACATGTTTTATATTTGTTATCTTGTTCACTCTTTAATACTTTGCTTGTTAAATGACTAATCTTGATTTATGTTGTATAACACTTGGTACAACAAATGCTTGGCACTTTCATAGCCCATAATATATGGTATAACCGACACCTGAGCTATGAAAGGAACTTGATTTGTTGTTAACATAAGTTATAATCATGAATGCTTGACGAGATTTACAAGTATTAGCATTAATTGAATAAGATGACTAATGTAATCATGTTAACAATTTATAATCTGATTGGAACCTCCTTTGTGTGTGGTTTCCAATTCAATAATAAGAGTTTATACTATACTTGTTTGATATACCATTAGTGGAACCTCTAACCTTGACATTTTTTATTATTATTGTTTAATCCTTACATTAATTCTCCATCTCCAAGTTCTCATCATCTTCTTCTTCTTCTCTTTCTTTATTATTATTATTATTACTACTACTAGTATTACTACTACTACTACTATTACTATTACTATTATTACTACTACTACTACTATTATTATTATTATTATTATTATTATTATTATTATTGTTGTTGTTGTTGTTGTTATTCTTGCTCTTATTAGTGCTTATAATTATTGTCTATAATTTGTACAATTAACCTCCCTGTGGTTCGACCCCGGTCTTGCCGGGTTATTTATTACTTCGACACTCCTGCACTTGAGAGAAGACATCAACCTTTTAGTCGTGTCATTCTTCTTTATAGATTTCGGTTTTTTAGTCTGTAAAACTTATTATTTCAGTTTGATTCATGTTATTTCATGTTTATTGAAGTGTTCTTATATATAATCATGGTTGGCTAATCTCTTTCTTGGATCCAAATCAAGGATGATGGTGATTGAGGTGAGTTCTTTAGGATATGAATGAATCTTAATGTTTATCTTCTCATTTTCTTCATGAATGATTTATTATTGCAAAGAAATTTTAGAAATCATTTAGGTAATGTTATAATCTTGAATTTTTATGCACAAACTTTAGTTTTGGTATACAGATTGCTTGATTCAATGTCTTACTTAATATGAAAGTACTTGTTCATTCTTAACCAATAATCAATCTTCATCTTTCTAAACTTCATTGTAATATCTTCCGATGTAATATCACTGTCATTGATATATATGTTGAAGAAATCACCAATACATCACCATTAAAATTGATTTGGACGAAGACTTACTTTTTCTTGTTATTTAAAATCTATTTACACCTTTTCATCTTTGAAAACAAATCCATCAATTATTTTCTCTTGAGTTTTTTTTTGCTACCTGGCTTAATTTTCAGATCTAGCTCTCTGTGGATATGACTTCGATCTTATCGAGTTAATTACTACATCGCACATTTGTGCACTTGCGAGTTAAAACAAGCCGATCATAAAAAGCGATCAAGCAATTTTGGCGCCGTTGCTGGGGAGCTAGCAAGCAAAGGTAACAAATTTAGATTTGATTATTGGAAATCTACAAAAAAATCATATAAAAAAAATCAATTGGCTGGTTTTACCGTCTAAAAAAAAATTGACCTTAACGTTTCGGATATTGGACTGTGGACTGGACTATTAATAGTTGGATTTTGATTGGTTCAACCATTTTTCTTTTATTTTCTATTCTTATTAGTTTCTAATATTTTTCTTGTTTATTTCATTTTATTTTGTTGATATTGTTTTTATTTATTGTCTAAAGTGCTTGGCCGGTTTTACCGCCTCTTTATTCATGCTTGTTATGATTATCTTTTAATGTTTATTGTTGTTTTTTTTCTTATATTTATTATCTAAAGTGCTTGGCCAGTATTACCGTCTCTTGTTTATTTTAGTTTATTTTGTTGTTTTGTTATGATTATTTTTCTTATATTTATTGTTTGAAGTGTTTGGTCGGTATTACCGCCCCTTGTTTATTTTATTTTATATTGTTGTTTTGTTATGATTATTTTTCTTATATTTATTGTTTGAAGTGCTTGGCCGGTATTACTGCCTTTTTATTCAAGCTTGTTATAATTATCTTTTAATGTTTATTGTTGTTAATAATGCTTATTAGTTGGAGAGTGAATTTTTTAATTTGTTGTATTTTTATTTTTGAGCTATTACTTTTATTGCAATTTTTTTTCTTTCCTTTCCTTTCATATTCATATAATTGTTATATTATTATTATTATTATTATTTTATCATGGCTAATGTTGAAGATGTAGAGGATGAAGGGAGTGTTCAAGGTAATGGACCTCCACAATTCAATGATCAACCTAATTTTCGAACTTTTAGAGAGTATGTTCACCCGGCTAGACAAAGTACACCTTCATGTATTATCTTACCTCTTAACCAACGCTTTCAATTTGAAACCGGGCATGATTCAACTTCTTCCCTCATTTCATGGTATGGATTCTGAAAACCCATACATACACATTAAAGACTTTGAAGAGGTATGTATACTTTTATTGATAGAACATGCACCGAGGAAAACATTCGGCTTAAATTGTTCCCATTCTCTCTAAAGGATAAAGCCAAGCTTTGGCTAAACTCCTTGCGACCTAGGTCTATATATACATGGAGAGAAATGCAAGCTGAATTTTTGAAAAAAATACTTCCTCACTCATAGGACAGCAGCCTTACAACGTCAAATGATGAATTTTTCTTGTAGTCCAAATGAGTCATTTCACCAAGCTTGGGAAAGGTTCAAAGACTTGTTAAATGCATGCCCTCACCATGGTTTTAAGATGTGGAGGTTAGTGAGTTTCTTCTATGACTCTCTTACCGCAGATTTTAAAAAGCTAGTGTCAACCATGTGTAATGGTGAGTTTTATGACAAAGAACCAAGTAAGGCCATTGATTTTTTTGATCAATTGGCTGAAAAACACAAAGCAATGGGAGACTTCTCTCCCAATTCATGTTGAGTCTAGAAACACCATTTCTCATTCGAGTGGGAAGTTTCAATTGAAAGAGACTGATGACCTCAATGCTAGATTAGCTTCATTAGTTAGGAAAGTAAAGTCTCTTGAGATTAAAAAAGCGCATGTCATGAGTGACCAACAAGAGGAAAGGTGTGTTGTTTGTGAGAGCAAAGGGCATAGGACAACTGAGTGTCCTACCATTCCAGCCTTCAAGGAAGTGCTAAATGGCCAAATTTCTGATTCAATTAATGTTAGAAAGCCATTTCCAAACCAGGTAGGCAATCCCTACTCTCAGACCTATAATCCTGGCTGGAGGAACCACCCAATTTTTGGATAGAGAAATGAGGCTCTTTAGTACCTCAAACATTTCAACCTCCACCCCAACCATTTCATGCTCCCACACATAACACGTACCAACCACCTCATAAGAGATCCCTAGAGGATACTCTTCAACAATTCATGCAAACGCAAGGAGGAATCAACAACCAAGCTTACAAATTCCAAGACCAGACCAATAGGACCTTAAATGACATTCAAAGTCAACTAACTAAGTTGACTCAATCATTAAGCATTCAAGAGAAGGGAAAAATCTCAGCTCAACCAATGCCCAATCCTAGAGGTCACGTACACATGAGTGAATCCTCACCTAGTGAACCTTCAAACCATGAACAAGTCCAAGCCATCACTACCCTTAGAAGTGGAAAGATTGTTGACAAAGGTATAGGTTTTAGGATTCCTAAAGGTATTGTGGAGGAGAAATCTAGGGAAAGTGAAGACGGAATCAAAACACAAGTGACAAATGAGAGTTTGAGTGATAAAGAAGGCGAGCTAAATGAGAAAGAGATGAGTGAGAAAGGAGATGATTCAAGAAAAATTGAAGTCAAAATGAGTGATTTAGAATTTGTTCCTAGAGCACCATTTCCACAAAGGTTAGGGAAACCTAAACAAGATCTTATGAACTCAGAAATCTATCAATTGTTCAAACAAGTGAAAGTCAATATTCCACTCCTTGATGCAATTAAACAAGTTCCATCTTATGCAAAGTTTCTTAAGGATTTATGCACAGTCAAAAGGAGATTGAATGTGAAAGAAAGAGCCTTTCTAACTGAACATACTAGTGCCATCATCCAGTTTAAGACCCCTCCCAAATACAAAGATCCTGGTTGTCCTACCATTTCATGCATTATTGGAAGTCATAAGATAGATCAAGCTTTGTTGGATTTAGGAGCAAGTGTGAATTTAATACCCTACACTGTTTACGAACAATTAGGTTTAGGAGAAATCAAGCCTACACGAATCACCCTTCAATTAGCTGATAGGTCAATCAAGATTCCCAGGGGTATCGTTGAGGATGTGTTGGTCCAAGTAGATAAATTCTACTTTCCTGTTGATTTTGTAGTGTTAGACACCGCACCAATTCAAGGTTCTAATGCTCCCATCCCAGTCATTTTAGGGAGACCTTTCCTAGCTACATCCAATGCCTTAATTAACTGTAGGAATGGGGTGATAAAATTGTCTTTTAGAAATATGACTGTGGAGATGAACATATTCAATGTCTCCAAACAAATTGGGGAACATGAGGACATTAGAGAGGTAGATTTGATCCAAACAGTTTGTCAAGAACACTTTGAGAGAGTGTGGATCAAGGATCCATTGGAGAGAACTTTAATTCCTGATGAAAGATTTTGTTCTTTGGAATGTGTTAATGAGGAAGTAAGAGAACTCGAGACTTATCTAGATCCAATGCCTATTATGTTAATAGGTCAATGGACCCTATCATTTGAGCCTTTGATTTCACCCCAAGTGAACGTTGAGGCATCTCTTGTCCAGCCTTATAAACCAGAAAGGAAACCTTTACCGAGTGATCTTAAGTATGCATTTCTAGGGGAAGATGAATCATATCCTATTGTGATCTCATCAAAACTTAGCATGGAGCAAGAACAAAAACTTTTAAGAGTGGTGAGAAAACACAAGAAAGCAATTGGATGGAAAATTATTGACTTGAAAGGAATTAGCCCTTTTTTATGTACACATAGAATCTATTTTGAAGAAGAGGCAAAATCTGTGAGGCAAATGCAAAGACGATTGAACTCAAACATGAAGGAAGTAATGGGAGGTGAAGTGCTTAAGCTACTTGATGCAGGTATCATTTACCCAATTGCAAACTCAAAATGGGTTAGTACAATCCAAGTTGTCCCTAAAAAATCAGGAGTCACGATAGTGAAGAATAAAAATAATGAGCTGCTACCAACTAGAATCCAAACTGGATGGCGTATGTGCATTGATTATCGTAAATTGAACATGGTGACTAGGAAGGACCATTTTCTGCTTCCATTTTTAGACCAAGTGCTTGAAAGAGTAGCTGGAAGAGCTTTCTATTGTTTTCTTGATGGATACTCAGGTTACAACCAAATTGAGATTTATTTAGAAGACCAAGAAAAAGCCACTTTCACTTGTCCTTTTGGTACATATGCTTATAGAAGGATGCCTTTTGGTTTGGGTAATCCATTGATCCAAGAAGGCAAGCACATGGATGGAAAGCTAGAGGGGATATTTTTACATTATTTTAGGTAAAAATGAAGAAGGAGACAACTCATAAATGAGGAAGAAAAACGTGCACCAAAGTGCTTGCAAAGCCGTCCTGATTTGAGTTTTCAGAACACCTTTTGGTGTTTTGTCTATAACGTTTGACTCAGGTGTCCACATGAGTTGTTCTTTAATGATCTAGAAAGGTGACACAATTTCCTATAAATACATCTCTAATAGACATCTTGAAAAAAAGGCTTCTAAGAGGGTCAAATTGCTGTCCAAAGTTGGAGTCAGATTTGTGTCCGAATTTTTTCTAAAATTGTGTTGTGTTCTTCTTTATAGATTTCGGTTCTTTAGTTTGTAAAACTTATTATTTCAGTTTGATTCATGTTATTTTATGTTTATTGAAGTGTTCTTATATATAATCATGGTTGGCTAATCTCTTTCTTGGATCCAAATCAAGGATGATGGTGATTGAGGTGAGTTCTTTAGGATATGAATGAATCTTAATGTTTATCTTCTCATTTTCTTCATGAATGATTTATTATTGCAAAGAAATTTTAGAAATCATTTAGGTAATGTTATAATCTTGAATTTTTATGCACAAACTTTAGTTTTGGTATACAGATTGCTTGATTCAATGTCTTACTTAATATAAAAGTACTTGTTCATTCTTAACCAATAATCAATCTTCACCTTTCTAAACTTCATTGTAATATCTTCCGATCTAATATCACCATCGTTGATATTAGGTTGAGTTATCTTATATATGTTGAAGAAATCACCAATACATCACCATTAAAATTGATTTGGACCAAGACTTACCTTTTCTTGTCATTTAAAATCTATTTACACTTTTTCATCTTTGAAAACAAATCCATCAATTATTTTCAACCAAGTTATTGTTAATTTAATTTCTCTTGAGTTTTGTTTTTGCTACCTAGCTTAATTTCCAGATCTAGCTCTCTGTGGATATGACCTCGATCTTACCGAGTTAATTGCTACATCGTATATTCATGCACTTGCGAGTTAAAACAAGCCGATCATAAAAAGCGGTCAAGCAAAGGTATTTTTGGATGACAGATGCAAAAAAGAGTAAATGGGAGGTAATTGGTAAACTTGACCTTCAGTCGGTGTTTTGTGTAGAGCGTGAGCTCTAGAGTTTGAAATGAAGTAATTCTAGTGGCATTATAAAGCTAACATCCATACCTTTCTAGAAATATAAGGCAAGGAAAAAAAAAAGGAAGAGCATGGAAATCAAAGCCTTCAAAGTCAAATCTCGTAATCTAGCACTATTGATGTTTAACCATTACAACTTGAATAACTTAAGCTACGAAAGTCCATTTGATGCAAACTTAATTTTGTTGGATTCCTAACTCAAAGACCTATCAAAGTGCCAAATGTCAGCAAAAAATGATCTCATATGACGGGGATATGAGTTTTATAAGATGACAAATGAATTCTTCCAGCAATCAGGTTTTGTGAAGAAAGGAGTTCAAATTACATCCTGAAGCATCCAAACCGATATCCAAGTTTTCATTTCAGCAATTTAGATCCTCTAAGTCAAAGCTTAAAGATTTCATGCAAATTATTCCTTCTTTTTTAGGAAAATCGTTATTGAAGTACTTAAATGTAAACTGTTTACTTAAGGAGGACTATTTTATAAAATAGAGACTAGGGTTTCCTAGGATATAAAAGGATAGAGAGAAAGGAAAAAGGAGAGGAGAGGAGAACAGCTAGAAGAGATAAAAATGCCACCTTCCTCTAAGAAACTTGAAATCATGCATTCCTCTTTTTTGATTAATTGTTCAATAGACATGTAATGCTAAACTCTTTTTCTTAGTTGCAAGGACACAGAAACCTTCAGATTTTGAGAAGTGTGAGATCTTTTTTACCTTTTCTTTTCAATTTATATAAGGAATGAATATGTTTGTTCTCCAATGCTTATTTTCTATTATTGTTTATATTAATTACTAGAGCAGACTCTAAGTTATTGTTATCAAAACTAGAGTTGTGGTATATACATTTGTGAAGCAACTAAGATTAATAATTATGGCGAATCCAGATTATTAACCTTAGGGAGAACATTCGCAACAAATTTCGACACCATTACCAAGGATGAGATTTTAATTAATTCTTATGCTTGATTTTTATTTGTTGTGATTGTTATTTATTTTGTTGGAAAAAAAAGATAAATAGAATTTTTGCTTGAATTAAATGTAGAATTAGAACTTGGCACTATTCATATACGACAACAATACTGTTCAAAATAGATTTTTTGGTGGAATTAGAACTTGGCTTTTTTGTTTGCTAAAGTGAAATGACATTTTGAACAGGACTAGTAGTCTTAGACTACTAACCCCATCCTATCGAGGCCAAATTCCGATGTTTTGTAGGGTTTTTAGATAGTTTTAGTTTTCTAGCATAGGCTTTTTATTCAATTTACATTGTTTTCAATCTGTTGTGTGGCTAATTTCTCTGGATTTTTCTTGATGATTTATGCCTGTAACCCATTCTACTAACTAGAGTCAAGTGCAAGTAGATCTATAAATTAAAAACACTTTACGCAGGTTACAAAAAGAAGCTCGTGTCAAGACCATGACTATTGCACAACGACAGACACTCAAGGAGCTTGATGCTCCTAACATGGAGAATCACCCATTGTGCATAAACATTGACAACAATGTCAACTTTGAGCTCAAGTCTGATTTTATACACTTACTACCAACATTCAATGGACTTGCTGGAGAAGATCCTCATACTCATCTCAAAGAGTTCCAAATGGTTTGTGTTGGCATGAAACTAAACGGAGTTGATGAAGAGCATGTTAAGTTGAGAAGTATTTCCCAGCATCTCGAGTTGCCAACATAAAGAAAGAAATATATGACATTTGATAATCTCATAGAGCGACACTCTTTAAGTATTAGGAAAGATTTGAGCAACTGTGCATTTAATGCCCTCATCATTAGATACCCGATTAGCTGCTCATTTAATATTAATATGAAGGACTGATGCCTCCTGACCATAGTATCATTGATGCGGCAAGTGGAGGTGTAAACCCCGAGAAAATAAGATTGCGTAAATTACAAACTAACTAAATGGAAATAGAGTGACGAAATTCATGCATAAGGTTAAATAAAATGAGATTTTGAAAAATTTTGGAATATAAATTTCAAGGTGAAATATTTTGAGACGTTATAAATTAACCCAAAAATGTTAAGGATTGGATAAAATTAAGGGAAATAAGGTAAATTTAAAGTTCTAGTGTGGAGTTATAAGAAATGAAAAGAGGTATAACTTGATTATAAAAAGAAAAAAAAGATGTGGGGGCAAAAATAATACATTTTTAAAAAATGAAGCCTAAGTACAAATAAAAGAAATTATAGAGTATAAAAGAAAAGAAAAAAGGGAATTCTTGTATCAATTCTTGTAAAATCAAGAGAGAAACACCAAAATTTCAAGAACCCATCCAAGATTAAGGGTTTATAAATGGAATAAACACTTGTGGGCAAAGGATTAATAACAAAATTTGAATAAAAAGAGAAGAAGGAGGGTTGGCTGTCATTAGAAAAAAGAAAGGAAGGAGGGAGTAAAAAATCTTCAACTAGTTGAAGATCGAAACCTTAATTCTTACTGGGTATGGTGTTCTAAACATGATCTTATAATTCATTTCAAATTCTATTATGAATTGATGCCTTGATGTTGAATTATAGATTAGGGTTCTTAGACTTGAATTGGATAAAAGTATTAGTTGTTAAAATTAATTTACTTCATATGTGGTATGTGATTGGGGGTATGAAACCATGATAATTTATCCAGAAAATGTAGTTTATGAATGTTATGTGTGAATGGAAAGGGGTGTGAATTTTGACATGCTTATCTCCTAACTTTTGGTAAGATTTCGAGTAGGAGGATGAGAGAATTAGGATTAGGTTCCTCATAGAAGTTGTAGTTTGGATGTTAGCTAACTAAGAAAATTGGTCTTGCTCAATTTGGAGCTGTAGAACTCCAGTTATGGTTCACCAACCGAGATTGAGTCTTGACTGACTCTGTAGGGCAGTAGGACTGATTAGTTGATGAGCAATTTTAGCTATCTTGGGGGGTAGAGCTGGGTTCTCCTTCCTTTAGAGGACTTGTATCCTTTTGTGTTAGCTTTCCAATAAGAGCAATCTCACTTAAAATGAAGTTCTAGAACTTTGGATATAGTTAAAAATATAAGGAGAGGTCAACATACAACCTCTGAAGATAGTAATGGTTCAAAAACAAAATAGTAATAGTTCAATATAGTAATAGTTCATGACAGTAATGGTTCAAAACAGTAACAGCTCAAAAACAAAAACAATAATAGTTTAATACAATAACAATTCAAATATGAAAAAAAAGAATGATAACCATGGTTGGACAAAGAATAACGATATTAATAGATGAAATGAGAGAACGTAAAATATAAAGAAATGAATAATTGAAAGAAAGACTTGTATTAGTTGTTAATATGGTTATTATGAAATGTATCCTTGAATGAGGACAACTTATGAGATTATGATTGTATTACCAGGAGGGACCACAAGTGTTGTGCAGCGGAAGCAACAAGGGAGCATGAGTAGAGCTTCTATTACAAGTAGTTAAATTCCATGATTTAGTATGTTACAGATGTGAAATGTGAATTATCGAATGTTAGATATTATATGAAAGGAGGAAAGTTTGCATAATGATGTTGATATTTTGGATTGTATTCTAAATGTATGTGTATTCAAGGTGAAAGGTTGTTGTGTGAATTGTTAAGTGATTAAATTATCGCGGACAAAACAAATATGAGAAGTGTGATATGGGGTATGGACTAGCATACATTTAATGTATGTTAGGATCCCAGGTAAGGGGATCACCATATATTGGCTAGTATACATTTAATGTATGTTAGGATCTTGGGTAAGGGGATCGTCTTGCGTCGACTCCTACGGGGTGATGATGATACCAATTTCATTAGTATCAGTAATGTGTTAAGCGAAAGTAATCATGGTTGATTTTATTAAATCTTGAATGGAGGTTGATAATGGAAGAGGAAACAATTTTTAGTAGTTGAATTAGAAAGAGTTTCCAATGAAAACTAGAAGGGAGAAGTGAATAAAATATGAATACATGTTTGCCTTTTTAAATTGTTAGATATTTGTGTTGTTATATTATTGTGATATTCATCAATAATATGTATTTTGTTTTAGGACCATCGCATGCATGACGAGAGTAGATCCTAACTTATGTTCACTTTTTGTAATCTAGGTTCTAGGGAGTATACCCTTGTATTTTGTAAACATGAAAATATTTGTATAACTTAATTTATATAATTAATATTTAAACTTGATTAGATGAACTTAACTCTATAGTTCATATAACCATGTTCCATGTATGCATATTTATATTTTTATCCATCCATAATGATATTTGTTCTATAATGTATATCATAAATATTGTGGTTGATATGTATGTAGGATTGAGACCCAAGATGATTGGGTCGTGATTGAGGTAGAAGATGCAGGTTATTAGAAGTGTAAATAGGTTAAATATCGATAACTTGGGACCTTTCGATATAGGGGAGACTCCATCAAAATTTTAGTAGACTTTAATATGAACACCATATGTGTGTGCGTGTGTATACACATATAGGAAAAAAAATTAATTCCTTCGAATATATGCCCAAAAATGCTAGAAGATTACATTGAACAAGCTAATGCAGTTGATGGAGCATTCCATAGACAATCTCAGCATAAGTAAGATCCTTTTTCTGACACATACAATCCCGAAGGGAGAGATCATTCAAATGTATATTATGGGAACTCACCTTAAGAAGGAAATTAAGGCAAATAGTTCCACTCTAATGGATTTCAATCCTAATAGAATTACCAAGTGAGACAGCCTCTTGCATTTACAAACTTCAATGTTATGAGGTCATCTAGTAATGATCATCATTAGATGATGGAAACTTTATCTTTTAACACTGTAACCTTGCAACAAAATGTCATGTCTTTTCAACAGTAAATAAGGTCAAGCATTGACAACTTAGAGAAACAAATGGGGCAAGTAGCTTCAAGTGTAAGGAAATTAGAGGCACAAATGAATGGAAAGTTGCCCTCTTAAGCATTGAATTCAAAAGCGAATATTAGTGTGATCATGTTGCGAAGTGGAAAAGAACTTGAAAAGCAAAGGTCAAAACAAATTGAGATGGAGAAAGAAGAGGAGATAGAAATCAAATTGAGTATAAAGAAAAAACATTCTCCTCCTCTACAAATTGAGAAAATGACCAACACTCCAAAGGTAAGTCCTCATTTAATGAATTCTAGTTTTAAAACAATACAATCCTTTCCTATAAGTTTTTCTAGGTCTAAGAAAATGAACAAAGAAAAAGAGATTTTAGAGGTTTTCAAGAAAGTGGAACTTAACATTCCTTTGACTAATGCTATGGAGCAAATTCCCAAGCATGCCAAATTCTTGAAGGAGTTGTGTACTACTGACATGACTAAAAGGTTAATGTCTTCTCTCAAATGCAAGAGTGTCGAAGTAATAAATAACCCGGCAAGACCGGGGTCGAACCACAGGAAGGTTAATTGTACAAATTATAGACAACAATTATAAACAATAATAATAGCAATAATAACAACAACAATAACAATAACAACAACAACTATAATAATAATAATAGTAGTAGTAGTAGTAGTAGTAGTAGTAGTAGTAGTAGTAGTAGTAGTAGTAGTACTAATAATAAAGAAAGAGAAGAAGAAGAAGATGATGAGAACTTGAAGATGGAAAATTAATGTAAGGATTAAACAATAATAATAACAAATGTCAAGGTTAGAGATTCCACTAATGGTATGTCAAACAAGTATAATATAAACTCTTATTATTCAATTGGAAACCACACATAAAGGAGGTTTCAATTGGATTATAGATTGTTAACATGATTACATTAGTCATCTTATTCAATTAATGCTAATACTTGTAAATCTCGTCAAGCATTCATGATTATAACTTATGTTAACAACAAATCAAGTTCCTTTCATAGCTCAGGTGTCGGTTATACCATACAATATGGGCTATGAAAGTGCCAAGCATTTGTTGTACCAAGTGTTATACAACATAAATCAAGATTAGTCATTTAACAAGCAAAGTATTAAAGAGTGAACAAGATAACAAATATAAAACATGTTAGTATCAAACATTAAGGTCCATATTAAGTTTACACTATACTTATTCTTCCACCATTAGTGTAACCTTTTCACCTTGACATAATTAACTTAGCTAGACATAATGAAAGAAAGCAAAATAGATAAACAAAATAAGAACATAAAACTTAACTAAGTAAAGAAAAGGAAATGAAAGGCATAAACTTAATATTAATGAAAGCAAAGCATAAACATTACAAAAAATACAAAGAGAGAAAGGAAGAGCATGATCTTGATCTGAACACCAAGATGCCTAAATGCATGGCAAATGCCTCCTTTTATAGGCCAAAATTGGAAACTATTGATTTGATGACTAATTGATAAGTGGGTGGCCAACTCTTGACTTGGTTACAATCTTTATCTTCTCTTGTCTACCCAAACCGTCATTGATAACGTCAAAATTGGAGCCAGGTGAAAACATGAAAGTTGTAGACAATTGTCTCAGCTTTCATGTGTAAACAATTCAGCTCATTTGGACTTCTAGAACTCCAGATATGGCCAAAATACCGAACAGTGCTCGGGCTGGAAGACAGATTCGGGCTTCTTTGTTGTTGCTACAATTTGGACTTGCAAATGGCCTTTTTAGATCTTGGGCTCCATATGAAAGTTGTAGGCCTATGTCTTACCTTTCCATCCATATAAATTGGACCTATATCTGAGATCTGTAGCTCTAGATATGACTCAATTACCGAACAGTGTTCCGGTTTGGATTGCACCGACATCTCTTTTCTAAGTTTGACCATCTCTTTGCCTTTGCAATTTAAGTTCTTAAAGTCATCAATCAATATTTTCATTTATGTGATAGGCCTGCATTTAAAATGAACATTTACCATAAATTAAAGGTATCTTATATTATTAGATATATTATTATAAAACATGCTTTAGTTAAGGAGTTATTGATACTTCAAGTGCAAAATGATGATATAAAACCATGATAAAAATGCACTTTTAAGTACTAATCACACCCCTCAACCAGCTTATTACTAGTCCCTAGTAATCAAAGCGTTAAAACAATTTGCAAATTTCACAAAGCAAGGTATTCATCATTTAACTTCCATTAATCTATCCAGATAAACAAACTCTTCTTAAATTTATATATCTGCTCAATACCTCTTAACAAGATATTAATAAACCTTTCTTTTGTGCTCAATGTATCAACACATAATTATAGGGCTTTTCTTGGAAGAAAACAAAATTTTTGTTCTAATGTTTAAGGTTAACTTCCTTGGGTTTGGATTATTATTTTTGTCTTTTTTCTTTCTTTCTTTTTTTTTTTAAAATCTATATACATATAATTTAAAAACATTATGCATCTTTAACCCATGTAACGAGCTTTTAGCTAATGACTCCCAGACCAGTTGGTCTTAGGGCATTAGGTGTTAAGACACCCCTACGAGCTTAGTAACTCGGGTCGCAGATACTGATATGTAGATAGTTCAATGTTTGATTCCCTTAAGCTTTTCTCCTCAACCCATGTAACAAGCGTTGGGCCAATAGCTCCTAAATCAGTTGATTTTAGGGTATTAGGTGTTAAAACACCCCTTCGGACTTAATTGCTTAGGTTAGGGAGGCTACGAAACCAAACTTATCTACATTTTTATTATCATCATTTTTTTTCTTTTTCTTTTTTTTTCATGTTTTTTTTTAATTATATACAATCCCTTTCCCTTAGTTGTTACCTTTAACAAAATAACATAAATAATGTAATAATCCAATATGCAACCCACAATCATATGTTAAAGTGTGTGTGTGTAAATTAAGGTTTAAGAATACATGTTAAATAAGTATATGAGCAGAATTAAGTGGTAACAATACGAGAGTTTGTAAACCTGAATATTTCAGGAAGTATTATAATAGACCTTGTTAAGAATGGTTACTAAGATGCGTCTCAAGAGTCACTTTAACAAAAGAACTCCTTTACTCTGCCATCCTAGTAACAACAATTATGCACATGCTTTATGAAATGAAAAATAATTTTTTTTTTATCAACTACTACCCTCTCCCCCCAACCAAAACGAGACATTGTCCTCAATGTTCTAAGGTAGAAAGATAGAGTATTGAAGATATCACCTGAAATAACGAACACGAACAAAACCTGAAATACACTAAAACAAAATAAGAAATAACAAAACACAATAATAAAACCAAAAGACACAAAAATTCACAAATAAAGGCTCAAATCCAATCTAAGCTTTTTACGGCTTCCCGTAGATGACCAATTTATGCGACTCATGGAAGGATCAATCACAGGAATGAAAGATTGTAGTTGGTCAATCAATTGTTCAGCAGTAGTAGCAGAGATTATGATTTGTCGTGCAGAAGATGTTAGAAATTCCTATTTCACAGCATGATCAAGAAAAGACAACAACTTATCATAATAACCATTAACATTTAACAAACCTATGGGTTTATGGTTAAGTACTAATCAACTACCAAGAGAGCCTACAAGCTAAAAGGCCAAGAAATGGTAAGTATGAGTGAAGTTGTATTTGTTGTTGTTCAAAAGAATCTACCTTTGAAGCAAAAGGACCCATATGTGTTTATTATCCCATGTGTTATTAGTAATGCTAATTTCAAAAAGGCCTTGTACTATTTAGGTGCATCCATTAGTGTTATGCCTAAACATGTTTATATTTCTCTTAGTCTCAAGCCTTTGAATAAAACTAGTATTGTAATACAACTTGCGGATAATAGTTTTGTTTATCCACTTGGTGTGATAAAAGATGTCATATTCAAGATTGATAGTTTGGTTATTCCATGCACCTTTTATATTCTTGATATGGAATGTGATTCTTGTGATTCATCAAACAAGAGTTCTATATTGTTTAGGAGACCATTCTTGAAAACTGCTAATACAAAATTGATTGTGGTAAGGATTGTCCATGAAAGTAGGAGATGAAAGGATTGAATTTAATTTTCATGATGCAATGAAATATTCTTACAACAATGTTTATTCTATCACATGTTATGACCAAGTTGATAAGTGTGCAACAAGTTTTTGATTTTCATTATGAGGATGGATTAAGTGTAATTTTGAGCTATGGCTATGATTTTATTGAGATAGAAGAGATGGAAAGGCACATATGTGTTCCCCAAAACGTGCATGAATCAACATTGGCTTTGCAAGCTTTGTAAACCATTCCCCTTGATAATGCATTTATTGATTTAGTGTTTTCATATAAAAGTTGTTGTCATCTATTTTACAGACCCTCGAGTTAGAATTGAAACCTTTATCATAGCAAAAGGGTTGACAAGTTTACAAGAGGAAAAACTTGTGAAGTTGTGTGATCACAAAACAGCCATTGGATGGACTCTAGCCGACATCAAGGGAATTAGTCCCTTAATGTGTATGCATCATATACTATTGGAGGATAATGTGAAACCAATAAAGGAAATGCAAAGGAGGTTGAACCCGCCTATGATGGAGGTAGTGAAAGCTAAAATTTTGAAACTGTTAGATGTAGGAGTCATTTACCCCATTATGGATAGTAAATGGGTGGTGCCAATCCATGTGGTGCCCAAAAAGACCAAAATCATATTGGTAAAGAACAAAAATGATGAACTCATCCCTTCTCGCATCTTAATGGATGGAGAATGTGTGTTGATTATAGAAAGTTTAATCTTTCTACACACAAAGATTATCTCCCATTACCATTCATAGACCAAATGCTTGAACGCTTGGCAGGTAAGTGTTTTTATTGCTTTCTTGATGGATATAGTGGATACAATTAGATTGTTATTAATTATATGGATTAAGAAAAGACTACATTTACATGTCCATTTGATATATATACATATAGGAGAATGCCCTTTGGTCTCTGTAATGAACCTACAACTTTTTAAAGACGCATGATGAGTATTTTTTTTTTTTACTATGTTGAAAGAATAATTGAGGTTCTCATGGATGATTTCACGATGTATGATGATTCTTTTGATAAGTGTTTAGAAAATTTATTTTTGATCTTGAAAAGATGCATTGAAACTAACCTTATCTTCAACTATGAAAAATATTATTTTACGGTAGAATAAGGAATAGTTTTTGGGCATGTTGTGTCTTCGCGTGGATTAGAGGTTGATAGAGCTAAAATAGATGTTATTTCATCATTGTCTTACCTCTCATGGGTAAGAGAAGTTCGTTCTATTCTTGGCCAAGCAAGTTTCTATTAATGCTTTATCAAAGATTTCTTAAATATTACAGCGCTCTTGTGCAAATTATTAGCCAAAGAAGGGGATTTTGTTTTTGATCAATCATGTAAAGATGCCCATGATGAACTTAAAAGGCATGTCATATATACCCCTATCATCTAACCACCAAATTGGGATGAACCTTTTGAGATAATATGTGATGCAAGTGACTATGCAGTAAGAGCTATGCTTGAGCAAAGAATAGGGAAGAATTTGCATGTTATCACCTATGCTTCTCGCATGCTAGATAGAGCACAATGCAAGTACCATACAACTGAAAAATGAACTTTTTACAATGGTGTTTACTCTTGAAAAATTCAGGTCATATCTATATGGTACAAAAGTTATTGTTTTTACTAACCATGTAGCTTTAAGGTATCTTTTGAAGAAAAAAAAAATCTAAACTAAGAAAAAAATTCAGGTCATATATTTGACAGGTTTGGAATCCCTAAAGCTATCATTAGTGATTATGGCACTCATTTTTGCAATTGTTCAATGGAAAAATTACTCCGCAATTACTATATGACTCATCGGACTTCCATAGCCTACCACCCTCAAAAGAATAGCCAAGCTGAAATTTCAAATTAAGAAATCAAGTCCATTTTGGAGAAGATAATGTAACCTAACCGACAAATTGGAGTCTATAACTTAGTGATGCACCTTGGGCTTATTAGACTACTTACAGATTACTTATAGAAATGTCACCTTATAAGATGATTTATGGAAAAATATGTCATTTACTAGTGGAGCATGAGCACAAAGCTTTTTGGGCAATTAAACAATGTAACTTGAATTGTGATGTTGCTGAAATTACAAGAAAGTTGCAACTGCAAGAGTTGGAAGAGATTCAGAATAATGCTTATGAGAATGCAAGGATTTACAAAGAAAAGACTAAGAGTCTTCAAGACCGAATGATTACAGGAAAGGAGTTTCAAGTCGAAGATAAAGTCTTTCTTTATCATTCACGTTTGAAACTTTTTCCTTGAAAGTTGCGCTATCATTGGATTGGACCCTTTATTGTTTCTAATATTTTTTTTCTTATAGTGTAGTTGAAATTACAAGTTTAGGAACAAATAAAGTGCTCAAGGTCAATAAGGATATCATTTGAAAACTTTCTATGAAGGTTGGATGATATAACTCATAGCTTCTGTGGAGTTAGCTAAACCAATCTATGAAGAATGAGCATGCAACATGTTTAGCTAATGACATAAAACAAAAATGCTTACTAGGAGGCAACCCAGCACAAAAGGCAAAAAAAAAAAAAAAAAATAGATTTGCTTTCTTTTTTCCTTATCTTTTATTTTTAGCATTTTACTTTATTTTTGTTATTCTCTTATATTCCTTTTCTTTTATTTCAACATTGAGGACAATGTTGTGTTTAAAGTGTTGGTGTATTGAGAGAATTTTAGTTTTCTTTGTTACATAACAAAATAAAAATAAATAAATTTATGTTTAATCTTTTTGAACTCTCAATGGTTTGTGAGAATATGAGTATTATGTATGAGAATTAGTTGAGATTGATGAAGATATAAATCAAATGAATGAGTGTGCATGCAAGTTTAATGTTTAATTGATTTAGGGATTGACTTTGAGAATATGTCATGTTGACTTTTCAGTGTTACACAAATGCAAGCTTTTGAGCCCTCAACATCATGTTCTTTGATTGTGTATTCTTTCAATGATATATATATATATATATATATCTAAAACTTGCTTCATATTTTGTTGAGATTACATTCGCATTACATATATATATGAAGATGATAAAGGCATTAGAAATTTTAACCACTTGAGCCAAAAAGTCAACCTAAAGTATATTATCCGTAGTGAGCCTCTTTTGACCTTGTTTATCTTTTTTTTGCTTTATGCATATGTAAACTTGAAATTTTTATATGTTTTCCTTTTCCCTTGGCCAAGGATTAGTAAAGCATATAGTTGCTGGTATCTCATGGGTTATGGTTGGAAATTACGTGAAAAGAAAAAAAATGATGCTTGATGAAAAGATGGGTAAAATTTCAAAACGTAAAAGAGAAAAAAAATGAAAAGAGAGAGAAAAAAAAAGAAAATGAAAAGTGTTTCATTGTGTTTGTAATTCTTAAAATCTTATGATTGATGGAGATTGAAATTAAAAGAAGTTAAGCATTGGTTTTTAAAGATGAAAAATTTACATGCTGTGATGGGATATATTGTTTGAAAAATCAATTTTTTTAGAATGCTCTACTTCCTTTGGTTTTAGCCTTTTCTTTTACTTTCTTTTATCTCACCTTAACCTTAGCCTCATTATAACCGAAAAGTAAGACCTTTTGATTCAAGTAATGAAGATGAGATTGAAGAGCAAGCTAATGGTAGAACATATTCTTGATCAAATTTGAGAGATTTAAACATATAAGCCCTAAAGACATGAGTATTGGAATGCATATCAATGAGAGGAGCTATCACTTTGGCATGACATATATTTCATTTAAATCTCAATGATTAATTGGGTTTTGAAGTTTGCATATAAATAAATTCATGAAAATTTATATTCTTTATCCTTCTTGATTGTATTTTTGTTTATATGCATATATTCTTGGACATTGATGGGAGATTAAGAGATTAGTCATAGTGATTTAATTTAATTTAATTTAATTTTAATTTGATTTTATCTATACTTTCTCGAGGACGCGCAAGAGCTAAGTGTGGGGGTATTTGATGCTACCATATTATTCGATAATTTCACCAATATTTAACTAGTGTTTTGCCTATGTTTTATATATAAAATGCCTTGATATTCTTTGTTTTATGTTTTGAAGGCATTTTTGGATGAAAGATGCAAAAAGGAGTAAATAGGACGTAATTGGCAAACTTGACCTTTCAGTCGATGTTTTATGCAAAATGAAGTGATTCTAGTGGTATTAGAAAGCTAACATCCATACCTTTCTAGAAAGCTAACATCCATACCTTTCTAGAAATCTAAGGCAAGAAAAAAAAAGAGCATGAAAATCGCAACCTTTAATGTCAAATCTCGCAATCTACCATAGTTGACCTTCAGCCTTTCTAACATTTTTTGGATTCATTACTCAAAGACCCATCAACGTGCCAAATTGCAACAAAAAAAGATCTCATATAAGGGAGATATGATTTTTCTAAAGATGATAAATGAACTCTACTAGCAATCAGGTTTTGTAAAGAAAAGAGTTCAAATTACATCCTGAAGCATCTAAACCGACATCCAAGTTTTTATTTCAGCAATTCAACTCTTTTAAGTCAAAGCTTGAAGATTTCATGCAAGGCTATTTCTTCTTTTTTAGGAAAATAGTTATTGAAGTACTTAAATATAAATTGTCTACTTAAGGGAGGACTATTTTGTAAAATAGAGACTAAGGTTTCCTAGGATATAAAAAGAAAGAGAGAAGGAAAAAGGAGAAGAAAAAAGAATGACTAGAAAAGAGAAGAACGCCCTCTTCCTCTAAGAAACCTGAAATCATGCATTCCTCTTTTTTGATTAATTATTCAATAGACATGTAATGCTAAACTTTTTTTCTTGGTTGCAAGGGCATAGAAGCCTTCGGATTTTGAGAACTATGAGATTTGTTTTACCTTTTCTTTTTAGTTTTATATGATGAATGATTATGTCTACTCTCTTATACTTATTTCCTATGATTGTTTATTTCAATTGCTAGAGCGGACTCTAAGTTATTATTATGAACAATCTACTACTAAGTTTGCTATCAATACTGGAGTTGTGGTATATAAACTTGTGAAGCAACTGAGATTAATAATTGTTGCGGATCCTGATTAGTAATCTTAAGGAGACATTCAATTAATCAAATCAAACATGTACTGCAGATAGTTATGTTGTCTAGATTAATCAACTCATCTAGTTCTTAAGGTTGTCATTGAATTAAATTACTAGTGTAGACATTATGGTTGTTTAATGGTTAGGATTAGTTATACAACGGATGTATTAACTAATCAACATAAGAAAAGATAAATATTCAGAGTATAAATTGACATCTTATTTCTATGATCAGTTTTGATTTTTGTAAGTGAATGTTTACTTGCGACCAAGATTTTTTTTCTTGATAAATTTCAGTTTTATTTAATTTTTGCTTGATAGTTTTTTGTTTTTTTTGCTTTAGCCTAGATAACTCCCAACCCCCCCTCTAAATTGCATATCATATAGCATAAAAATCTCACTTGAACCTTCCTCGTGAGATCAACCCCTTACTTGTTCTATACTATCTTGTGTGTTGTGTTTTAAGCTAGGGTAATTAATTTGTGTGACCACAATTCTAATGACATAAGATCCACTCTTAATTCCACCCCCTTGATGTGTAATACCACATCTTTATATTCATCATCATTGTCCATGTTTTCTTTTAAAGGTGTGCTAACTATTGTCGCGAGGTCACGTCGCAACATCTTCTAGTGACGATAGAGGCTTTTGTCATGCCTCCTATGTGAGGTGTTGTGTGTTGGAAATAGTTTTGGATCTAATCATAAAAATTATGATTAATGTTCAGGAGTCGCTACCTAGTATTATGATCACTAGGAACCTATGGTTTACGAGTGTAAATCCTGAGATAATCAAGGCTGGATTAAATTAGAGAAAATAAACTAAATTAAAAAGAAATGGGGGAAAAATGAATACATTTAAAGAAAATAGGGTCTAAATGCAAATAAGAATAATTATAGAGCATAAATACTATTATTCTCTTCAAAAACATATCTATAACTATTGTAAAGAAAGAAGAGAAGGAGTTTTGGTATCTATTTTTATAGATCAAGAGAGAAACACCAAATTTCAAGAAGCCATCCAAGATTTAGGGTTATAGGTAAAAAAAATAAACACTGGTAGGAAAGGGATTAAAAAGAAAAAAAATTAAACAAGAAGAGAAGAGGGGAGGGGAGGCTATCATTAGAAAGAAAAGGAGGGATCAAGACCTTGATTCGTATCTAGTAAGATATTATGAACATGGTCTTATAAGTTGTTTTAAAGTTGATTATGAATTGATGCCTAGATGTTAAATTATAGATTTGAGTTCTATAACTCCAAATATAGTTAAAAAATTTAAAGAGAGGTCAGACAATAACAGTTGGACAGTAACAGTCCAAGTGTTTGATAATGAGCGATTTTGACTATCATAGAGGCAAAACTGGGTTCTCCTCAAAACATAGAACTTGTTGCCTCATGTCTTACCATTCCAACAACATAAATTTTGCTTGAATCGGAGTTCTATAACTCCAGATATAGTTAAAATTCTAAGGAGAGGTATGATAGTAACAATTCAAAAATGGACAGCAACAGTCCAAGTGTTTGTTAATGAGCGAATTTGACTATCTTAGAGGTAGAACTGGGTTCTTTTTAAAACATAGAGCTTGTAGCCTCATGTCTTACCTTTCTAATGACATAAATTTTGCTTGAATTGGAGTTCTATAACTCCAGATATAGTTAAAAATCTGAGGAGAGGTCTTATAATAATAGTTCAAAAATGGACAGTAACAGTCCAAGTGTTTGTTGATGAGTGATTTTGACTATCTTAGAGGTAGAACTGAGTTCTCCTCAAAACATAGAACTTGTAGCCTTATGTCTTTCCTTCCCAACAACATAAATTTTACTTTAATTGGAGTTCTATAACTCCAGATATAATTAAAAATCTAAGGAGAGGTCAGACAATAATAGTTCAAAAATGAACAGTAATAGTCCAAGTTTTTGTTGATGAGCGATTTTGACTATCTTAGAGGTAGAACTAGGTTCTCATCAAAACATAAAGCTTGTAGCCTAATGTCTTACCTTTCCAACGATATAAATTTCTCTTAAATTAGAGTTCTATAACTCTAGATATAGTTAAAAATTTGAGGTGATGTCAGACAATAATAGTTCAAAAATAGACAGTAACAGTCCAAGTATTTGTTGATGAGTGATTTTGGCTATATTAGAGGTAGAATTGGGTTTTCCTCAAAACATAAAACTTGTAGCCTCATGTCTTATCTTTCCAATGACAAATTTTGCTTGAATTGGAGTTTTATAACTCCAAATATAGTTAAAAATCTGAGGAGAGGTCAGATAGTAACAATTCAAAAACGAGGCAGTAACAGTTGGACAGTGACAATCCAAATATAAAAAAAGGAATGATAACTAGGATTGGATAAAGAACGATAGTAATAATGAGTGAAATGAGAAAAACATAAAGTACAAAGAAATGACTAAAAGAAAGACTTATTGGTTGTTGATATGGTTATTATAAAAAATATCCTTGAGTGAGGAAAATTTATGAGATGAACTTGTGATTTGCAAGAGGGACCATAGGCGAGGTGCAACAACACCAGTAGGGGAGCACAAGTAGAGCTTCTATTGCAGGTAGGTGAATCACACATTTACCGTCTATGTAAATTCCATGTTTTAATATATATTACTGATGTGAAATGTGAATTACCGCATGTATGTGTACTCAAGGGGAAAGGTTGTTGTGTGAATTGCTAAGTGATGAAATTATCACTCACAAATGAAATATGAGAAGTGTGATTTGAGGCATAAACTAGCATACATTTAGTGTATGTTAGGATCTCGAGTAAGGGGATCATCATGGTTGGACTAGCATACATTTAGTGTATGTTAGGATCCCGGGTAAGGGGATCGTCATGTTTTGGGCTAGCATACATTCAGTGTATGTTGGGATCCCAAGTAAGGGGATCGCCATGTTTCAGCTAGCATACATTCAGTATATGTTAGGATCTCATGTAAGGGGATCACCCTACATTGACTCCTATAGGATGATGATGATACTAGTGAAAGGGGTATCGAAAATGGGTTAAACGAAAGTAAACATGTTTGATCTTATAAAATATGGAATGGAGGTTAATAGTGAAAGAGCGAATGGTTATTAATAGTTTGAATAAGGAAGAGATTCTAATAAAAACCAGAAAGGAGAAGGGAACAAAATATGAATGCATGTTACCCTTTTAAAATTGCTTGATTTCATGTTATTTCTTTTTTATGTGATAGTCACCTTTCAATCATATGTATTTTGTTTTAGGAACATCACATGCATGACAAGAGTAGATCCTAGATTATGTTTCCCTTCTTATAATTTAGGTTATAGGGGGCATACCCTTATATTTTGTAAACATGAAAATGTTTGTATAACTTAATTTGTATAATTAATGTTTAAACTTGATTGAATGAACTTAATCTCTGTAGTTCATGTAACCGTCTTTCATGTCTAAGTATTTACTTTTATTTTCATCCATAATGATATTGTGTTATATAATGCATATCATGAAAATCGTGGGTAATAGGTGTGTGAAAATTGTGGAAATTGAAACCCAAGATGATTGGGTCGGGATTAAGTTATGAAATAGGAGTTATTAGAAATGTAACCAGGTTGCATATCAATAACTTGGGACCTCTTGGTATAGAGGGGCCTCCATCAAAATTTCGGTAAATTATAAAATGAAAACCATGAATATGTGTGTGTGTGTGTGTGTGTGTTCTTTATTTTTGGTTGATATAAGAGTGTTGTCTTTTTATCTCCAAGTAGGGGGTGTTACAGTTAGTATTAGAGCCCAGGTTGCTATTCCAGGGATAGGAATGATTATATGGTTTTGAAATGTGTTTCAGGATGGTGAGAACAAGGCAAAGAGCTAGGACTGATCCATCCCCAGTTTGAGGAAGTGACCAGAGTTTTTGAAATGAAAGTGATCTAGATTGGGATCCCTTGGCAGACACCTCCTCTCATATACCTGCAACGCTAGTGTACTCTAAAGCTGGCAAGTTAGTGAGACTTCGAGATGATTCATTTTTCCATCAGGCAGATGTGTCCATGCACGAGGTATCAGACAAACAGGGGGAAGATAATATACCCCCACTAGTGGAACTGGTAGCTAGATCAAATCCATTTTCAAATCCAACATATAGTCAGAGTTGTAGCAACAAGAATGGTAGTGGGAGCCTCGGGTACAGTTCCTAGAACAAGAGGAGTAGTCATTATAGTGTATTGGATGAAAGGAATGAGAGAGATGGGTTGTATGACTTATGGTGGTGAAAAGGATTCTGAAGTTGCTGGACATTGGCTAAGGAAAGTAGAGAGAGTTATAAATCAGATGCAGGTGCCAGAGGAGCTATGAATGGATTACATGACTCAGCTATTGGTTGATAGTGCCCACTCTTAGTGGGAGACCATTAGAGAGAGGAGATCAGGGGAGGTATTGCAATGGAGGGACTTTTGTGAAGAGTTTGAGGAGAGGTACTATTCCTAGAAACATAAGAGGGAGAAAGAACATGAGTTCTTGGATTTGAGGTAGGGAGATTTGATAGTTCTAAAGTATGAGAGGTGATTAGTACTTAAAAGTGCATTTTTATCATGGTTTTATATCATCATTTTGCACTTGAAGTATCAATAACTCCTTAACTAAAATATGTTTTATAATAATGTATCTAATAATATAAGATACCTATAATTTGTGGTAAATGTCTATTTTTAATGCAGGTCTATCACATAAATGAAAGGATTGATTGATGACTTGAAGAACTTAAATTGCATGGATAAAGAGATGGTCAAACGTAGAGAAGAGATGTTGGTGCAATCCAAACCGGAACACTGTTCGGTAATTGGGCCATATCTGGAGCTACAGATCTCAGATTTAGGTCTAATTTATATGGATGGAAAGGTAAGACATAGGCCTACAACTTTCATATGGAGCCCAAGATCTAAAAAGGCCATTATCAAGTCCAAATTGTAGCAACAATAAAGAAGCCCGAATCTGTCTTCCAGCCCGAGCACTGTTCGGTATTTTGGACATATCTGGAGTTCTAGAAGTCCAAATGAGCTGAATGTTTTACACAAGAAAGCTGAGATAATTTCCTACAACTTTCATGTTTGCACCTGGCTCCAGTTTTGACGTTATCAATGATGTTTTGGGCAGACAAGAGAAGATAAAGATTGTCACCAAGTCAAAAGTTGGCCACCCACTTATCAATTAGTCATCAAATCAATAGTTCCCAATTTTGGCCTATAAAAGGAGGCATTTGCCATGCATTTAGGCATCTTGGTTTTCAGATCAAGATCATGCTCTTCCTTTCTCTCTTTGTATTTTTTGTAATGTTTATGCTTTACTTTCATTAATATCAAGTTTATGCCTTTCATTTCCTTTCCTTTACTTAGTTAACTTTTATGTTCTTATTTTGTTTATTTGTTTTTCTTTCTTTCATTATGTCTAGTTAAGTTAATTATGTCAAGGTGAAAAGGTTACACTAATGGTGTGAGAATAAGTATAATGTAAACTTAATATGGACTTTAATGTTTGATACTAACATGTTTTATATTTGTTATCTTGTTCACTCTTTAATACTTTGCTTGTTAAATGACTAATCTTGATTTATGTTGTATAACACTTGGTACAACAAATGCTTGGCACTTTCATAGCCCATAATGTATGGTATAACCGACACCTGAGCTATGAAAGGAACTTGATTTGTTGTTAACATAAGTTATAATCATGAATGCTTGACGAGATTTACAAGTATTAGCATTAATTGAATAAGATGACTAATGTAATCATGTTAACAATATATAATCTGATTGGAACCTCCTTTGTGTGTGGTTTCCAATTCAATAATAAGAGTTTATACTATACTTGTTTGATATACCATTAGTGGAACCTCTAACCTTGACAATTGCTATTATTATTGTTTAAACCTTACATTAATTTTCCATCTCCAAGTTCTCATCATCATCTTTTTCTTCTCTTTCTTTATTACTACTACTACTACTACTACTACTACTACTACTACTATTACTAGTATTACTATTATTATTGTTATTGTTATTGTTATTGTTGTTGTTATTATTATTGTTGTTGTTGTATTATTTTTATTTATAATTTGTACAATTAACCTCCTTGTGGTTCGACCCCGGTCTTGCCGGGTTATTTATTACTTCGACACTCCTGCACTTGGGAGAAGACATCAACCTTTTAGTCGTGTCAAGTTTTTGGCGCCGTTGCCGGGGAGGTAAGTTCTTGTATAAATTATAGTATTTATTTTATTTTCTCTTTTCACTTTTCTTGTATATAACTTTGTTTCTTTTCTTTTGTTTCTTTTTATTTTGTTTTCTTCCTCCTTCTTTTGCTTTCTTCTTCTTTTTTATTTTATTCTTATACGTGCATGAGAGTGTGGTCACGTACATCAAGTGGTAGACTTTGTAGGATATCCTCATCATTTTCAGAAAATATGGCCGAAGAAGATAATCAATCACTTCATAATGAAAATAATGAGAATAACCGTGCTAGAACACTTAGAGACCACATGAATCCCACAAGAACAAGTGCACCATCATGCATAGTTTTTCCTCCCGATGCATCTCATTTTAATTTTAAACCAGGCATTATTCAACTTTTACCTTCTTTTCATGGCTTTGAATTGGAAAATCCATACTTGCATTTAAGGGAATTTGAGGAGGTGTGCAACACATATAATAACTTAAATTGTAGCATAAACACCATCAGATTAAAGCTTTTTCCTTTTTCATTAAAAGATAAAGCTAAAACATGGCTACAAAATTTAAGACCAGGATCCATTCGTGCTTGGGATGAAATGTAACAACAATTTTTAAAGAAGTTTTTCCCATCTCATAGAACAAACTCTTTCAAGAGACAAATCACCACTTTCACTCAAAAACCAGGAGAAACATTTTACCAATGTTGGGATAGGTATCGAGACTTGCTTAGTACTTGCCCTCATCATGGTTTTGAAACATGGAGATTGATTTCACATTTCTATGAAGGATTAACACCTAAAGATGGGCAAATGGTTGAATTGATGTGCAATGGAACTTTTGAAGATAAAGACCCTGATGAAGCAATGGAGTACTTAGACTTGTTAGCTGAAAATGCTCAAAATTGGGACACCGCGGGTACTTATGAGGCACCGAGTAAAACTCAACCTCATACATCTAGTGGAGGTATGTACAACCTTAGGGAAGATCATGACCTTCAAGCCAAATTTGCATCTTTAGCTAGAAAAGTTGAGGCACTAGAATTGAAAAAGAGTGGTCAATTAAAATCTGTTGAAAACATTGTGTGTCAAATCTGTGAAACAAATGAACACTCAATCAATGATTGTCCAACCTTGCCTTCTTTTAAGGAATGTCTCCATGAACAAGCCCATGCTTTAAACAGTTTCCAAAGGGCCAACTACAACCCATACTCCCAAACATACAACCCTGGTTGGAGAAATCACCCAAATTTCAATTGGAAGAGTGAGAACAACAATGCACAAACTTCACAACCACCGTTTCAAGCACACCACAATTTCCAAAATTCTCATGGATATGCACCTCCTTATGCTCCACCTCCTAGAAGAAATCTTGAGGAAACATTGCATGCATTCATTGAAAAGCAAGAGACAATCAATACTCAACTTGCTCAAAACATGACAGATTTTAAAGATACTCTTGCTAAATTAACATCTGCTCTTAGTTTTCAAGAGAAAGGTAAGTTTCCATCTCAAACACAACAAAATCCCAAAGGGCAATACAATGCAAATGCAAGTAGTTCCGGAAGCCAACACATGGATCAAGTCAAATCAGTCACTACTCTGCGCAGTGGTAAGGTTATTGAAAAACCCTCTCTTGAACCTTATGAGAAAGATGATGAGTCAATCTCTGAGGGTAAGGAAGGGGATGAATCTGAAAATTGCAAAGAAACGACTGATTCACCGCCAGCACTTCCATTTCCTCAAGCCATGACCAAACAAAGGAAAGTCAATCACAATTCTGAAATTTATGAAATTTTCAAACAGGTAAGGATCAATATACCTTTGCTGGATGCAATTAAACAGGTTCCTTCCTATGCTAAATTTTTGAAAGATCTATGCAGTGTGAAGAGGAAACTGAATGTGAAAAAGAAAGCCTTTCTAGCCGAACAAGTAAGTGCTATTCTTCAGAATAATAATGCTTTGAAATATAAAAACCCTGGTTGTCCTACAATTTCTTGCTTTATTGGAGAACATAAAATTGAAAAAGCCTTACTTGATCTTGGTGCTAGTGTGAATCTACTTCCATATTTAGTTTTTCAAAGTCTCAATCTAGGTGAGTTAAAACCAACTTCTATATCTCTTTTACTTGCCGATAGATCTGTAAAAGTGCCTAAAGGAATAATTGAAGATGTGTTAGTACAAGTCGATAAATTCATTTATCCTATGGATTTTATTGTCTTGGACACAGAACCTGTTGAAGCATGTAATTCATTTTCTGTTATTTTAGGACGTCCATTTCTTGCAACTTCTAATGCATTGATTAATTGTAGGAATGGACTGATGAAGCTATCATTTGGAAACATGACATTGGAGATGAATATTTTCAACATTTGCAAGCAACCTGGAGATGATAATGATTTACAAGAAGTAGATCATATTGACGAATTAGTTTATGATCAACTTGAATCTACTTTAAGTAAAAATGAATTGGATGAAACTGAAGATTTGTAAATGATTTATTCTGAGGAAGAAATCGCGGATGAAACAAGCACCGAAAATGTTGATGTGAATCTTTTGTCAACAGTGACAACAGATTCGACATCTGACATCACACCAATCGATGATTACTTTCCTAACGAATCCTTACTTTCTCTTAGTCCAATGCCTTGGTATGATAAAAATATCAATTTTCTTGCTTTAGGAGATTTGCCAGTTGATTGGAGTACTCAAGACAAAGAAAAGTTTTTGAACGAAGTGAAGAGCTTTTATTGTGATGACCCTAACTTATTCAAATATTGTCCTGATCAAATATTTCAAAGATTCATTCCCGACAATGAGGTAAGTAGTGTCAAGAGGAGATTTCAGGACTTAGCAGCTTTTGCCTCCACCTACTTTCCCACATGGCACCAAAGGATGGAGAGGTTTCGTGATGGACTAAGGCGGGAATTGAGAATGATATTGATAGCTATGCAGTTTCAGTCTATGTGGGAATTGGTACAGGCAATTCAGGGTATGGAGAGGGTAATAAGGGATACCTCAAAACCAAGGGTTGAGTAAAGATAGGTAATTGGAGATAAGAGGAGAGATTTTGAGTTTTAAACTGGGAGACCTCCTCTCCTAAAAAAAGAGAAGAGTGGGAAATCATCAAGTTAGTTTCAAAAAAAGGGTGGGAGTTTCATCCCAAGAGGGGGCTCAGGAGGATCTAGATGGGTCAATGGAAGAGGAGCTTGGGGAGGATAGTCTAGACAGGGAGTCAAAATTGCTAGAGGGTCTATAAAGCAAAAGGGACCAGTATATCCATTTTGTGAGAGGTGTGAGCATCGACACCCTGTAGATTGCTCTGCGATGCCGAGGAGATGTTATATTTGTAGAGGTGAGGGGAATCGATGGAAAAAGTGTCCGCATGTAGGAAGAGGTTGTTACTATTATGGGGACACGAGTCACAGGAAGAAGGATTGTCTTCGTAGAACTACCGAGGGAGCCTATGGTCAGAGGATTGAGGTTTAGAGCCAGCAGCAATCAGTGATAGTCAATCATCCTATCAAGCCTGCCTAGTTAGGGACGAGTGCTACTCGTGAAGGCCTAGAAATCAAGAGGGGAGGACTCAGGGTCAGGTATATCATATGACCTATAAGGATGTGGAAGTTGTACCAGATGTGGTGGCAGGTACCTTATTGTTAGATATAATGCACATTTATGCTTTAATTGACCCTAGAGCTAGTCATTTCTTTGTATCTTATAGAATTGTGAATGACTTGTATATGTTATCTAGTAACTTGGGTGTAGGAGTGACAGTTAGTACATCTCTAGGGGAGAATATACATATTGATGATATTTATAAAGGGGTAAAACTATATATTGGGGGGTTAGAACTGAGGGTAGATCTTATGTCGTTAGAGCTATATGATTTTGATGTAATTCTAGGTATGGATTGGCTAAGTAAACATAAGGCACAAGTGGATTGTTTCACCAAGACAGTGACAATCCAAGGAATAGGTGATAAAAGAGTAGTGTTTAAAGTGGAAAGAAAAATAATTCCAAGTTATGTAATCTTAGTCTTGGTGGCTAGAAAATTACTGAGGAAGGGTTGTCCTGTTTGGTTAGCCCATGTAAGAGAGCTGGAAAAAGGAAGCATAGATTTGACTAGTATTCTTATTGTAAAAGAGTTTCGTGATGTATTCCCAGAAGAGTTGCTGGGATTACCTCTAGTTAGAGAAATTGAAGTTTCCATAGAAACTATTCTAGGAGTTTCTCCTATAACCCAGTCTCCTTATAGGATGGCACCTATGGAATTAGCGAAAATGAAGGTCCAGCTTCAGGAATTGTTAGATAAAGGCTTCATCTGGCTTAGTAACTCGCCCTAGGGAGCTCTGGTATTGTTTGTAATGAAGAAGAATGGCACCCTTCATCTGTGTATTGATTATCATCAATTGAATAAAGTGACAGTGAAGAACAAGTACCCACTTCCATGAATAGATGACTTGTTTGATCACTTGAAGGGTGCTACGATATTCTCTAAGATAGATCTGAGATCTGGATACCACCAGTTGAGAATCAAGGAACAAGACATACAAAAGACCGTATTCTGAACCCGTTATGGGTATTACGAGTTTTTAGTGATGCCTTTCAAGTTAACCAATGCTCCGACCATGTTTATGAACTTGATGAATCGGGTGTTTCGGCCTTACATAGACCAATATATGGTTGTATTTATTGACAATATCTTGGTGTATTCAAACTCTCACTTGGAATATGAACAACATCTAAGGGTTGTGCGACAAACCTTAAGGGAGAATCAATTATATGCCAAGCTAGATAAGTATGAGTTTTGGCTTTAGGAAGTGATATTTATAGGCCATGTAATATCTGCAGAAGGAATACTAGTGGATCCAAGAAAGGTTGCGGCCGTAGTAAAATGGGAAAGGCCTACTAATATGACTGAAATTCAGAGTTTCTTGGGCCTTGCGAGATATTACCAAAGGTTTATTAAGAGGTTCTCCACCATAGCATCACTTTAACAAAGCTGACCCATAAGGAAGTCAGGTTTGTTTGGTCGGAAGAGTGTGATACGAGCTTTCGAGAACTGAAGGAGAGGCTAACTTCTGCTCCTATATTGGCCCTTCCATCAAGGACAGAACAATTTGTGGTATATAGTGATGCCTCAAAAAGGGGCTTGGGATGTGTATTGATGCAACATGGGCATGTGATTGCTTATGCATCAAGGCAACTAAAGTTGCATGAGGTGAATTACCTGGTTCATAACCTAGAACTTGCAGCGGTGGTGTTTGCCTTAAGAGTATAGAGACATTACTTATATGATACACAAGTTCAAATTGTTACAGACCATTAAAGTTTGAAGTATTTAATGTCACAAAATGAGTTAAACATGCGACAAAGAAGATGAGTAGAGTTAATAAAAGATTACGATTGCATTATTGACTACCATCCTGGTAAGGCTAATGTAGTAGTTGATGCCTTGAGGAGGAAGGGAAAAACGGTGATGAATGATATGGAGCTAAAGAAACAGGAAAGTATAGTGGAATTAAAAAAAAAATAGGTTTGCAGCTAAGTGTAAGGCCCAAGGGGTTAATTTAGCTCAGTTAAAGATCCGATTTGTGTTTCGAGACAAGGTCTTAGTGGCTCAACAAGCAGATGGGAAAGTAAAAGAGATCAAGGGGAGGGTAAACAAGGGTATAAAGACATCATTTCAAATGATATCCTATAGGCTAAAAGCTATGGGAAGACGAATTTATTTGCCTGAGGATAAGACTTTGAAAGATGAAGTATTAAGAGAAGCGCATGAATCTCGATTTGCTACTCATCTTGGAAGTACAAAGATGTATAGGGATTTAAAGGAATACTAGTGGCCAAATATAAAGAGGGAAATAGCAGAATTTGTGTCAAACTGTTGGATCTATCAACAAGTAAAGATAGAACACCAAAAACCTGTAAGGGAATTACAATCATTATCAATTCCGAAATGGAAATGGGAGGATATTTCTATGGATTTTATGACGGGATTACCTAGGGGAAAGAAAGGGAATGATGCCATATGGGTGGTCGTGGATCGACTAATGAAATCTTCTTTGTTTTTGCCTATGAAGATGACTGATTCAGTGGATAAACTGGCAAAATTGTATGTAAATGAAGTAATCAAACTTTATGGAGTGTCAGTTTCAATTATATCGGATCGGGGTCTAAGGTTCACATTGAGTTTGTGGCCTAGCTTACAACAGGCAATGAGGACAAAGTTGAATTTGAGCACGGCATTTCATCCTCAAACAGATGGTCAATTTGAAAAAGGACCATTCAAACTCTGGAGGATCTCCTAAGGTCCTATATTGTGAAGTTTAGAGGGAATTGGGAGGATCTTCTTCCCTTGGTGGAGTTTACTTATAGTAATAGCCACCAAACTACTATTGGTATGGCTTCATATAAAGCATTATATGGGAGGAAATGTTGTACCCTAATTTGTTGGGAGGAAGTAGGAGAAAGGAAGCTTTTGGGACCTGAAATGGTGCAACTAACAACTAGGAAGGTGAGGGTGATAAAAAAAAGGATGAAGGAAGCCCAGGATAGACAAAAAAGTTATGCAGATCACCGAAAAAGGCCGTCGGAATTCCATATAGGAGATAAAGTATTTTTGAAGGTGGCTCCTTGGAAAGGCATCATTTGATTTAGAGTAAAAGGAAAATTAGCCCCGAGATATATTGTCCCTCTTGAGATTAAGGAAAGAATCGGGCCCATTGCTTATCAATTAGAATTGCTTGTATATTTGGATAAGATTCACAATGTGTTCCATGTGTCATTACTATGAAAGGCCAAGATAGACCCCTCAAGGGTATTGCCACAGGTTCCTTTGAAGATTAAAGGGGATTTAACCATGAAAACTAAACCTGTCAAGATCATAGATCGAGATGAGAAGTTGTTGAGGAATAAAAGAGTTCCCTTGGTGAGAGTATTATGGAGAAGCTCTCAAATAGGAGAAGAAACATGGGAAAGAGAATCTGAGATGAAGGAGAAGTTTCCGCACTTATTCTCTGACATAGGTACGTAACTTGAATTTTGAGGACGAAATTTTATCATTATTGACTAGTACTTAAAAGTGCATTTTTATCATGGTTTTATATCATCATTTTGCACTTGAAGTATCAATAACTTCTTAACTAAAGCATGTTTTATAATAATATATCTAATAATATAAGATACCTTTAATTTGTGGTAAATGTTCATTTTAAATGTAGGCTTATCACATAAATGAAAGGATTGATTGATGACTTTAAGAACTTAAATTGCAAGGATAAAGAGATGGCCAAACTTAGAAAAGAGATGTCAGTGCAATCTAAACCGGAACACTGTTTGGTAATTGGGTCATATCTGGAGCTATATATCTCATATTTAGGTCTAATTTATATGGATGGAAAGGTAAGACATAGGCCTACAACTTTCATATGGAGCGCAAGATCTAAAAAGGCCATTATCAAGTCCAAATTATAGCAATAACAAAAAAAGCCCGAATCTGTCTTCCAGCCCGAGCACTGTTTGGTATTTTGGCCATATCTGGAGTTGTAGAAGTCCAAATGAGCTGAAGTTTTTACACAATAAATCTGAGACAATTGCCTACAACTTTCATGTTTACAACTGGCTCCAATTTTGACGTTATCAATGACGTTTTGGGCAGACAAGAGAAGATAAGGATTGTCACCAAGTCAAAAGTTGGCCACCCACTTATCAATTAGTCATCAAATCAATAGTTCCCAATTTTGGCCTATAAAAGGAGGCATTTGCCATGTATTTAGGCATCTTGGCGTTCAGATCAAGATCATGCTCTTCCTTTCTCTCTTTGTATTTTTTGTAATGTTTATGCTTTACTTTCATTAATATCAAGTTTATGCCTTTCATTTCCTTTCCTTTACTTAGTTAACTTTTATGTTCTTATTTTGTTTATCTATTTTGCTTTCTTTCATTATGTCTAGCTAAGTTAATTATGTCAAGGTGAAAAGGTTACACTAATGGTGTGAGAATAAGTATAATGTAAACTTAATATGGACTTTAATGTGTGATACTAACATGTTTTATATTTGTTATCTTGTTCACTCTTCAATACTTTGCTTGTTAAATGACTAATCTTGATTTATGTTGTATAACACTTGGTACAACAAATGCTTGGCACTTTCATAGTTCATACTGTATGGTATAACCGACACCTGAGCTATGAAAGGAACTTGATTTGTTGTTAACATAAATTATAATCATGAATGCTTGACGAGATTTACAAGTATTAGCATTAATTGAATAAGATAACTAATGTAATCATGTTAACAATATATAATCTGATTGGAACCTCCTTTGTGTGTGGTTTCCAATTCAATAATAAGAGTTTATACTATACTTGTTTGATATACCATTAGTGGAACCTCTTACCTTGACATTTGTTATTATTATTGTTTAATCCTTACATTAATTTTTCATCTCCAAGTTTTCATCAACTTCTTCTTCTTCTCTTTCTTTATAATTATTATTATTACTACTACTACTACTACTACTACTATTATTATTATTATTATTATTATTATTATAGTTGTTGTTGTTCTTGTTGTTGTTGTTGTTGTTGTTATTATTGCTATTATTGTTGCTTATAATTGTTGTCTATAATTTGTAGAATTAACCTCCCTGTGGTTCGATCCCGGTCTTGCCGGGTTATTTATTACTTCGACACTCCTGCACTTGGGAGAAGACATCAATCTTTTAGTCGTGTCAAGTTTTTGGTGCCGTTGCTGGGGAGGTAAGTTTTGTATAAATTATAATATTGATTTTATTTTCACTTTTCACTTTTCTTGTATATAACTTTGTTTCTTTTCTTTTGTTTCTTTTTATTTTGTTTTCTTCCTCCTTCTTTTGTATTCTTCTTCTTTTTATTCTATTCCTACAGTCACGTACATCAAGTAGTAGACTTTATAGGATATCCTCATCATTTTCAGAAAATATGACCGAAGAAGATAATCAATCACTTCATAATGAAAATAATGAGAATAACCGTGCTAGAACACTTAGAGACCACATGAATCCCACAAGAACAAGTGCACCATCATGCATAGTTTTTCCTCCCGATGCATCTCATTTTAATTTTAAGCCAGGTATTATTCAACTTTTACCATCTTTTCATGGTTTGGAATTGGAAAATCCATACTTGCATTTAAGGGAATTTGAGGAGGTCTGCAACACATACAATAATTTAAATTGTAGCATGAACACCATCAGATTAAAGCTTTTTTCTTTTTCATTAAAAGATAAAGCTAAAACATGGCTACAAAATTTAAGACCAGGATCCATTCGTGCTTGGGATGAAATGCAACAACAATTTTTAAAGAAGTTTTTCCCATCTCATAGAACAAACTCTTTCAAGAGACAAATCACCACTTTCACTCAAAAACCAGGAGAAACATTTTACCAATGTTGGGATAGGTATCGAGACTTGCTAAGTACTTGCCCTCATCATGGTTTTGAAACATGGAGATTGGTTTCACATTTCTATGAAGGGTTGACACCTAAAGATAGGCAAATGGTTGAATTGATGTGCAATGGAACTTTTGAAGATAAAGACCCTAATGAAGCAATGGAGTACTTAGACTTGTTAGCTGAAAATGCTCAAAATTGGGACACTGCGGGTACATATGGGGCACCGAGTAAAACTCAACCTCATACATCTAGTGGAGGTATGTACAACCTTAGGGAAGATCATGACCTTCAAGCCAAGTTTGCATCTTTAGCTAGAAAAGTCGAGGCACTAGAATTGAAAAAGAGTGGTCAATTAAAATCTGTTGAAAACATTGTGTGTCAAATCTGTGAAACAAATGAACACTCAACCAATGATTGTCCAACCTTGCCTTCTTTTAAGGAATGTCTCCATGAATAAGCTCATGCTTTAAACAGTTTCCAAAGGCCCAACCACAACCCATACTCCCAAACATACAATCGTGGTTGGAGAAATCACCCAAATTTCAATTGGAAGAGTGAGAACAACAATGCACGAACTTCACAACCACCATTTCAAGCACACCATAATTTCCAAAATTCTCATAGATATGCACCTCCTTATGCTCCACCTCCTAGAAGAAATCTTGAGGAAACATTGCATGCATTCATTGAAAAACAAGAGACAATTAATACTCAACTTGCTCAAAACATGACAGATTTTAAAGATACTCTTGCTAAATTAACATCTGCTCTCAGTTTCCAAGAGAAAGGTAAGTTTCCATCTCAACCGCAACAAAATCCCAAGGGGCAATACAATGCAAATGCAAGTAGTTCCGAAAGCCAACACATGGATCAAGTCAAATCAGTCACTACTCTGCGTAGTGGTAAGGTTATTGAAAAACCCTCTCTTGAACCTTATGAGAAAGATGATGAGTCAATCTCTGAGGGTAAGGAAGGGGATGAATTTGAAAATTGCAAAGAAACGACTGATTCACCGCCAGCACTTCCATTTCCTCAAGCCATGACTAAACAAAGGAAAGTCAGTCACAACTCTAAAATCTTTGAAATTTTCAAACAGGTAAGGATCAATATACATTTGCTATATGCTATTAAACAAGTTCCTTCCTATGCTAAATTTTTGAAAGATCTCTGCACTGTGAAGAGGAAACTGAATGTGAAAAAGAAAGCCTTTGTAACTGAACAAGTAAGTGCTATTCTTCAAAACAATAATGCTTTGAAATATAAAGACCCTGGTTGTCCTACAATTTCCTGCTTTATTGGAGAGCATAAAATTGAAAGAGCCTTACTTGATCTTAGTGCTAGTGTGAATTTACTTCCATATTCAGTTTTTCAGAGTCTCAATCTAGGTGAGTTAAAACCAACTTCTATATCTCTTTTACTTGCCGATAGATCTGTAAAAGTGCCTAGAGGAATAATTGAAGATGTGTTAGTACAAGTCGATAAATTCATTTATCCTCTGGATTTTATTGTCTTGGACACAGAACCTGTTGAAGCATGTAATTCATTTCCTATTATTTTAGGACGTCCCTTTCTTGCAACTTCTAACGCATTGATTAATTGTAGGAATGGACTGATGAAGCTATCATTTGGAAACATGACATTGGAGATGAATATTTTCAACATTTGCAAGCAACCTGGAGATGATAATGATTTACAAGAAGTAGATTGTATTGACGAATTAGTTTATGATCAACTTGAATCTACTTTAAGTAAAAATGAATTGGATGAAACTAAAGATTTGCAAATGATTTATTCTGAGGAAGAAATCACGGATGAAACAAGCACCGAAAATGTTGATGCGAATCTTTTGTCAACAGTGACAACAGATTCGACATCTAACATCACACCAATCGATGATTACTTTCCTAACGGATCCTTACTTTCTCTTAGTCCAATGCCTTGGTATAATAAAAATATCAATTTTCTTGCCTTAGAAGATTTGCCAGTTGATTGGAGTACTCAGGACAAAGAAAAGTTTTTGAACGAAGTGAAGAGCTTTTATTGTGATGACCCTAACTTATTCAAATATTGTCCTGATCAAAAATTTCAAAGATTCATTCCCGACAATGAGGTAAGTAGTGTCATTAAACTTTGTCATTCTGAAGCATGTGGAAGTTGTTTCTTGTCAAAAAAGACAATTGCAAAAATCTTTCAAAATGAATTTTATTGGCCCACCATGTTTAAGGACACGCATGCATTCTGCAAAACTTGTGAAAATTGTCAAAAAATTGATACTGGTCAAAAAGTTTTGTTTTATAATTCTCAACTCTATGCATTCCCTAGAGAGTTATGACCAAGATGGAGCAATCCTTATGGGGCTTGTGATATTGAGAATTCAATGAATGACAATGTTTTTAAGGAAAACGGACATCGTTTGAAAAGTTACTTTGATAATTTTCCTAGTGAAAATGAATCAACTGGTTGGAATGATCTTGTAGATAAAGGTTGATTTTTTTTTCTCACATTGTTTTTTTGTTTCTTTTTGCAAGTTTCTCTCACCCCGGTCAAATGGCGGATAACGGTACTCCGTGACTTAAGTCGGTTCTTTCAGTTTCCCACAATTACTGATATCTGTGTATATATCTGTGCAATTATTTGAAGCTCTCTTCCAATTCTCATTTGAAAATGGACTCTAATCTTGAAAAATTGAAAAAGTATTTTCCCATAAATGAAAGGATTGATTGATGACTTTAAGAACTTAAATTGCAAGGATAAAGAGATGGCCAAGCTTAGAAAAGAGATGTCGGTGCAATCTAAACTGGAACACTGTTCGGTAATTGGATAATATCTGGAGCTATATATCTCATATTTAGGTCTAATTTATATGGATGGAAAGGTAAGACATAGGCCTACAACTTTCATATGGAGCCCAAGATCTAAAAAGGCCATTATCAAGTCCAAATTGTAGCAATAACAAAGAAGCCCGAATCTGTCTTCCAGCCCGAGCACTGTTCGGTATTTTGGCCATATCTGGAGTTCTAGAAGTCCAAATGAGCTGAATTGTTTACACAATAAATCTGAGACAATTGCCTACAACTTTCATGTTTATAACTGGCTCCAATTTTGACGTTATCAATGACGTTTTGGGTAGACAAGAGAAGATAAGGATTGTCACCAAGTCAAAAGTTGGCCACCCACTTATCAATTAGTCATCAAATCAATAGTTCCCAATTTTGGCCTATAAAAGGAGGTATTTGCCATGTATTTAGGCATCTTGGTGTTCAGATCAAGATCATGCTCTTCCTTTCTCTCTTTGTATTTTTTGTAATGTTTATGCTTTGCTTTCATTAATATCAAGTTTATGCCTTTCATTTCCTTTCCTTTACTTAGTTAACTTTTATGTTCTTATTTTGTTTATCTATTTTGCTTCCTTTCATTATGTCTAGCTAAGTTAATTATGTCAAGGTGAAAAGGTTACACTAATGGTGTGAGAATAAGTATAATGTAAACTTAATATGGACTTTAATGTGTGATACTAACATGTTTTATATTTGTTATCTTGTTCACTCTTCAATACTTTGCTTGTTAAATGACTAATCTTGATTTATGTTGTATAACACTTGGTACAACAAATGCTTGGCACTTTCATAGTTCATACTGTATGGTATAACCGACACCTGAGCTATGAAAGGAACTTGATTTGTTGTTAACACAAGTTATAATCATGAATGCTTGACGAGATTTACAAGTATTAGCATTAATTGAATAAGATAACTAATGTAATCATGGTAACAATATATAATCTGATTGGAACCTCCTTTATGTGTGGTTTCCAATTCAATAATAAGAGTTATACTATACTTGTTTGATATACCATTAGTGGAACCTCTAACCTTGACATTTGTTATTATTATTGTTTAATCCTTACATTAATTTTTCATCTCCAAGTTTTCATCAACTTCTTCTTCTTCTCTTTCTTTATTATTATTATTATTACTACTACTACTACTACTACTACTACTACTACTACTAGTATTATTATTATTATTATTATTGTTGTTGTTGTTGTTGTTGTTGTTGTTGTTGTTGTTGTTGTTGTTGTTGTTATTGTTGTTATTATTGCTATTATTGTTGCTTATAATTGTTGTCTATAATTTGTAGAATTAACCTCCCTGTGGTTCGACTCCGGTCTTGTCGGGTTATTTATTACTTCGACACTCCTGCACTTGGGAGAAGACATCAATCTTTTAGTCGTGTCAATTATGAGGGGAGAATGTAAATCCTAAGATAATCAAGGCTGGATTAAATTAAAAAAATAAACTAAATTAAAAAGAAGTGGGGGCAAAACGAATACATTTAAAGAAAATGGGGTCTAAATGCAAATAAAAATAATTATAGAGCATAAATACTACTTTTCTTATCAAAAACAGATCTGTAACTATCATAAAGAAAGAAGAGAGGGAGTTTTGGTATCTGTTTTTACAGATCAAGAGAGAAACACCAAATTTCAAGAACCCATCCAAGATTTAGGGTTATAGGTAAAAAAAAAATATAAACACTAGTAGGCAAGGGATTAACAAGAAAAAAATTGAACAAGAAGAGAAAAGGGGAGGGTCGGTTGTCATTAGAAAGAAAATGAGGGACCGAGACCTTGATTCGTATCAAGTAAGATATTATGAACATTATAAGTTGTTTTAAAGTTGATTATGAATTGATACTTGGATGTTAAATTATAGATTTGAGTTCTATAACTCTAGATATAATTAAAAATCTAAGGAGAGGTCAAGGGGAAAGGTTGTTGTGTGAATTGCTAAGTGATGAAATTATCACTGACAAATGAAATATGAGAAGTGTGATTTGAGACGTAAACTAGCATACATTTAATATATGTTATGATCCCAAGTAAAGGGATCGTTATGGTTGGACTAGCATACATTTAGTGTATGTTAGGATCCCGGGTAAGGGGATCGCCATGTATTAGGCTAGTATATATTAAGTGTATGTTAGGATCTTGAGTAAGGGGATCACCATGTTTTGGGCTAGCATAGATTCAGTGCATGTTGGGATCCCGGGTAAGGGGATCGCCATGTCTCGGCTAGCATAAATTCAGTATATGTTAGGATCCTGAGTAAGGGGATTACTGACACGACAAAAAGATTGATGTCTTCTCCCAAGTGCAGGAGTGTCAAAGTAATAAATAACCCGGCAAGACTAGGGTCGAACCATAGGGAGGTTAATTGTACAAATTATAAACAACAATTATAAACAACAATAATAGTAACAATAACAACAACAATAATAGTAGCAATAATAATACTAAAATAATACTAGTAGTAGTAGTAGTAGTAGTAGTAGTAGTAGTAATAATAACAATAATAAAGAAAAAGAAAAAGAAGAAAAGTTGATGAGAACTTTGAAATGAAAAATTAACATAAGGATTAAACAATGATAATAACAAATGTTAAGGTTAGAGGTTTTACTAATGGTATATTAAACAAGTATAGTATAAACTCTTATTATTCAATTGGAAACAACACACAAAGGAGGTTCCAATCAGATTATAGATAATTAACATGATTACATTGGTCATCTTATTCAATTAATGCTAATGCTTGTAAATTTTGTCAAGCATTTATGATTATAACTTATGTTAACAACAAATCAAGTTCCTTTCATAGTTCAGGTGTCGATTATACCATACAGTATGGGCTATGAAAGTGCCAAGCATTTGTTGTAGCAATTGTTATATAACATAAATCAAGATTAGTCATTCAACAAGCAAAGTATTAAAGAGTGAACAAGATAACAAATATAAAACATATTAGTATTAAACATTAAAGTCCATATTAAGTTTATACTATACTTATTCTTACACCATTAACGTAGCCTTTTCACCTTGACATAATAAACTTAGCTAGACATAATGAAAAAAATAAAAATAGATAAACAAAATAAGAACATAAATAAGATAAGAGTTAACAAAGCAAAGGAAAGGAAATGAAAAGCATAAACTTGATAGTAATGAAAGCAAAGCATAAACATTACAAAAAATACAAAGAGAGAAAACAAGAGCATGATCTTGATCTGGACACCAAGATGCCTAAATGCATGGTAAATGCCTCCTTTTATAGGCTAAAATTGGGAATTATTGATTTGATGACTAATTAATGAGTGGGTCACCAACTCTTGACTTGGTGACAATCCTTATCTTCTCTTGATTGGAACCTCCTTTGTGTGTTGTTTCCAATTAAAAACATGAAAGTTGTAGGAAATTATCTTAGCTTTCTTGTGTAAAACATTCAGCTCATTTTGACTTCTAGAACTCCAGATATGGCCAAAATACTAAGCAGTGCTTGGGCTGGAGGACAAATTCAGGCTTCTTTGTTATTACAATAATTTGGACTTGAAAATGGATCTTTTAGATCTTGGGATCCATATGAACATTGTACGCCTATATCTTACCTTTCCATCCAGATAAAGTAGACCTAAATCTGAGTTCTATAACTCCAGATATGACCCAATTATCAAATAGTATTCCGGTTTGGATTGCACCGACATCTCTTTTCTAAGTTTGGCCATCTCTTTATCCTTTCAATTTCAGTCCTTAAATTCATCAATCAATCCTTTCATTTATATGATAGGCTGCATTTAAAATAAACATTTACCACAAATTAAAGGTATCTTATATTATTAGATATATTATTATAAAACATGCTTTAGTTAAGGAGTTATTGATATTTCAAGTGCAAAATGATGATATAAAACCTTGATAAAAATACACTTTTAAGTATCAATCACACCCCCCCCCCCAACTAGCTTATTACTAGTCCCTAGTAATCAAAGCATTAAAATAGAAAAATACTTTGTGAATTCCACAAAGCAAGGTAGTCATCATTTAACTTCCATTAATCTATCCAGATAAACAAACTCTCATTAAATTTATATACTTGTTCAATACCTCTTAACAAGATATTCATAAACCTTTCTTTTGTGCTCAATGTATCAACACATAATTATGGGGTTTTACATGGAAGAAAACAAAATTTTTGTTCTAATGTTTAAGGTTAACTTTCTTGGGTTGAGATTATTATTTTTGTCTTCTTCTTTTTTTAATATATATATACATATATATATATTTATATATTAAAACACCATGCATCTTTAACCCATGTAACGAGCTTTCAGCTAATGACTCCTAGACGAGTTGGTCTTAGAGCATTAGGTGTTAAGACACCCTACGAGCTTAGTAACTCGTGTTGTAGATAGTGCAATGTTTGATTCCCTTAAGTTTTTCTCCTCAACCCATGTAACAAGCGTTGGGTCAATAACTCCCAAGTTAGTTAATTTTAGGGAATTAGGTGTTAAAACACCCATTTGGGCTTAATTATTTAGGTTAGGGAGGCTACGAAACCAAACTTATCTACATTTTTATTATTATCATTTTTTTCTTTTTTCTTTTTTTCTTTTTTTTCTTTTTTTTTTAATTATATACTATCCCTTTTCCTTAGTTGTTACCTTTAACAAAAGAATATAAATAATGTAATAATTCAATATACAACCCACAATCATATGTTTAAAGTGTTTATGTGTAAATTAAGGTTTGAGAATACATGTTAAATAAGTATATAAGCAGAATTAAGTGATAACAATGCGAGAGTTTGTAAATCTGAATATTTCAAGAAATATTATGATAGACCTTGTTACTAATGATTACTAAGATGTGTCTCAAGAGTCATAAAAAGTTCTCTTTACTCTGCCATCATAGTAACAATAATTTTGCACATGCTTTATGAAATAGAAAAACACAGTTTTTTTTTTTAGCTACTACCCTCTCCCCCCAACTAAAACGAGACATTGTCCTGAATCTTTAAAGGTAGAAAGATAGAGTATAGAAGATATCACTTGAAATAATGAACACTGACAAACCTGAAACATACTACAACAAAACACAATAATAAAACCAAAAGACACAAAGATTCACAAATAAAGGCTCAAATCCAATTTAAACTTTTTACAGCTTTCCTTAGTTGACCAATTTATGCGACTCATGGAAGGATCAATTACAGGAATGAATGATTGTAGTTGGTCAATCAATTGTTTAGCAGTAGCAGCAGAGATTATGATTTGTCATGCAGAAGATGTTAGAAATTCCTGTTCCACAACATGATCAAGAAAAGACAAGAACTTATCATAATAATCATTAACATTTAACAAACCTATGGGTTTATGGTGAATGTGCAATTGAGCCCAAAAAAAAAATATGAAAGATCTCTTCCAATGTACCTAGACCACCTGGTAAGGCAATGAAGGCATAAACATGGTTAAACATTACATTCATTCGAGCCGACATTGTGGAGACCTGAAGTTCCTCTCCAATTATTTTTCTAATGATGTCCCATTGTGCTAAAGCAGTTATTGACACACCTCCTATTAATCCAAGACTGCCTCCCCCATACACTAAATGAATCTTTCTCTCAGCTAGCACGTGACCAAGATGATTTACTGATTCTAAAAACTCCTTTCTTTCCCAGGACTAGATCCACCGAAAACACAAATATTTCTTATATGATGACCTGAGGAACTTGTCATTTCTACACACTTCTATATTTGTTGAATGTATGGGTTGAGTAGAAATGAAAGGAAGGAAGAGAGGGTTTTATAGATGAGAAATTAGAAAGGCAATTAGACCACCTATATATAGGTCAATTAGAGTCTCATACACTCTTTCTCTCTTTATTTATTTATTTATTTACTTTTGAAAAAACATGTGTATGTACAGGTAGTTGTGATTATGGCTCATATCTTCCCTTGTTTTTACATCCAATAACGACTTAAACGCCCTCAATGGGTCGGGGATAGGCTTCCCATCCAGTTTTCTTAAAAACTGGCAAACAGGGTCTTTTGTAGTTAGATTTCTAAGACTAAGTCGATCATGTTCTTTATGAAATTATGGCCATAAATCATGAATTGCACGATGCACATCTCCACTAGGATGCGTCTCAAGAATCAATAAAAGATTATCTAAAAACTCCTTACTTAAGCCATCCTTAATGAATTGTATTTTATCTTCACAGTTTATAGATATCATTCCTAAAGAACGACATTGTGCATTACAAGTCCATCTAGCATATCGATGACAGACTTTCAGTCATTTTGCACGATGTTTCTTTGCAAAAGTGTTTTTACCTCTTCTAGGCATATGTGAAATGAAGGAGTTAGAGGACTCACCTGATAATCGAACATTTGCTTCAATCAACCAGCGAATATCTTCAGGAATTCCATGATTCATTAACAATCTCAATCTTGCACATCTAGCATGGTAAATTTTTGTAATCGCATTCTGAGGCAGAGCGGGAAAATACTTTTTCAATTTTTCAAGATTAGTTTCTATTTTCAAATGAGAATTGGAAGAGAGATTCATAGAATTGCACAAATATATACACAGATATCAGTTATTGTGGGAAACTAAAAGAACCGACTTAAGTCACGGAGTACCGTTATCCGCCATTTGACCGAGGTGAGAGAAACTAGCAAAAATCACTCAAAACGAAACACAAAAATAATGTGAGAAAAACAAAATAATCAACCTTTATCTACAAGATCATTCAAACCAATTGATTCATTTTCACTAGAAAAATTATCAAAGTAAGCTTTCAAACGATGTCCATTTTCTTTGAAAACATTGTCATTCCTTGAATTCTTAATATCACAGGCCCTATAAGGATTGTTCCATCTTGATCTTAGCTCTCTAGGAAATGAATAGAGTTGAGAATTATAAAACAAAACTTTTTAACCAGTATCAACTTTTTGACAATTTTCACACGTTTTGCAGAATGCATGTGTCCTTGAACATGGTGGGCCAATAAAATCTATTTTGAAAGATTTTTGTAACTATCTTTATTTAGAAGAAATAACTTCCACATGCTTCAGAATGACAAAGTTTAATGACACTACTTTCCTCATTGTCGGGAATGAATCTTTGAAATATTTGATCAAGACAATATTTCAATAAGTTAGGGTCATCACAATAAAAATTCTTCACTTCGTTCAAAAACTTTTCTTTGTCTTGGGTACTCCAATTAGCTAACAAATCTCCTAAAGCAAGAAAATTTATATTTTTATCATACCAAGGCATTGGATTAAGAGAAAGTAAGGATTTGTTAGGAAAGCAATCATCGATTGGTGTGATATGAGATGTCAAATTTGTTGTCACTTTTGATAAAATATCCACATCAATATTTTCGGTGCGTTTTTCATCTGTGATTTCTTCCTCAAAATAAATCATTTGTAAATCTTCAAATTCATCCAACTCATTTTTACTTAAAGTAGATTCAAGTTGATCATAAATTAATTCGTCAATATGATCTACTTCTTATAAATCATTATCATCTCCAAGTTGCTTGCAAATGTTAAAAATATTCATCTCCAATGTCATGTTTTCAAATGATAGATTCATCAGTCTATTCCTACAATTAATCAATGCGTTAGAAGTTGCAAGAAACGGATGTCCTAAAATAACAGGAAATGAATTACATGATTCAACAGGTTGTGTGTCCAACATAACAAAATCCACAGGATAAATGAATTTATCGACTTGTACTAACACATCTTCAATTATTCCTCTAGGCACTTTTATAGATCTATCGGCAAGTAAAAGAGTTATAGAAGTTGGTTTTAACTCACCTAGATTGAGACTCTGAAAAACTAAATATAAAAGTAAATTCACACTAGCACTAAGATCAAGTAAGGCTCTTTCAATTTTATGTTCTCCAATAAAGCAAGAAATTGTAGGACAACCAGGGTCTTTATATTTCAAAGTATTATTGTTCTGAAGAATAACACTTACTTGTTCGGCTAAAAAGGCTTTCTTTTTCACATTCAGTTTCCTCTTCACAGTGCATAGATCTTTCAAAATTTTAGCATAGGATGGAACCTGTTTAATAGCATCCAGCAAAGGTATATTGATCCTTACCTGTTTGAAAATTTTAAAGATTTTAGAGTTGTGATTGACTTTCCTTTGTTTGGTCATGGCTTGAGAAAATGGAAAAGCTGGTGGAGAATTAGTCTTTTCTTTGCAATTTTCAGATTCGACCCCTTCCTTACCCTCAAAGATTGACTCATCATCTTTCTCATAAGGTTCAAGAAAGGGTTTTTCAATAACCTTACCACTGCGAAGAGTAGTGACTGATTTGACTTAATCCATGTGTTGGCTTTCGGAACTACTTGCATTTGCATTGTATTGCCCCTTGGGGTTTTGTTGAGGTTAAGATGGAAACTTACCTTTCTCTTGGAAACTAAGAGCAAATGTCAATTTTGCAAGAGTATCTTTAAAATCTGTCATGTTTTGAGCAAATTAAGTATTGATTGTCTCTTGCTTTTCAATGAATGCATGCAATATTTCCTCAAGATTTTTTCTAGGAGGTGGAGCATAAGGAGGTGTATATCTATGAGAATTTTGGAAATTATGGTGTGCTTGAAACGGTGGTTGGGAAGTTTGTGCATTGTTATTCTCACTCTTCCAACTAAAATTTGGGTGATTTCTCCAACCAGGATTGTATGTTTGTGAGTATGGGTTGTGGTTGGCCCTTTGAAAATTATTTAAAGCATGGGCTTGTTCATGAAGACATTCCTTAAAAGAAGACAAGGTTAGACAGTTATTGGTTAAGTGTTCATTTGTTTCACATATTTGACACGCAATGTTTTCAACAGATTTTAATTGACCACTATTGTAAGGACATAGCAACTAATATATATTTATAATAATGTTTATATTTTAATCATGCATTTCACATCTTGAAATGTACTTTTTATAAGTTATCAAATTTTAATATAAAAAGCATATAATGATATTACACACACACGCACAAATATACATACATATAAACTACATTTATATTGAAAAAAACATTATCTAAAAATATTATAAGATCATAAAATCAAAAGGATTTTGAAAATAATATTGTCCTTGCTATATAAAGAATCCAAAAATATAAACAAAATATAAAATTTATTTAAATATTCATGATTTTTCATTGAGGAAAATATTTATTTTGTTAAAAACATTATATTAAAGTGACATTGTGAGGACATATATATATATATATATATATATATATATATATATATATACTAGAGTTATGTTGAAGAAGAAAAATATCTAATGATATTTGAAAATCATAAAAATAAAAAGGATTTCAAAAATAATAATGTCCTACCTATATAAAACACCCTAAAATAGAAACAAAATATAAACTTTCTTTAAATATTCATGAATATTCATTAAAAATAAAATATTTATTTTAGTATTTTTTTTTTAGTAAAGCAACATTGCAGGGACACCAGAACTAATATATAAATATAACAATATTTACATTTTAGTCATATATTTTACATTTTAAAATAAAATTTTTATAAGTTACCTAATTTTGATATAAGAAGCAAACACACACCAGAGTTATATTGAAAACAAAATTGATTTAAGGATATTAAAAAATCATAAAAATCTAAAGGATTTCTAAAATAATAAAGTCCTTGTAATATAAAGAACCCAAAAAAAGAAACAAAATGTAAACTTTCGTTAAATATTCAATAATAATAATTAAAGATAAAATATTTATTTTGTTAAAAAAAATTATTGTAAAGTGACATGATAGGGATATAGCAACTAATATATAATTATAATAATGTTTATATTTTAGTTATGCATTTCCCATCTTGAAATGAACTTTTTATAAGTTATCAAATTTTAATATAAAAGGCATATAATGATCCATATATATAAACTAGAATTATATTGAAAAACAATTATCTAAGGATATTAAAAGATCATAAAAATTAAAAGGATTTCAAAAATAACAATGTCTTTCTTGTATAAAGCATCCAAAAATAGAAACAAAATATAAATTTTTTTAAAATATTCATGAATATTCTTTAAGAATAAAATATTTTTTTTGGTATTTTTTTTAACAGTGAAGCGACATTACAGGGACATCAAAACTAATATATAAATATAATAATATTTATATTTTAATCATACATTTCATGTCTTAAAATGAATTTTTTTATAAGTTATCTAATTTTGATATAAAAAGTACACACACGTACTAGAGTTATATTGGAAACAAAATTGATTTAAAGATATTAAAAGATCATAAAAGATCATAAAAATCTAAAGGATTTCTCAAATAATAAATTCCTTCCAATATAAAGAACCCAAAAAGAGAAACAAAATGTAAACTTTCTTTAAATATTTTTGGCCATTAATTGAGGATAAAATATTTATTTTGTTAAAAAAATTTATAGTAAACTGACATTGTAGGGACATATCAATTAATATATAATTATAATAATCTTTATATTCTAATGATGCATTTTATATTTTGAAATGAATTTTTTATAAGTTATCAAATTTTAATATGAAAAGCATATAATAATATTATAATGATATAAAAAGCATATTAGAAGATCATAAAAATCAAAATGATTTAAAAAATAATAATGTCCTTGCTATATAAAATACTCAAAAATAGAAACAAAATAAAAACTTTCTTTAAATATTCATTAAGAATAAAATATTTATTTTGATATTTTTTTACAGGAAAGCGACATTGTGGGACACTGGAACTAATATATAAATATAACAATATTTATATTTTAGTTATTCACATCTTAAAATAAACTTTTTATAAGTTATATAATTTTGATAAAACAAACACACACACATATATATATATATATAAAGTAGAGTTATATTAAAAATAAAATTAATATAAAGATATTAGAAAATCATGAAAATCACAAGGATTTTTCAAATAATAAAGTACTTGCTATATAAAGAGCCTCAAAAAAAATATAAACTTTCTTTTAATAGCATATTACAAATAAAATAAAATCAATCAATGATACGTTAAAAGGGTTAAATTTGTGAACCTTTCGCAGTATAAATACCACCCACCCCAACTTGATATTTATTTTATAAATTATTCTTAATTTTATTGTAGCTGTCATTAGATCTTCATAACGGGATGACTAAGCTCACGTTTAACTTGTTCTTCATCATCGTACTTGTTTTCTCAGGTATGTATGTTTTACTTTATCTCAATTGACGTTGAAAAATAGTATTTTATTTATGTTTTGAAATGTAGTATTTTATTTTTTATTGTTCAACACAATTATATTTAAAAAATAATGAAAAAGAAAGTAATGAATAGTTATATTTTGCTTTTGCAGTTGCACTGATGGTTCAAGACGTCCAAGCAAAAAGATGTAAAAAACTGTTCAGAACTAGAATATGTTATCCTGAATTGTGTCGTGAAATGTGCCAAGGCGGAGCCGGTCATCCAGGATCCGTTGCAAAGTGTGACTTTACGTTTTGCCTCTGTCAGTGGGACTGCTAAATGCATCTCAAGAAATAAGTGTACTGTGCACATTTTTCAATAATTAAACCCAACTGATGGGCAAATGACATGTTTTTCTCTTTCTCTTCTCTTGAAATAACAAAGGATGGAGATAAAAAGTGTTAGGAGGAAGAAAATTAATGGTCACCCCTTTCCTTTCACAAAGTATGTGCGTGATCACTGGAAAATCGATATTTTTCTCCAATTTTCTGCTTTTCCATTCAACTGTTACTGCGCCTCTCCAATTTTCTACTTCAACTTTATGCCCGGCGAAAAAAAAAAAGATATACTTTATTACCTGATTTTCTGAATTCAAATTTCAAATTAAAATTAATAATTTATTAAAAATATTTTATACATCACGTTAAAAAAAAAAATTAGGCCCCTAAAATTGTTCAAAGATGGACTTTTTTAAAAAGGAAGCAGAATCTGTCACCAATAAGGCAAGATATCATGCAGAAATTCAAGGGAAATATTCTATCATTGTACATTAGCATATTAATAGACATTTATGCATGTTATAGATTACCTCATATAATTTTCTTCTCTATATATAATTTCTGTGTGCAGGGAGGTAATAATATTATTGAAAACCATCTTTTGATTTCCTTATTATCAACACTATTTTTCTCCTCATACTTAATATTTATACATAAAAGTTTAATAACTAAATAGAAATAAATTAAATATATCAACATTTTCACTATGAACTACATATAATATTAAAAGATAAAATCAGAAGGAAAAAATTAATGAGAAAAAAAAATCTGAATCAACTGAGTTAACCCGTCAAATCAAATTAACCCGTTAAATTTAGGATTCGTATCATAAAAATATGATAACTAAATTAAAAAATATTTAATGTTAATGAACTAAATTTAAAAAAAAAAGATTAATTAAAAAGGAAAAAACAAAGTGAAAAAAAACCTACATGAAGGAAAAAAACTAATGAAGAAAAAGAAAAAAAAATCTGAATCAACTAGGTTAACCCGTTAAACCTGGGATCTGTGTCATAAAAATCTGATAACTAAATATAAAGAAATTTAATACCAACAAACTAAATTAAAAAACAAAAAAAAAACAAAAAATAACTAAAGGCATCATCTTTTTCACTATGGACTGTACTGTGTAGTCTATAGTAAAAGGCTTAAAAAAAAAAAGAAAGGAAAAACAAAGGCATACACCATGGAAAAAAAAATTCTTTCATAAAAATATCAAAAAATGCTAACATGAGTGTTAGGTCTTTATGCAAAATTATACCCAAGAGTCTTGGCTCTAACTGCAACACTTAACCCAAGAGTAATATTTATAATATTAATAATAAAATTAAACTTACATGACTCAAGTTTAAGTGAGTTTGGATGCAACACTAGACTTAAGAGCCATGGATGTGGGTCTAGCTGCAAGGTCTTGTCATAAAAGTGTAATAATTAAATAGATTAATTTAAAATAAAAATACAAAGAAAAAAACCAACAGAAAAAAAAAAACTAATGAAAAAAAAGAAAAAATTCTGAATTAACTGAGTTAACCTTTCAAATCAAGTTAACCCGTCAAATATGGAATTCGCAACATCAAAATTTTGATAACTAAATAGAAAAAAAAATTGACAGGTTAACCCAGAATTAACTTGGTTAACCCGTTAAGCCTAAGATACGCGTCATGAAAGTCTGATAATTAAATAAAAAGAAATTTATCATTAACAAACTAAACTAAATAAAAAAAATTAATTAAAAAGAAAAAAAAACAAAAAAACAAAATTCTTAATTAACTAGTCAAATCCAGGATTTGTGTTATGAAAGTCTGATAACTAAATAAAAAACTTAACATTAACAAACTAAATTAAATAAAAAAAGACAGCTCAGTATTTCACTGTGAACTGTACTATACAGTACATAGTGAAACACTAAGCAATTTTAATGTGCATGTGTGTGTATATATCCAACAGATAAACAGAAAAGTGAACGCCATTAGGCAAACAATACCATTAATTAAAATAAAAGCTTGAACATACACGGAAAGGACTAGAAATTTATTTTATCGAGTGTTTTTTTTCCTTTTAATTTTTTGTTATGATTTTGTTTTACGATATATTTTAATAGATTTTATTTTTTAATATTACAATAATTAAAAATTTAGTTTTATAATTTGTTTCGTTTTATTTTACCTTTCTATAAGATTAACATGATTTTGTAGATTTATCAAGGTAAGTCAGGTTGCACTGATTTATAAATTTCGTGGGGTATTTTTTTTATGGATTTTGTGGGTTTTTTTTATTGATATTGCTTTTTTCATAGTTTATTTTTTTCTCATGTAGTAAAACAAAAATTAAAAACAAATTATTTCATTAAACTTTATCAAGAAAGAAAAATTAAAGGATATAGGGAAAACCATTTGATAAGCCACCACGAAGATCTGAGAGAACAACAAAACCGAATCCCAAGTGTAGTGAAGTGCAGTGAAAGGCAAGTGCAAGACCAGGACAAACATGAGCCACGTAGGCTTTGATTATAGCAGCTAAAGGCGTGAGGTCTTCACCATGTCAACTAGTTATGGAGTAGTGCTAAGCATCAGTTTCTTTTCATTCAGTATCTTTTCTGTTTTATTTTGCAATAAATTAAATATTGTAACCGTTGTAATGGAACCTTAAATTTCGGCTGTATATCCGAAATATTGGTTGAGGTAAGCTTATTAATAAGTGCTGGAAAGAAATGAAAAAAAATAATTTCTATCCTAAACATTATCTTGTGGTACGTTCTCACCATAAGAGAATATTTGTGAATTCTGCTGCAAAACAAATTGGCTTTTGACTGGGACCTTATCAATTGGTATCAGAGCCTGGTTAAATGACGACTAACAAAGAACGAATTGAAATGCTGGAGGCTGGACTAGGTGGAGTGCAAGAAGGAGTACAGAGAATGGAGATGAGCATGTGTGGAAAAATGCGTCAACTAGAAGAAACTATCAATAAACTTTCAGAGGCGATATTATCAAGCAAAGGAGAATCAAGCCATGGCAACACAAATTGAGAAGGCAATTCTCGTTCAATTCACGAGGAGAATGAAGGGAACAGACAGGTCTTTTCTTCTAAAATGGCCAAGCTAGAATTTCCACGATATTCTGGACAGGACCCGACAGAATGGTTTAATCGTGTGGATCAGTTCTTTGAATTTCAAAATACTCCAGCCAACCAAAAGGTATCACTGGCTTCTTTCCATCTGGAAGGAGAAGCAAATCAGTGGTGGCAATGGGCTCGTCGGACATATAGAGAGGAAGGACGAATGATGACATGGGAGGCTTTTAAAGATGAATTATGGGCTACATTTGGACCTACAGATTGTGAGGATTTTGATGAAGCTTTATAACGTATAAAATAGATGGGATCCTTACGTGATTATCAGAGTGAGTTTGAGAAGTTGGGAAACCGAATTCATGGTTGGACCCAAAAGGCTTTAGTTGGGTCCTTTATGGGAGGACTTAAACCAGAGATTGCAGAAGGAATTCGTATGTTCAAGCCACAATCACAGAAGGAAGCAATTAGCTTAGCTCACATGAGGGATGAACAGATGAAAAGACATCGTCAGTTCTTAAGGCCAACTGAAGTCACTCAAACACCACTGGCGCTACCAACAACAAAATGTGCAACACCAAATGCACCCTTTCATAGATTATCATGGGAAGAGATGCAGAAACGTAGAGCATAAGGACTCTACTTTAATTGTAATGAGAGATTCACCGTCGGCCATAAATGTCAAGGAATGCAACTCTTGCTTCTGGAGGACCCAACCAGTTTTAATGAAATCACATATGAAGTTACTGAAGAAGCTGACGTAGAAGAGGTGACAAGGGAAAATGTTGAACCTGAGATTACTCTGCATGCTTTAACTGGATGGTCTGCACCTAGAACCATGCTTGTAGATGCCAAAGTGGGTTTCTTCGACGTAGTGGTGCTAATTGACATTGGGTCCACCCATAATTTTATGAGCACTCGCATGGCTGATCTGTTGCGGCTTCCAGTAGTGCGAACAGAAACATTTACAGTTCGGGTTGCTAATGGGGCAAGGTTACAATGTCAAGGGAAGTTCGAAAAAGTACAGGTTCTGCTTTAGGGAATTCCTTTTTCACTTACCCTTTATTCACTTCCCCTGGCAGGTTTAGACATTGTTCTGGGTGTCCAATGGTTGGAACTGTTAGGGCCTGTGATATGTAATTGGCGAACTCTCACCATGAATTTTGTGGGAGAACTTGGCCAGACAATTGCAAGGTTTTTATGACCAGCCTATTCAAGCCGCTTCACTAAAGGAGATTTCCAAAGAGTTTCGCCAAGGACATTCAGTATTTGCAATTTGTCCACAGTCAACAATGGGTGAAACTGAAAAAAACCAGTCACCGCGTATGTGTCAGGTCTTAGATAAATATACTGAAATCTTTAAAGAGCCTACGCAATTGCCACCCAAACGTGAGATTGATCATAGTATTCCCCTCAAAGAAGGAATTGAGTCAGTCAACGTTCGACCCTATCGATATGCTTATTTTCAGAAGGCAGAGATCGAAAAACAAGTCCAGGAAATGCTGAATTCTGGACTCATCAGACCTAGCACCAGTCCCTTCTCATCTCCTGTGTTGCTAGTGAAGGAAAAAGATGGTAGTTGGCGCTTTTGCACTGACTATTGATCTCTTAATGCAGTCACTATCAAAGATCGGTTTCCAATTCCTACAGTGAAAGATATGTTGGATGAACTACACGGGGCAGCATATTTCACCAAACTGGATTTAAGAGTCGGGTACCATCACATACGAGTGCAACCTTCAGATATTCATAAGACTGCTTTGCGTACACACAACGGTCATTATGAATATCTTGTTATGCTATTTGGCTTGAGTAATGCAACATCTACATTCCAAGCTATTATGCATGCTATTTTTCAGTCCTATTTATGAAAATTCATATTGGTATTTTTTTATAACATCTTGATTTATAGCCCTAATTGGGAAATGCATTTACATCATGTCACTCAAACCTTGGAAATTTTGAAGCAACAACAATTTTTTCTCAGGGCTAGTAAATGTGCCTTTGGTAAGCAAGAGCTGGAATATTGGGGTCATATTGTCTCTCATCAAGGGGTGAAGGTCGATAGCAAAAAAATTGAGGCCATGGTGGCGTGGCCACGACCTGCTAATATTTCTGAGCTGCATGGATTTTTGGAGTTGACAGGTTATTACCGCAAGTTTGTTCCGAATTACGGTCTAATTGCTCGGGCTCTCACAAATCTTCTCAAAAAAGGGCAATTTGGCTGGACTAAAGATGCAGAGGATGCCTTTCATGCATTTAAGAAGGCCATGACCACAACGCCTATCTTAGTCATGCCAAATTTTAATGAAACATTCACAGTGGAAACCGATGCTTTGGGTAATGGAATTGGGGCAGTTCTGCAACAACAAGGCAAACCTATTACTTTTATGAGTCGAGCTCTCGGTGTTTCAAAAAAATCATGGTCTACGTATGCAAAGGAAATGGTTGCTGTTGTGGAAGCCATACGCATGTGTCGTCCTTACTTGCTAGGGCGACAATTCATCATTCAAACCGATCAGCAAAGTCTCAAATATCTACTGGAGTAACGAATTACTACGCCAGAACAACAGAAATGGGTTGCTAAATTATTGGGGTATGACTATAAGATTCAGTACCGGCCAGGTTGTGAAAACTCTGCTGCAGATGCACTCTCTCGTCGACCTGACAGTCCCACTCTCAACAACTTGTTTGTGCCACAGTTTGATATCTGGGATGAAATTAAACAAGCAGCCACAGGAGACGATTATATGGCTGTTGTTAGCAACTTGGCTCAAACTCAACTAGAGGGGCCCTTTACTCAACGAAATGGATTGATATTTTTTAAGGGCAGAATTGTGGTTCCTTCTAATGTCACTCTACGCAGCAAGTTAATATATGAAGCCCATGATACAAAAATAGGGGGTCATTCTGGAGTATTACGTATCTTTAAAAAAGTGGCTACCCAGTTTTATTGGCCCTTCATGCACAAATTTATTCAAGACTACGTGAAGCGTTGTGACTTGTGACATATGCCAACAAGCTAAATCAGAACTCCAACCTTTATCTATTCCATGTCAGGTATGGGATGATATTACTATCGATTTTGTTGCAGGCCTCCCACTTTCACAAAGTAAAGATACAATATTTGTGGTGGTGGATAGATTGAGTAAATATGCTCATTTTATATCATTATCTCATCCTTTCACGGCTAAAGCAGTAGCGGACAAATTTGTTGAAAGCGTGGTCAAATTACATGGAATGCCATTGTCTATTATCAGTGACCGTGACCCCATTTTTATCAACAAATTTTGGCAGGAATTTTTTACAATGTCTGGCACCAAGCTGAAAATGAGTTTCGTATACCACCCACAATCAGATGGCCAATCAGAGGTAGTAAATCGTTGTCTGGAACAGTATTTACGAAGCTTTGTCCATCAATGGCCACGTAAATGGAATTCCTTCTTGCCATGGACAGAGCTTTGGTACAATACTATTTTCCATGCATCCACTGGTATGACCCCATACCAGGCACTTTATGGACGACCACCACCTTCTCTTCCGATATATTTTGATGGCGCAACACCAGTTCACGAAGTGGAACAGACTCTTCTCCACCGTGATGAGCTTCTGTTACAGCTCAAACAGCACTTGGCCACTGCCACCGATCGCATGAAACAGAGTGCTGACAAAAAGTGGAGGGATGTGTCTTTTAACGAAGGTGACATGGTTTTTCTCAGGTTACAGCCTTATCGACAAAGCTCAGCATTCAAAAGGGTACACCAGAAATTAGCCAGCAGGTTCTTTGGCCCTTATCCCATTATCCAAAAGGTCAGCAACGTGGCTTACAAACTTCAGTTACCCGAGGGTGTACGTATTCATCCTGTCTTTCATGTGTCATTATTGAAGAAATATGTGGGAGATGCATCCGACACACATACAGATCTTCCACCTGTTTCGGATGGAGGTGCTATTATCTTGGAACCTGAGGCTATACTGGATGATCATTGGGTGAAACAGGGTAGTAAGTTCCTTGCTGAAAGTCTAGTCAAATGGAAGCATTTACCAACAGAGGAAGCTACCTGGGAAGTGACTGCATCATTGTGTCATCAATTTCCAAATTAGAACATTGAGGATAAGGTTACATGACATGATTAAAAAATTAATATTTTTTTTTAAGTGCAAGAATATCAAAGTAATAAATAACTCGGTAAGATCGGGGTCGAACCACAGGGAAGTTAATTGTACAAATTATAAATCACAATTATACAACAACAATAACAACAAAAACAACAACAACAACAAAAATAACAATAATAATAATAATAATAATAATAATAATAGTAATAGTAATAGTAATACTAGTAGTAGTAGTAATAATAATAATAATAATAAAGAAAAGAAGAATAAGAAAAAGAAGAAGATGAGAATTTTGAGATGGAATATTAATGTAAGAATTAAACAATGATAATAACAAATGTCAAGGTTAGAGGATCCACTAATGGTATGTCAAACAAGTATAGTATAACTCTTATCATTCAATTGAAAACCACACACAAAGAAGGTTCCAATCAGATTATATATTGTTAATATGATTACGTTAGTCATCTTATTCGATTAATGCTAATACTTGTAAATCTCGTCAAGCATTCATGATTATAACTTATGTTAACAATAAATCAAGTTCTTTTTCACAGCTTAGGTGTCGGTTATACCATACAGTATGAACTATGAAAGTGCCAAGTATTTGTTGTACCAAATGTTATACAACATAAATCAAGATTAGTCATTTAACAAGCAAAGTATTAAAGAGTGAACAAGATAACAAATACAAAACATGTTAGTACCAAACATTAAAGTCCATATTAGGTTTACACTATACTTATTTTTACTCCATTAGTGTAACCTTTTCACCTTGACATAATAAACTTAGCTAAACATAATAAAAGAAAGAAAAATAAATAAATAAAATAAGAACATAAATAAGATAAGAGTTAACTAAGTAAAGAAAAGGAAATGAAAGGTATAAACTTGATATTAATGAAAGTAAAGCATAAACATTACAAAAAATACAAAGAGAGAAAGTAAAAGCATGATCTTGATCTGGACACCAAGATGTCTAAATGCATGGTAAAATACCTCCTTTTATAGGCCAACTGTGATGTTTTGAATAAATGAGTAGGAAAATACAATAAAGCCCTTGATGGCTTAAAGTGTGGATATAAATAAATGAGGGGTAGTGTAGTAATTCAACAAAACTTGATAAATATAAATAGAAAGTAAAAAAACAAAAACAAAATAAATGATCTGAAAGTTGAGAGAGAATCGGCAGGAGAGAGAAGGGAGAAAGGAGAGAGAAGGGAGAAAGAAGAAGAAGAGAAAAGAGGGAAATTAGAAGAAAAATAGAAAGGAGTTGAAGGAAATAAGTTTAAAGGTAAGATTATATATAAATATGTGTTGATTAAGTTTTAATTTCGGTTTTGATAAATGTTAGGGTTTTGAAAATTTGTGTTTTGGGTTTGATTGATGAATTAATTGAATTTTATGGGTTGATTGTTATGGGTAATGGATTATTTGGTGGATTTTAAGAGATTGAATTTAAAGATGATGATTTTGAGTTATGATTTTGTTTGAATGGTGAAATTATGTTAGAAAGAAGGAAAGAACAGTGGGTTTCTGTTGAAATTCTGGGTTGGAGGTTGAAGATGACGAAAATTCATTTTGGTCCTTCAATTTATGGAAATTATAGTTTAGTCCCCAAACTTTGAAAAATTTACAGATTGGTCCCTGGGACATATTCCGAGATTCTGAACAGAATAAAAGATAAATTATGGGCAGAATTCCTGTATAGTTATGAAATTTTAACACTTTCAGTTTGGTCCTTCAATTTGACAAAAATTACCATTTAACCCTAAAAATTTGATAAAATTCCAGAATGGTCCCTGAAGTATAATGAGATTATCTAAATAGAAATGAGGATTGATTATGGTCAGAATTTCAGTATATTCATGGATTTATGATAAGTTTAGTTTGGTCCTCCAAATGGATAAAGTTACAATTTGACCCTTAAAAATATGATAAATTACATATTAGTTCCTAGCTGTAATATTAGCTTTTGCAGATGTGTTTGATGAATAATTGAGGGTTAGTTAGTGAAGTATTACTAATTTTATTATTTTTTTTATTATGGATTAGATTTTGAGAAAACCGTTAATTTTTGGGTTTTTGGAATATAACTAATTAGTTCAAAAATATATAGGGTTATGGAATATATCCTTAAATAAGTGTATTAAATAGGTTATATATTCTTTTGAGTCATTCTTGAATATGTCTCCTTTGTATTCAGATAATCCTGATATTCTACCGGCAGGACGTCTGTAGGATTTTCTTCGGTGTTTGCTTTTGATTTCTGTTTGCTTTCGAGTCAGGTGAGTGGATAATTTTCCATATGCATGAGAATATTATAAATATTTGATTTGTTAATATGAATTGGATCATGCTTCTTGATAATATATATGGTGATTATTATCCTTGTTATGATAAGCATGATCATTTGTTGAATCCTAATTCTTGATATGAACCAATATGTATTTTGGATTGACTTCTGAATTGATAGCTCCTCATTTGATTGATGTCATGAGTTGAGCCTTGAGATATTAATATGTCTGTTTGATTATGATTATAACTCTATGGTATGTCAGTCAAAATACCCATGCTAACAGGATAGTGTTAGTCTTTGTGCACATCGTATCTGAACCCTAGTTGGTCGAGGGAGTCACCAACCTGTATGGACTGATCATCCCACAGTACGGAGCCTCATGCTCATTACATTTTGATTTTCTGATGATTTTACCATATGATATTCTTGTTATGGCCTATTCGAGAAACCTTTTTATAAGAACCTAAATTCATACTTGTATATATATTTCTTATTGTTGTATTATCTCATGTGTGTATATTGAACGTTATCTACTCACTGAGTCGTTGAACTCACACTCTCATTATTTATCATTTTCAGGCTTATAGCTTGATAGCAGGTCACTTTTGTTGGACCTTCAGAACCTGCTCTTTTGGTTGTAATTCGTGCATTTTCCTTTATGTCTAATTAGTGCTCCAAAACTATGAAATTATATTAACTCTTGTATTAAGACACTTCAATTATATTATGAAGTTGATTTTGTTATTAATGTTGCGTTGAACTCTGATTGAGTTAGGATAAGTTTGTGTGTAAGTTTGGGTTCGCATAGGTATGGAACCTTGGAGGGGAACCTTACCTATGTGCCGGTCATGGATCCGGGATTCGGCTCGTGACACCAACATTGGAAACTATTGATTTGATGACTAATTGATGAGTGGGTGGCCAACTCTTGACTTGGTGACAATCCTTATCTTCTCTTGTCTGCCTAAAACGTCATTGATAACGTCAAAATTGAAGCCACTCAAAAACATGAAAGTTGTAAGCAATTATCTCAGCTTTCTTATATAATAAATTCAGCTCATTTGGACTTCTAAAACTCCAGATATGACTAAAAAATTGAACAGTGCTTGGGCTGGAGGACAGATTCGGGTTGCTTTGTTGTTGCTACAATTTGGACTTGAAAATGACCTTTTTAGATCTTAGGCTCCATATGAAAGTTATAGGCCTATGTCTGACCTTTCCATCCATATAAAGTAGACCTAAAGCTGAGATCTATAGCTCTAGATATGACCCAATTACCGAACAGTGTTCTAGTTTGGATTACACTTACATCTCTTTTCTAATTTTGATCATCTCTTTGCCCTTGCAATTTAAGTTCTTAAAGACATCAATCAATCCTTTCATTTATGTGATAGGTCTACATTTAAAATGAACATTTACCATAAATTAAAGGTATTTTATATTATTAGATATATTATTATAAAACATGCTTTAGTTAAGGAGTTATTGATACTTCAAGTGCAAAATGATGATATAAAACCATGATAAAAATGCACTTTTAAGTACTAATTACACCCTCCAACCAGCTTATTACTAGTCCCTAGTAATCAAAGCGTTAAAATAGAAAAACAATTTGCAAATTCCACAAAGCAAGGTATTCATCATTTAACTTCCATTAATCTATCCAGATAAACAAACTCTCATTAAATTTATATACCTGCTCAATACCTCTTAACAAGATATTCATAAACCTTTGTTTTGTGCTTAGTGTGTCAACATATAATTATGAGGCTTTTCTTAGAAGAAAATAAAATTTTTGTTCTAATGTTTAAGGTTAACTTCCTTAGGTTGGGATTATTATTTGTCTTTTCTAAAAAAATATATATATATACATATAATTTAAAAACACCATGCCTCTTTAACTCATGTAACGAGCTTTCAGCTAATGACTCCAAGACCAGTTAGTCTTAGGGCATTAGGTGTTAAGACACCCTTACGAGCTTAGTAACTCGGGTCGCAGATACCGATATGTAGATAGTGCAATGTTTAATTCCCTTAAGCTTTTCTCCTCAACCCATGTAACAAGCGTTGGGTCAATAGTTCCCAAGTCAGTTGACTTTAGGGTATTAGGTGTTAAAACACCCATTCGGGCTTAATTGCTTAGGTTAGGGAGGCTACGAAACCAAACTTATCTATATTTTTATTATTATCATTTTTTTTTCTTTTTTCTTTTTTTTTTAATTATATACTATCTCTTTTTCTTAATTGTTACCTTTAACAAAAGAACATAAATAATGTAATAATCCAATATGCAACCCACAATCATATGTAAAAGTGTGTGTGTGTAAATTAAAGTTTAAGAATATATGTTAAATAAGTATATGAGCAGAATTAAGTGATAACATTGTGAGAGTTTGTAAACCTGAATATTTCAAGAAGTATTATAATAGACCTTGTTAAGAAGGGTTACTAAGATACGTCTCAAGAGTCATTTTAACAAAAGAGCTCATTTACTCTACCATCCTAGTAACAACAATTATGCATATACTTTATAAAATAAAAAATAATACTGAAACATTGACAAACCTGAAACATACTGAAACAAATATAAGTAACAATAGAACATAATAATAAAACCAAAAGACACAAAGATTCACAAATGAAGGCTCAAATCCAATCTAAGCTTTTTACAGCTTTCCTTAGTTGATCAATTTATACGACTCATGGAAGAATCAATTAAAAGAATGAAAGATTGTAGTTGGTCAATCAATTGTTCAGCAGTAGCAGCAGAGATTATGATTTGTCGTGCAGAAGATGTTAGAAATTTCTATTCCACAGCATGATCAAGAAAAGACAACAACTTATCATAATAACCATTAACATTTAACAAACCTATGGGTTTATGGTGAATGTACATTTGGGCCCAAGAGGAAATATAAAAGATCTCTTCCAATATGCCTAGACCACCTGGTAAAGCAATGAAGGCATAAACATGGTTAAACATTGCATTCATTCGAGCTGACATTATGGAGACTTGAAGTTCCTCTCCAATTGTTTTTCCAATGATATCCCTTTGTGTTAAAGCTTCGGGGACGACCCCCAAAACTTGAGTACCTCTTAACAATGCAGCTATTGACACACCTCTCATTAACCCTAGACTGTCTCCCCTATATACTAAATGAATCTTTCTCTCAGCTAGCACCTGACCAAGATGATTTGCTGATTCTAAAAACTTCTTTTCTTTTTCAGGACTAGATCCACCGAAAACACAAATACTTTTTATTTGATGACTTGAGGAACTTGCCATTTCTACACACTTCTATATTTGATGAATGTATGGATTGAGTGGAAATGAAGGGAAGGAAGAGAGGATTTTATAGATGAGAAATTAAAAGGGCAATCATACCACCTATATGTAGGCTAGCTGGAGTCTCACACACACACTCTCTCCCTCTATTTATTTATTTATTTTTGAAAAAACATATATATGTACAAGTAGTTGTGATTGTGGCTCATATTTTTTCTTGGTTTTACATCCAAGAACGGCTTAAACGCCTTCTATGGGTCGGGGATAGGCTTCTCATCCAGCTTTCTTAAAAACTGGCAAACAAGGTCTTTTATAGTCAAATTCCCAAGACTATGTCAAGCATGTTCTTTATGAAAATAGGTTCAAAAGTCATGAATTGCACGATGCTTATCTCGACTATGATGAGACTTTAGAGTGAATAGAAGATTATCTAAAGACTCTCTGTGTTTTGAAATAAATCCCATCTTTTGATAATTTTCATAGGTTTTGCAGAATGCATATGAGTCCTTGAATATGGTGGACCAATAAAATCTGCTTTGTAAGATTTCTACAATCCTCTTTTTTGACGAGAAATGATCTCTACGTGCCTTAGAGTGACAAAATTTAATGAAATTACTTACCTCATTATCAGGAATGCATTTTTGAAATATTTGATCAGGATAATAATTGAATAAGTAAAGGTCATCCCAATAAAAAATTTACACGTTGCTCAAAAATTTTCTTTTATCTTCGGTACTCTAGTGAGCTGGCAAAAATCCTGAAGCAAGAAGATTGATATTTTTAGCAAATCAAGGCATTGAACTAAGAGAAAATAGAGATTCATCAGGAAAGTAATCATCGATTGATGTGATGTCGGGTGTCGAATCTATTGTCACTTTTGATAAAAGATCCGTATCAACCTTTTCGGTGCCTGTTTCATCCTCGATTTCTTCCTGATTGGTCATGGCATGAGGAAATAGAAGTGTTGGTGGGAAATCAGTCTTTTCTTTGCAATGTTCAGATTCAACCCCTTCCTTATCCTTAAAGATTGACTCATCATCTTTCTCACAAGATTCACGAATTGGTTTTTGAATAACCTTACCACTACAAAAAGTGATGACTGATTTGACTTGATCTATGTGTTGACTTCCAAGACTACTTGCATTTGCATTGTATTGCCCTTTGAGATTTTACTATGGTTGAGATGGAAACTTACCTTTCTCTTGAAAATTAAGAGTAGATGTGAATTTTGCAAGAGCATCTTTAAAATCTGTTATGCTTTGAGCAAGTTAAGTGTTGATTGTCTCTTGCTTTTCAATGAATGCATACAAAGTTTCCTCAAAATTTCTTATAGGAGGTGGAGCATAAGGAGGTGGAGCATAAGGAGGTGCATGTCCATGATAATTTTAGAAATTATGGTGCGCTTAAAACTGTGGTTGTGAAGTTTGTGCATTGTTGTTCTCACTCTTCCAACTAAAATTTGGGTAATTTCTCCAACCAGGGTTGTATGTTTGTGGGTATGGGTTGTGGTTGGCCCTTTGGAAACTGTTTAAAGTATGGGCTTGTTCATGGAGACATTCCTTAAAAGAAGGCAAGGTTGGACAATCGTTGGTTGAGTGTTTATTTGATTTATATATTTGACACACAATGTTTTCAACAGATTTTAACTAACCACTCTTTTTCAATTCTAGTGCCTCGACTTTTCTAGCTAAAGATGCAAACTTGGCTTGAAGGTTATGATCTTCCCTAAGGTTGTACATACCTCCATTAGATGTATAAGGTTGAGTTTTACTCGGTGCCTCATAAGTACCCGCCGTGTCCCAATTTTGAGCATTTTCAGCTAACAAGTCTAAGTACTCCATTGCTTTGCCAGGATCTTTATCTTTAAAAGTTACATTACACATCAATTCAACCATTTGCCTATCTCTAGGTGTTAACCCTTCATAGAAATGTGAAACCAATCTCCAAGTTTCAAAACCATGATGAGGGCAAGTATTAAGCAAGTCTTGATACCTATCCCAACATCGGTAAAATGTTTCTTTTGATTTTTGGGTGAAAGTGGTGATTTGTCTTTTAAAAGAGTTTGTTCTATGATATAGGAAAAACTTATTTAAAAACTGTTGTTGCATTTCATCCCAAGCACGAATGGATCTTGGTCTCAAATTTTATAGCCATGTTTTAGCTTTATCTTTTAATGAAAAAGAAAAAAGCTTTAATCTAATGGTGTTCATGCTACAATTTAAATTATTATATGTGTTGCAGACCTCCTCAAATTCTCTTAAATGCAAGTATGGATTTTCCAATTCTAAGCCATGAAAAGAAGGTAAAAGTTGAATAATATCTGGCTTAAAATTAAAATGAGATGCATCGGGAGGAAAAACTATGCATGATGGTATACTTGTTCTTGTGGGATTCATATGGTCTCTAAGTGTTTTAGCACGGTTATTCTTATTATTCTTATTATGAAGTGATTGATTATCTTCTTCGACCATATTTTCTGAAAATGATGAGGATACTCTACAAAGTCTACCACTTGATGTACGTGACCACACTCTTATGCACGTGAAGGAATAGAATAAAAGAAAAAAAAGAAAAAAAGAAGAAACAAGAGAAAAGTAACAAAGTTATATATAAGAAAAGTGAAAAGAGAAAATAAAATAAATATTATAATTTATACAAAACATGTTAATACCAAACATTAAAGTCCATATTAAGTTTACACTATACTTATTTTTACTCCATTAGTGTAACCTTTTCACCTTGACATAATAAACTTAGCTAAACATAATAAAAGAAAAAAAATAAACAAAATAAGAACATAAATAAGATAAGAGTTAACTAAGTAAAGAAAAGGAAATGAAAGGCATAAACTTGATATTAATGAAAGTAAAGCATAAACATTACAAAAAATACAAAGAGAGAAAGCAAAAGCATGATCTTGATCTGGACACCAAGATGCCTAAATGCATGGCAAATGCCTCCTTTTATAGGCTAAAATTGAGAGCTATTAATTTGATGACTAATTGATGAGTGGGTGACCAATTTTTGACTTGGTGACAATTTTATCTTCTCTTGTCTGCCCCGAAACGTCATTGATAACATCAAAATTGGAGCCACTCAAAAACGCAATTGTCTCATCTTTCTTGTGTAAAAACTTTAGATCATTTGGACTTCTAAAACTCCAGATATGGCCAAAATACTGAACAGTGCTTGAGTTGGAGGACAAATTCGGGCTTCTTTGTTGTTGCTACAATTTAGACTTGAAAATGACATTTTTAGATCTTGGGCTCCATATGAAAGTTGTAGGCCTATGTCTGAACTTTCCATCCATATAAAGTAGACATAAATCTGAGATCTATAACTCTAGATATGACCCAATTACCGAACAGTGTTCGATTTGGATTCCACCGACATCTCTTTTGTAATTTTGATCATCTTTTTGCTCTTGAAATTTAAGTTCTTAAAGTTATCAATCAATCCTTTTACTTATGTGATAGGTCTGCATTTAAAATAAACATTTACCACAAATTAAAGATATCTTATATTATTAGATATATTATTATAAAACATGTTTTAATTAAGGAGTTATTGATACTTTAAATATAAAATAATAATATAAAATTATGATAAAATATACTTTTAATTACTAATCATTCTACTTTGTGGAAGGGGTATTGATAAGCCACCATGAAGATCTAAGAAAGCAACAAAACCGAATCCCAAGTATAGTAAAGTGCAATGAAAGGCAAGCGCAAGACCAGGACAAACATGAGCCACGAAGGCTTGACTATAGCAGCTAAAGGCGTGAGGTCCTCACCACATCAACTAGTTATGGAGTAGTGCTAAGCATCATTTTCTTTTTATTCAGTTTCCATTCAGTATCTATTCTGTTTTATTTTGCAGTAAATTAAATATTGTAACCGTTGCAATGGAACCTTAAATTTCGGCTGTATATCCGAAATATTGGTTGAGGTAAGCTTATTAAGAAGTGCTGGGAAGAAATGAAAAAAAAAAAATCTATCTTAAACATTATCTTGTGGTACGTTCTCACCCTAAGAGAATATTTGTGAATTCTGCTGCAAAACAAATTGGTTGTTGACTGGACCTTATCATCATTGTTCATAAATTATTTTAATAATTCATAATATTTTAATTTTAAAAAAATATTTGTTATGATTTTTTTATTTATTTCATCTTTTAAAATTGAGATTATTAATATTTTAAATTTTTAATTTACTTCCTTTTATTTTATCTTTATATGAGGTTAACGTGGTTTATGGGTTTGTCAAGGTAACTCAAGTTACCCCTATTTACGAGTTTGGTAGGTTGTGTATTTTTTTTTAATTGAACTTGACTTTTTTCAGAGTCTATTTTTTTCTCATATAGTTTTAAAAAATATTTTTAGAGAAAAATCATGTTATTAATTTAAACCCCTTGCTTGACCGCTTTTTATGATCGGCTTGTTTTAACTCGCAAGTGCACGAGTGTGCGATGTAGCAATTAACTCGGTAAGATCGAGGTCATATCCACAGAGAGCTAGATCTAGAAATTAAGCTAGGTAACAAAAAAAAAACTCAAGAGAAATTAAATTAACAATAACTTGGTTGAAAATAATTGATAGATTTGTTTTCAAAGATAAAAAAAAAAAAGTAAATAGATTTTAAATGACAAGAAAAAGTAAGTCTTGGTCCAAATCAATTTTAATGGTGATGTATTGGTGATTTCTTCAACATATATAAGATAACTCAACCTAATATCAACGATGGTGATATTAGATCGGAAGATATTACAATGAAGTTTAGAAAGATGAAGATTGATTATTACTTAAGAATGAACAAGTACTTTCATATTAAGTAAGACATTGAATCAAGCAATCTCTATACCAAAACTAAAGTTTGTGCATAACAATTCAAGATTATAACATTACCTAAATGGTTTCTAAAATTTCTTTTCAATAATAAATCATTCATGAAGAAAATGAGAAGATAAATATTAAGATTCATTCATATCCTAAAGAACTCACCTCAATCACCATTATCCTTGATTTGGATCCAAGAAAGAGTTTAGCCAACCATGATTATATATAAGAACACTTCAATAAACATGAAATAACTTGAATAAAACAGAAATAATAAGTTTTACAAACTAAAGAACCGAAATCTATAAAGAAGAACACAATACAATTTCAGAAAAAATTCAGACACAAATCTGACTCTAACTTTGGACAGCCATTTGACCCTCTTAGAAGCTTTTTCTCGAGAAGTCTATTAGAGACATATTTATAGGAAATTCTGTCACCTTTCCCTATCATTAAAGAACAGCTCATTTGGACACCTAAGTCAAAAGTTATGGGCAAAACACCAAAAGGTATTCTGAAAAATCAAATCAAGACAGCTTTACAACTACTTTGGTGCACGTTTTTCTTCCTCATTTATGAGGTGTCTCCTTCTTCTTTTTGACCCAAAATAATGTTAAAATATCCCCTCCAGCTTTCCATCCATGTGCTTGCCTTCTTGGATCAATGGATTACCCAAAATAAATCAATTGTTATTTGTTGTGTGGACATGTAAGATCATGGATTGTGTTTGGGTTAATTTGAAGGTTGATTTAGGGTTGATTTGGGGCTGATTTAGGGCTAGATTTGAGCATCAAATAAATATACAAATGTACTTATTATTTGGGCTAAGATTGACATTGAAACCTTGAGTGTTTAATGGTTGAAGTTTGCACACAACATAAGGCAAGTTTGGGCTTGAAATAAATCATATGATATTCTTTTCTAAAATTGGAATAGAATTGATTTTTGGGACATATTTGGAGCACTTATTTGAACCAAGATTTGCTTCAATCTTCAACTAAATGTCTCTTCAATTCTTTGTTCTGAATTCCGACGTTGAATTTTCTGAATTAATTCATTTAAGCTCCAAAAACCTATCGAAACATTAAAACAAACTTCATTACTAAAAAACACATCAATTATTATCAAAACAACCAAATAAAAACAATAAATACATATGTGAAATAAGAGACTTAATGACACTTTTGATGCATAATCACACCCCCCAACTTAAATTTTGCTAGTCCTCAAGCAAAACAAAACATAAAACTTTTAAAATAACAATAATAATAATAACAACCATAATTAGGCTCGATTCATCACACTTGAAGGACCTATCATGCAAACATTGGTATTTTTAACTTAGTGTACATAATAGCAAATAAAGAAAAATAAGCATACTTACATTCTCTAAATCAAACATCCATACAAAATTTCCAAATTCAGTCATATTTATCGTGTAACCAACATAATTGATTCATATGAAAACTCAACTTGTAATCTTCCCTTCTCACCAACACAAACAAGGTAGCAAACTAGAGAAATATCTATATATTTTTTTTTCTTTTTTTCTTTTTTTTGAAGATATGATTTATTCTTTGTCTTTAAGTTGTCACTTCCCTTTTGACGAGAATACAAATATTTGTGATGAATGCACCCGGTTACTCATAAAGTCACAAACTTAAAGTGTTTTGCATACTCATATTTCAAGCTGCCGTTTGACATAAAGATAAACATTTTTTATGAATACCCCTAGTTACTGAGCAACTCAAAACATTGGAGTAGATAGAACTTTGTACACATTTATTTATGTAATGATTATTACTCTATTTACTTAAACCTTGTTTAGGACTAGATCAAAAGGGATAATCACAAGTAAAGCATCATACTCATCTTTCATGCATATTCACACAACTCACACAACTTTTACAAGGAAAGATGTACTTCAGTAATCTTAAAAAAAAGTATGCTATATCTTGCTTTATAAGATATTATCTATCCCAAATTAAAGCATGCAATGTTCAACACAATAATGAACCCAAAAAGGTAATGATGATCCTAAACAAGTCTCATTCACATACCAATGCAAGTATTTTTTTTTAACAAGCATGGTTATCTCAAGCATTCAACATAATGAAATATCTAAAATTAAGTTTTACATTATCCTCAATGTAAAAGAGAAAGAGAAGAAAAGTATAAAGATTAGAAAATTGTTACTTCCCTTCTGTTTTCAAGGATGAATGTCTAATTGGATGGGGCATGAGCTGACTTTTTGCTTGATTTTTTTTTAACCTGTATATCACAACTAAAAGAAAAACATTGATTTTTTTTTTGTTTTTTTTAAATAAAGAACCTCACACCCCCCAACTTAAAATAATGCATTGTCCCGAATGCATAAATAAGAAAATATAAGAGATGGAAAAAAAGAAGAAAAAAAATGAAAATAAAAATAAAAATAAAAATAAAAATAAAATAAAAATAAAAACTCATTACTTTTGATACTACAATGGTATTGAATCTTCAAGATCCAATGTCTCAACTTCAGCCACAACATTTTCAAGATAAAGTTTCAATCGATGACCATTTACTTTGAAAATATTTCCATTCTTAGGATTTTCTACCTCAAATGCACCATGCTCAGAGATGGATTTAATCACAAATAGACCAATCCATTTTGTCCTCAACTTCCCAGGAAAGAGATGTAATCGTGAATTATACAAGAGAACCTTTTGACCAACATGAAACGATTTTCTAAGAATATGTTTATCATGCAAAGTTTTCATCTTATGTTTTGAAATTTTTGCATTTTTAAATGCATCATTTCTCAACTCCTCTAATTCATCCAATTGAAGCTTTCTATTTTTGCTAACCTCGTTTTCATTGTCATTGAATTGTCGAATGGCCCAATATGCACGGTGCTCAATCTCAACAGGGAGATGACAAGGCTTTCCATAAACTAGCCTATAAGGAGACATTCCTAAAGAGATCTTATAAGCAGTGCGATATGCCCACAAAGCATCAACTAGTCGTAGGGACTAATCTTTACGGTTTGGATTGACTATTTTCTCTAAAATGTTCTTGATCTCCTTATTTGCCAACTCAGCTTGGCCACTAGTCTGTGGGTGATAGGGGATACTGACCTTGTGAATTACACCATATTTTCTCATCAAAATCCTAATGGGCTTGTTACAAAAATGTTTTCCCCCATCACTAATCATAACCCGAGGCATGCCAAAACAAGAGAAAATATTTTCTTTCAAGAATTTGACCACAACTCGATGGTCATTGGTTCGAGATGCAATGGCCTCCACCCATTTAGACACATAATCAATAGCTACAAGGATGAATTGGTAACCAAATGAACTTGGAAAAGGTCCCATGAAATCAATCCCCCAACAATCAAATATTTCCAAAACAAGGATGGGGTTAAGGGGCATCATGTTACGCCTAGGGAGGCTACCTAGTCGTTGGCATCGGTCACATGCAACACAAAAGGCATGAACATCTTTAAACATGGTAGGCCAATAAAAACCACACTGCAAGATTTTGGCAATGGTTTTCTTGGAAGAGAAATGCCCACCACAGGCTAATGCATGACAAAAATTAATGACCCTTAGAATTTCATGATCAGGGATGCACCACCTAATAATTTGGTTAGGACAATATTTAAATAGGTAGGGGTCATCCCAAAAAAAAGTGCACACATTGCACAAGAATTTTTGTTTGTCAAGTTTAGACCAATGAGAAGGAATCTGACTTGTGGCTAAGTAATTTGCTATGTCAGCATACCATGGAGAACCAATGTAAGAGACAGTACCTGCACAAAATAAATTTTCATCAGCAAAGAGTTCATTTATTGGAGATTCATCAATTATGGTCTTATAGCTTGAAAGACGAGACAAATGATCAGCCACTATATTCTCTACTCCCTTTTTATCTCGAATTTCAATGTTAAACTCTTGAAGTAGGAGGATCCATCGAATCAAACGTGGTTTGGCATCTTGTTTTATGAGCAAATATTTCAATGCTGCATGATCAGTGAAAACAATAACAAGAGATCTAACCAAATAAGACCTAAACTTCTCTAATGCAAAGACCACAGCTAAAAGTTCTTTTTCAGTTGTAGTGTAATTCAATTGAGCATCATTCAAAGTCTTGCTAGCATAATATGACATGAGGTTTCTTGTCTTTTCTTTGCCCTAAAACAGCCCCAACCGTAAAATCACTAGCATCACACATCAGTTCAAATGGTAAAGACCAATCAGGAGCTTGTATGATTGGTGCAGTTGTCAACAACCCTTTAAGCTTTTCAAAAGCTTCTTGACATTTTGATGTCCAATTAAATGGGACATCTTGTGACAACAAGTTACACAATGGTTTGTGATTAGTACTTAAAAGTGCATTTTTATCATGGTTTTATATCATCATTTTGCACTTGAAGTATCAATAACTCCTTAACTAAAATATGTTTTATAATAATGTATGTAATAATATAAGATACCTATAATTTATGGTAAATGTCTATTTTTAATGCAGGCCTATCCCATAAATGAAAGGATTGATTGATGACTTGAAGAACTTAAATTGCAAGGATAAAGAGATGGCCAAACTTAGAAAAGAGATGTCGGTGCAATCCAAACCGGAACACTGTTCGGTAATTGGGTCATATCTGGAGCTACAGATATCAGATTTAGGTCCAATTTATATGGATGGAAAGGTAAGACATAGGCCTACAACTTTCATATGGAGCCCAAGATCTAAAAAGGCCATTATCAAGTCCAAATTGTAGCAACAACAAAGAAGCCCGAATCTGTCTTCCAGCCCGAGCACTGTTCGGTATTTTGGCCATATCTGGAGTTCTAGAAGTCCAAATGAGCTGAATTTTTTACACAAGAAAGCTGAGACAATTTCCTACAACTTTCATGTTTACAACTGGCTCCAGTTTTGACGTTATCAATGACGTTTTGGGCAGACAAGAGAAGATAAGGATTGTCACCAAGTCAAAAGTTGGCCACCCACTTATCAATTAGTCATCAAATCAATAGTTCCCAATTTTGGCCTATAAAAGGAGGCATTTGCCATGCATTTAGGCATCTTGGTGTTCAGATCAAGATCATTCTCTTCCTTTCTCTCTTTGTATTTTTTGTAATGTTTATGCTTTGCTTTCATTAATATCAAGTTTATGCCTTTCATTTCCTTTCCTTTACTTAGTTAGCTTTTATGTTCTTATTTTGTTTATCTATTTTGCTTTCTTTCATTATGTCTAGCTAAGTTAATTATGTCAAGGTGAAAAGGTTACACTAATGGTGTAAGAATAAGTATAATGTAAACTTAATATGGACTTTAATGTTTGATACTAACATGTTTTATATTTGTTATCTTGTTCACTCTTTAATACTTTGCTTGTTAAATGATTAATCTTGATTTATGTTGTATAACACTTGGTACAACAAATGCTTGTCACTTTCATAGCCCATAATGTATGGTATAACCGACACCTGAGCTATGAAAGGAACTTGATTTGTTGTTAACATAAGTTATAAGCATGAATGCTTGACGGGATTTACAAGTATTAGCATTAATTAAATAAGATGACTAATGTAATCATGTTAACAATATATAATCTGATTGGAACCTCCTTTGTGTGTGGTTTCCAATTCAATAATAAGAGTTTATACTATACTTGTTTGATATACCATTAGTGGAACCTTTAACCTTGACATTTGTTATTATTATTGTTTAATCCTTACATTAATTTTCCATCTCCAAGTTATCATCATCATCATCTTCTTCTCTTTCTTTATTATTATTATTATTATTATTATTATTATTATTATTATTATTATTATTATTATTATTATAGTTGTTATTATTGTTATTGTTTTATAATTGTTGTTTATAATTTGTACAATTAACCTCCCTGTGGTTCGACCCCGGTCTTGCCGGGTTATTTATTACTTCGACACTCCTGCACTTGGGAGAAGACATCAATCTTTTAGTCGTGTCAGTTTGGCAATGGTACTAAAAGAATGAATGAATCTTCGATAAAAACCAGCATGTCCTAAAAAGAATCTCACATCTTTCACAGTCTTAGGGGTAGTTAATTTTTGAATGACTTCTACCTTTGACTTATCTACCTCTATCCCTTTTGAAGAGACAATATGACCTAAAACAATATCATGTGTCACCATAAAATAACACTTCTCCCAATTGAGTACAAGATTGCTCTCTTCACACCTTTCAAGAACTTTTTCTAGATTCATTAAACACAACTGATAAGAATCCCCATAAACTGAAAAATCATCCATGAAAACTTCCAAAACATTTTCCACCATGTCACTAAAGATACTCATCATACACCTTTGAAAAGTGGCTGGTGCATTACACAAACCAAATGGCATTCTTCTATAAGTATAAGTACCAAAAGGACAAGTGAAAGTGGTTTTTTCTTGGTCTTCTAAAGGAATCTCAATTTGGTTGTAACCTGAGTATCCATCCAGAAAACAATAGAAAGCTCTTCCAGCTACTCTTTCAAGCACTTGGTCTAAAAATAGAAGTGGAAAATGGTCCTTCCTAGTCACCATGTTCAATTTACGATAATCAATGCACATACGCCATCCAGTTTGGATTCTAGTTGGTACCAACTCATTATTTTCATTCTTCACTACCGTGACTCCAGATTTTTTTGGGACAACTTGGGTTGGACTAACCCATTTTGAGTTTGCAATAGGGTAAATGATACCTGCATCAAGTAACTTAAGCACTTCACCTCTCATTATTTTCTTCATGTTTGGGTTCAATCGTCTTTGCATTTGCCTCACAGATTTAGCCTCTTCTTCAAGATAGATTCTATGTGCACATAAAAGAGGGCTAATTCCTTTCAAGTCAGTAATTTTCCACCCAATTGCTTTCTTGTTTTCTCACCACTCTCAAAAGTTTTTGTTCTTGCTCTATGCTAAGTTTTGATGAGATCACAATAGGATATGATTCATCTTCCCCTAGAAAAGCATACTTAAGATCACTCGGTAAAGGCTTCCTTTCTCGTTTATCAGGCTGGACAAGAGATTCCTCAACTTTCACTTGGGGTGAAATCAAAGGTTCAAATGATGGGGTCCATTGACCTATTGACATAATAGGCATTGGATCTAGATAAGTCTCGAGTTCTCTTACTTCCTCATCAACACACTCTAAAGAACAAAATCTTTCATCATGAATTAAAGTTCTCTCCAATGGATCCTTGATCCACACTCTCTCAAAGTGTTCTTGACAAACTGTTTGGATGAAATCTACCTCTCTAATGTCCTCATGTTCCCCGATTTGTTTGGAGACATTGAATATGTTCATCTCCACAGTCATATTCCCAAAAGACAATTTCATCACCTCATTCCTACAGTTAATTAAGGCATTGGATATAGCTAGGAAAGGTCTCCCTAAGATGACTGGGATGGGGGCATTAGAACCTTGAATTGGTGTGGTGTCTAACACTACAAAATCAACAGGAAAGTAGAATTTATCTACTTGGACCAACACATCCTCAATGATACCCCTGGGAATCTTGATTAACCTATCAGCTAATTGAAGAGTGATTCGAGTAGGCTTGATTTCTCCTAAACCTAATTGTTCGTAAATAGTGTAGGGTATTAAATTCACACTTGCTCCTAAATCCAACAAAGCTTGATCTATCTTATGACTTCCAATAATACATGAAATGGTAGGACAACCAGGATCTTTGTATTTGGGAGGGGTCTTAAATTGGATGATGGCACTAGCATGTTCAGTTAGAAAGGCTCTTTCTTTCACATTCAATCTCCTTTTGACTGTGCATAAATCCTTAAGAAACTTTGCATAAGATGGAACTTGTTTAATTGCATTAAGGAGTGGAATATTGACTTTCACTTGTTTGAACAATTCATAGATTTCTGAGTTCATAAGATCTTGTTTAGGTTTCCCTAACCTTTGTGGAAATGGTGCTCTAGGAACAAATTCTAAATCACTCACTTTGACTTCAATTTTTCTTAAATCATCTCCTTTCTCACTCATCTCTTTCTCATTTAGCTCACCTTCTTTATCTCTCAAATTCTCATTTGTCACTTGTGTTTTGATTCCCTCTTCACTTTCCCTAGATTTCTCCTCCACAATACCTTTAGGAATCCTAAAACCTACACATTTGTCAACAATCTTTCCACTTCTAAGGGTAGTGATGGCTTGGACTTGTTCATGGTTTGAAGGTTCACTAAGTGAGGATTCACTTATGTGTACCTGACCTGTAGGATTGGGCATTGGTTGAGCTGGGATTTTTCCCTTCTCTTGAATGCTTAGTGATTGAGTCAACTTAGTTTTGACTTTGAATGTCATCTAAGGTCCTATTGGTCTGGTCTTGGAATTTGTAAGCTTGGTTGTTGATTCCTCCTTGCGTTTGCATGAATTGTTGAAGAGTATCCTCTAAGGATCTCTTATGAGGTGGTTGGTATGTGTTATGTGTGGGAGCATGAAATGGTTGAGGTGGAGGTTGAAATGTTTGAGGTACTAAAGAGCCCTCATTTCTCCATCCAAAATTTGGGTGGTTCCTCCATCCAGGATTATAGGTCTCAGAGTAGGGATTGCCTACTTGGTTTGGAAATGGCTTTCTAACATTACTTGAATCAGAAGTTTGGCCATATAGCACTTCCTTGAAGGCTGGAATGGTAGGACACTCAGTTGTCCTATGCCCTTTGCTTTCATAAACAACACAACTTTCCTCTTGCTGTTCACTTATGACATGCACTTTTTTAATCTCAAGAGACTCTACTTTCCTAGCCAATGAGGCTACTCTAGCATTGAGGTCATCTGTCTCTTTCAATTGAAACTTCCCACTTGAATGAGAAATGGTGTTTCTAGACTCAACATGAACTGGGAGAGAAGTCTCCCATTGCTTTGTGTTTTCAGCCAATTTATCAAAAAAATCAAAGGCCTCACTTTGGTTCTTTGTCATAAAACTCACCATTATACATGGTTGACACTAGCTTTTTAAAATCTGCTGTAAGAGAGTCATAAAAGAAACTCACTAACCTCCACATCTCAAAACCATGATGAGGGCATGCATTAAACAAGTCTTTGAACCTTTCCCAAGCTTGGTGAAATGACTCATTTGGACTATAAGAAAAATTCATCATTTGACGTTGTAAAGCTGCTGTCCTATGAGTGGGGAAGTATTTTTTCAAAAATTCAGCTTGCATTTCACTCCATGTACCTATAGACCTAGGACGCAAGGAGTTTAGCCAAAGCTTGGCTTTATCCTTTAGAGAGAATGGGAACAATTTAAGCCGAATGGTTTCCTCAGTGCATGTTCTATCAATAAAAGTATTACATACCTCTTCAAAGTCTTTAATGTGTATGTATGGATTTTCAGAATCTATACCATGAAATGTGGGTAGAAGTTGAATCATACCCGATTTCAAATTGAAAGCTTGTTGGTTAAGAGGTAAGATAATACACGAAGGTGTACTTTGTCTAGCCGGGTGAAGATACTCTCTAAGAGTTCGAAAATTAGGTTGATCATTGAATTGTGGAGGTCCATTACCTTGAACACTCCCTTCACCCTCTACATCTTCAACATTAGCCATGATAAAATAATAATAATAAAAATAATAATAATATAACAATTATATGAATATGAAAGGAATAGAAAGAAAAAAAATGCAAATAAAAGTAATAGCTCAAAAATAAAAATACAACAAATTAAGAAATTCACTCTCCAACTAATATGTACTATTAACAACAATAAACATTAAAAGATAATTATAACAAGCTTGAATAAAAAGGCGATAATATCGGCCAAGCACTTTAGACAATAAATATAAGAAAAATAACAACAATAAACATTAAAAAATAATTATAACAAGCATGAATAAAAAAAAGGCGGTAATACCGGCCAAGCACTTTAGACAATAAATATAAGAAAAATAATCATAACAAAACAACAAAATAAAAAGGAAATAAACAAGAGGTGGTAATATCGACCAAGCACTTTAGACAATAAATATAAGAAAAATAAAAACAATAAACATTAAAAGATAATTATAACAAGCATGAATAAAAAAAACAAAGGCGGTAATACCGGCCAAACACTTTAGACAATAAATAAAAATAAAACAACAAAATAAAATGAAATAAACAAGAAAAATATTAGAAACTAATAAGAATAGACAATAAAAGAAAAATGGTTGAACCAACCAAAATCCAACAATTAATAGTCCAGTCCATAGTCCAATATCCGAAATGTTAAGGTCAATTTTTTTTTTTTTGAGGCGGTAAAACCAGCCAATTTAATTTTTTTATATGATTTTTTTTAGTTTTCCAATAATCAAATCTAAATTTGTTACCTTTGCTTGCTAGCTCCCCAGCAACGGCGCCAAAATTGTTTGACCGCTTTTTATGATCGGCTTGTTCTAACTCGCAAGTGCACGAGTGTGCGATGTAGCAATTAACTTGGTAAGATCGAGGTCATATCCACAGAGAGCTAGATCTAGAAATTAAGCTAGGTAACAAAAAAAAACTCAAGAGAAATTAAATTAACAATAACTTGGTTGAAAATAATTGATGGATTTGTTTTCAAAGATAAAAAAAAAAATGTAAATAGATTTTAAATGACAAGAAAAACTAAGTCTTGGTCCAAATCAATTTTAATGGTGATGTATTGGTGATTTCTTCAACATATATAAGATAACTCAACCTAATATCAACGATGGTGATATTAGATCGGAAGATATTACAATGAATTTTAGAAAGATAAAGATTGATTATTGCTTAAGAATGAACAAGTACTTTCATATTAAGTAAGACATTTAATCAAGCAATCTCTATACCAAAACTAAAGTTTGTGCATAAAAATTCAAGATTATAACATTACCTAAATGGTTTCTAAAATTTCTTTTCAATAATAAATCATTCATGAAGAAAATGAGAAGATAAACATTAAGATTCATTCATATCCTAAAGAACTCACCTCAATCACCATTATCCTTGATTTGGATCCAAGAAAGAGTTTAGCCAACCATGATTATATATAAGAACACGTCAATAAACATGAAATAACTTGAATAAAATAGAAATAATAAGTTTTACAAACTAAAGAACCGAAATCTATAAAGAAGAACACAATACAATTTCAGAAAAAATTCAGACACAAATCTGACTCTAACTTTGGATAGCCATTTGACCCTCTTACAAGCTTTTTTTCGAGAAGTCTATTAGAGACATATATATATAGGAAATTCTGTGACCTTTCCAGATCATTAAAGAACAGCTCATTTAAACACCTAAGTCAAAAGTTATGGGCAAAACACCAAAAGGTATTCTGAAAAATCAAATCAAAACAGCTTTACAACTACTTTGGTGCACGTTTTTCTTCCTCATTTATGAGGTGTCTCCTTCTTCTTTTTGACCCAAAATAATGTTAAAATATCCCCTCCATCTTTTCATCCATGTGCTTGCCTTCTTGGATCAATGTATTACCCAAAATAAATCAACTGTTATTTGTTGTGTGGACATGTAAGATCATGGATTGTGTTTGGGTTGATTTGAAGGTTGATTTGGGGTTGATTTAGGGCTGATTTGGGGCTGATTTAGGGCTGGATTTGAGCATCAAATAAGTATACAAATGTACTTATTATTTGGGCTAAGATTGACATTGAAACCTTGAGTGTTTAATGGTTGAAGTTTGCACACAACATAAGGCAAGTTTGGGGTTGAAATAAATCATATGATATTCTTTTCTAGAATTGGAATAGAATTGATTTTTGGGACAAATTTGGAGCACTTATTTGAACCAAGATTTGCTTCAATCTTCAACTAAATGTCTCTTCAATTCTTTATTCTGAATTCCGACGTTGAATTTTCTGAATTAATTCATTTAAGCTCCAAAAACCTATCGAAACATTAAAACAAACTTCATTACTAAAAAACACATCAATTATTATCAAAACAACCAAATAAAAACAATAAATACATATGTAAAATAAGAGACTTAATGACACTTTTGATGCACAATCACCCCTGGTTATAATTTTTCTGGGTTATTAAAATATGATAAATTTAACCAAAAGTAAAATGGATTAAATTAAATTAAAAATAAATCAAGTTAAAAATAGTGAAATTAATAAAATAAAAAGTGAATATAGTACTAAATTGTTAAAAGAAAAATATTTGTAGGGACAAAATGAATACATAAGACCAAGAGAGGTCAATATTCAAATAATAGAAGGTTAGGAGTTTATTGACAAATGATAAAAAGGGGTGGGGATAAATGTGCATTTAACAAGATGATAACACTATAAATATCATTCTATTTTCAATCTTAGAGTGACTTGTAAGAGCAAGAGAGAGTTTAGAGAGAGGCTGGAGAGAAGATGATTAGTACTTAAAAGTGCATTTTTATCATGGTTTTATATCATCATTTTGCACTTGAAGTATCAATAACTCCTTAACTAAAATATGTTTTATAATAATGTATCTAATAATATAAGATACCTATAATTTATGGTAAATATCTATTTTTAATGCAGGTCTATCACATAAATGAAAGGATTGATTGATGACTTAAAGAACTTAAATTGCATGGATAAAGAGATGGTCAAACTTAGAGAAGAGATGTCGGTGCAATCCAAACCGGAACACTGTTCGGTAATTGGGCCATATCTGGAGCTACAGATCTCAGATTTAGGTCCAATTTATATGGATGGAAAGGTAAGACATAGGCCTACAACTTTCATATGGAGCCCAAGATCTAAAAAGGCCATTATCAAGTCCAAATTGTAGCAACAACAAAGAAGCCCGAATCTGTCTTCCAGCCCGAGCACTGTTCGGTATTTTGGCCATATCTGGAGTTCTAGAAGTCCAAATGAGCTGCATTTTTTACACAAGAAAGCTGAGACAATTGCCTACAACTTTCATGTTTGCACCTGGCTCCAATTTTGACGTTATCAATGATGGTTTGGGCAGACAAGAGAAGATAAGGATTGTCACCAAGTCAAAAGTTGGCCACCCACTTATCAATTAGTCATCAAATCAATAGTTTCCAATTTTGGCCTATAAAAGGAGGCATTTGCCATGCATTTAGGCATCTTGGTTTCCAGATCAAGATCATGCTCTTCCTTTCTCTCTCTGTATTTTTTGTAATGTTTATGCTTTACTTTCATTAATATCAAGTTTATGCCTTTCATTTCCTTTCCTTTACTTAGTTAACTTTTATGTTCTTATTTTGTTTATTTGTTTTCCTTTCTTTCATTATGTCTAGCTAAGTTAATTATGTCAAGGTGAAAAGGTTACACTAATGGTGGAAGAATAAGTATAGTGTAAACTTAATATGGACTTTAATGTTTGATACTAACATGTTTTATATTTGTTATCTTGTTCACTCTTTAATACTTTGCTTGTTAAATGACTAATCTTGATTTATGTTGTATAACACTTGGTACAACAAATGCTTGGCACTTTCATAGCCCATAATGTATGGTATAGCCGACACCTGAGCTATGAAAGGAACTTGATTTGTTGTTAACATAAGTTATAATCATGAATGCTTGACGAGATTTACAAGTATTAGCATTAATTGAATAAGATGACTAATATAATCATGTTAACAATATATAATCTGATTGGAACCTCCTTTGTGTGTGGTTTCCAATTCAATAATAAGAGTTTATACTATACTTGTTTGATATACCATTAGTGGAACCTCTAACCTTGACATTTGTTATTATTATTGTTTAATCCTTACATTAATATTTCATCATCATCATCTTCTTCTTCTCCTTCTTTATTATTATTATTATTATTATTGTTGTTGTTGTTGTTGTTGTTGTTGTTGTTGTTGTTGTTGTAGTTGTTTTTATTGTTGTTGTATTATTGTTATTTATAATTTGTACAAATAACCTCCCTGTGGTTCGACCCCGGTCTTGCCGGGTTATTTATTACTTCGACACTCCTGCACTTGGGAGAAGACATCAACCTTTTAGTCGTGTCAGAAGACATATTGATGGCAAAAAATATCATAGTTATAACTCCATCTTCCACCGTTGGATCAGAACAATATTTAGATATGTTGTTCTCCTTCATGTCGTGTACATTGTCACTGGAGTGATCTTCTATATTAGTCCCCATTTGAAAGATATCGCAGGAAGAAAATTTCTATAAAAATACACTTCTAGATAGTTTTTGTCGCTGATAGTTTTCTCCTCCAACCATCGTTGAAAATACACCTTTGGCTTGGGCACTCCCTAGCATACACGTGGCGATTGTGCTGCGTCGGGTTGGGGATAAGTGGCGCTTGGGTCAGAGCTCCAAACTTAAGGGAAATAGGTCAGTCATCTGGACCCATGATCAATGGTTCTAGCGTAAGGATCCAATTTTATTGAGTCCTTCATCAAGACTCAATGTTCATGGGTTCTAAGATTCTAAATATTATTATTTTTTTTAGAAATACTTTTTTTATAATTAATAAAATAATTAATAAATTTGAAATAAAATATTATTATTTATATTATAATTTTTATGGAATTTTTTATCAAAATAAAAAATAAGCTAGCGACGTAGTATTATTAAAAATATTCAACAATTCTAAGTATTAATATAAAAAGTATTATAATTTGCATTGTCAATATTATTATTTTTCCTAGAATACAAAATATTCATCTCAAAGATATTATTATTTTTATAATAATTCAAATTTTTGATATAAAAAAATATTTTTATTTATGTTCTTAATCATCTTGCTATTAAAAATAGTATTATTTGTGTTATGAATATTATTATTTTTATAATAATAAAAAATATTAATATAAAAAACATTACTTTTTTGTGGTATAAATATTATTATTTTTATAATAATCAATATTATTAATAAAATAATTACTAAAGTAGAAAATATTTATTCTTAATATTAAAAACAAACAAATATTTGATTTGAAAGGTAAAATTAAAAGTTATTATTACTTTTATTATTATCATCATTAATAAATTTAAAAAATTATTATTATTATTGAAAAAAAACCACGTGAGGACATGTGGCGCTTGGCTTTTGCCTGAGGGCTGGGCACACATTGTGCACACGTGGCGCTTAGTCTTTACCTTTGGGTTGGGCACTTCCCATCACACATGTGGCCCTTAGGCTCTAACTTTTAGTTGGCAACAAGTTAAGCTTGGGTCATGGCTCTAGACTCAAGGGGAATAGATTGGCAGTCAGGACCCGTGATCAATAGGTCTTTTATCAAGGCTCAATAGTCATGGTACTAGGATTTAAAATATTATTTTTATTTTTATAATTAATATTATTAATAAAATCATGAATAAATTTGAAAGAAATTATTATTATTATTATTTATATTATAATTTTTATGGTATTTTTTATAAAAATAAAAAATGAGATCGCGGTTTATTATTATTAAAAATATTTAACAATTCTAAATATTAAAATAAAAAATATTATAATTTGCATTGTCAATATTACTATTTTTCCTAGAATACAAAGTATTCATCTCCAGGATATTATTATTTTTGTCCTAATATTATTATTTTTATAATAATTCAAAGTTTTAATATAAAAAATATTGTTATTTATGTTCTAAATATTCTTGGTATTAAATATAGTATTATTTGTGTTATGAATATTATTATTTTTATAATAATCAATATTATTAATAAAATAATTACTAAATTAAAAAACATTATATCTTAATATTGAAAACAACCAAAGATTTGATTTAAAAAGTAAACTTAAAAAATACTAGTTGTATTATTATTATTATTATTATTATTATTATTATTATTATTGTCATACCCTGACATCGCGACGCCTTTAAAATTTATAATGGAATGGAAAGAATGGATCTTTGGCATCCTGTTCTGTAATAGGGATATTCTTTGTTTAAGGAGCCGCCACCTAATATTATGGTTACTAGGAACCCTAACTGGTCAATAGAGATTCTATGGTTCGAGACTGGTTACGTAAAAGGGAAGATATCATCACCCTTTAAACGTCCTGCCTAAGGCAGGCTGCATTGCTACTCTTTGTATTTAATTGCTAATTTTTTTTGTTGGTTTATACTATGATTGTTTGTGTGTAATATTCCTGACTCTGGCACTAGTGAATATTCAACTACAGATATTTCCAACTCTGGCGCTGGTAAATATTACATAGGTATCAAAGTAAATAAATTTAAGCCATTATTTTTTTTTTATTCCTGGCTCTGGCGTCAGTGAATAAAAAAAATCAGTTTATTATATTTTTTAAAAAAAAGTAAAAATAAAATATTTTTAAATCAGTATCTTTTATATTCCTGACTCTAGCGTCAGTGAATAAAAAGATCAAATAAATTTATTTTTATACATCACACAAAAAATAAAATAAATTTAAATCAGTTATTTTTTTATTCCAGGCGTCACTGAATAAACAAATCAAATAAATTTATTTTTACGCTTCACACAAAAAATAAAATAAATTTAAATCAGTTATTTTTATTCCCGACTCTGGTGTTAGTGAACAAAATAAAAAAAATTATTTTTACACACGCACATATATTTTTTTATTTTTTTCTAGCTAGATAAAAAATCAAACAATGAATAAAAATAATATAAATTTGAACCGGTATTTTTTATTCCTGACTCTCGTGTCAGTGAATAAACCAATAAATTTACATTATTTTTTTTATTCATGCATACATATTTTTTTTTTGTACTTTAAATATTTTTTTATTGCTTTCTACTTTTTATTTTTTTTATTTTTTTATTTTTTTATTTTTAAAATTTTTCAGGCTGGGCTGGGCTGGACCGAGCCAGCCCGGCCCGGGTCACTAGCCCAAGCCGGTGGCCCGGCTTAATAAGCAGGTGCACGCGTGAAACAAATTCACGCGTGCATCAACAATGCAAAGGTAATTAAGTTACCTTCGCACTGTTCCACTACTGTTGAAACACTGAAGAACGAAGACAATGACAGAAACGGGCGCACCTGTTTCTCTATTTCTGACGATTGGAGAAGTCTGCAACGCTGGTGCGGCTGCTATGGGCTCCGTTGCGTTTTGTTTCTGGCGATGATGAGGAAGACTGTAACGCTGGTGTGGCTTTGATTCTATTGATTTCTGTTTCCAGCGATGCTGAGGAAGGTTGCAACGCCGGTGTTGGTTTGATTTTCTTCTGTCAATAACCAATGGTTCGGTGATCAATTGGTTTCTTCAGGACCAAAACAGGGTTGATTTGTGGTCCTCTGCCTTTCTCTCCTTTTCTGTGTATATTTTCTTTTTACGAAAACTAGTTTCTTCTTGCTGGGATGAAATTTGGGTTGATGTTTTGGTTCTTCTATGTATTTTCTTTTTTTTTGGTTCTGTTTTGTTTGCTCTGTTTTTCCTTGGATATTGCTCTGTTTTTTTTCTTCGGTTTTTTCTTGTTGATGAGTGCTGTGAATTGCTCCTCCCTCTTCCGGTGTGCTAGGTTTCCTTTTTTATTTATAGAGGCCCCAACTTACTCCTAAGTAATCCTGCCTTTGCAGGACTGCATCTTCAACAAGCGAGATCGTGGGCAAGGATTGTGATCCACAATTGAATCTGTTGCAGATTTTCAGGTTTTTAGTTGAATAGGAATGAAGAACATCACACGACTCTCCAACCAGCAACGATGATGTTCGGCAAAGGACACAATTTCACTTTTACCCCTGAACTTTGAAAATTTAGCAATTAGACCCTTAATCAATTAAAATTTCTTTTAATTAATTATATTTTTTTTGCCCGGTTAATTTCAATTAGATCCCTAAATTGATACATTGTTTACACAACAGTCCTGAATTTCTAAACTATTCAATTTAGTCCTTGAACTTTAATTTTTCAACAATTTTCTCTAAATAACCTCCAAACTTTGGTATTTCTTCAATTAAACCCCTGATTTTTTTTTATTAATTAAATCAAAATTTAATTAAGTCCTCAAACTCATTAATTCCTCAATTTCTTTTAATTTAATTAATTAACTTAATCCCAAGCTCAATTAAATATCAAAATTTATTAATTCTCCAATTAAACCCTTGATTTAATTAATTAAACTAGTCAAGAGTTTAATTAAATATTAAAATTTTCCAATCATGTTTTCATTAACTCAAATTGTAATTCATTCTTCATTTACTTTTTTTTTATCAACAAGTTTTAGTAAATAAAAAAAATCAAAAATTTGGTTATAACAGTGGCCCCCTCTTTATAACATTTACTATGCAATGATATAAGAAATTTTCATTTTCTTTTAGATTTGTGTAATAAATTTATAAAGAAAATTAGATACAGAAAGAATTTTTTATATAGAGTCTTGAAAGCCTCAAAAACAGTAGATTGACATATGACTTTTATAGAGAGAACAAGACATCTGGAAGACAGCCCACTTTTTTTGTTTTTTTTTTTAAATGGATCAAATTGTTTTGGGCAACCTACCCAGTGATAAAAGAGACGCGAAGAATTTCATAAGTGGTTTAATTGTTCTAGGCGACCTGCCCGATGAAGAATAAAAATACAAAGATTTTTTTTTTGTGATGGTAAGTTGTAATGGGTTACCTACCCAAATGGTATATTGTAATGGGTTACCTACCCAGTTGGTCACATTGTAATGGGTCACCTGCCCAGATGGTATATTGTAATGGGTTACCTATCGAGATGGTCACATTGTAATGGGTCACTTGCCCAGATGGTATATTGTAATGGGTTACCTACCCAGTTGGTCATATTGTAATGGGTCACCTGCCCAGATGGTATATTGTAATGGGTTACCGACCCAGATGATCACATTGTAATAGGTCACCTGCCCAGATGGTATATTGTAATGGGTTACCGACCCAGATGGTCGCATTGTAATGGGTCACCTGCCCAGATGGTATATTGTAATGGGTCACCTGCCCAGATGGTATATTATAATGGGTTACCAACCCAGTTGAAAAATACAAGGATTTTTTTTATAAGACATGATAGGGCTCGAAGGTGTGCTCGAATGGAGGTAGGATAGGAAATGCACTACCTTTGATAGTTGCGGGCTTGAAGACGCGCTTGAATGGATGTAGGATAGGAAATGCACTACCTTTGATGGTTGAGGGCTCGAAAGCACACTCGAAAAGAAATAAGACGAGGGCTCAAAAGTGCACTCAAATGGAGGTAGGATAGGAAATGCACTACCTTTGATAGTTGAGGGCTTGAAGGTGCGCTCGAATGGAGGTAGGATAGGAAATGCACTACCTTTGACGGTCGAGGGCTTAAGGCGTGCTTGAAAATAAATAAGACGAGAGGTCGAAGGTGCACTCGAATGGAGATAAGACGAGGGCTCGAAGGCACGCTCGAATAGAGGTAGGATAGAAAATGCACTACCTTTGATAGTTGAGGGCTTGAAGGCGCACTCGAATGGAGGTAGGATAGGCAATGTACTACCTTTGACGGTCGAGGAATTCAAGGCGCACTCGAATGGAGATAAGACGAGGGCTCGAAGGCACGCTTGAATAGAGGTAGGATAGGAAATGCACTACCTATGATGGTCAAGGGCTTGAAGGCTCGCTTGAAAAGAACTCAAAAGGAGGTAGGATAGGAAATGCACTACCTCAGGAGTAGAAACTAAAAGGTGGTGGAAAAAATAGAGAGTTTTTTTTTTCAGGTAGCCTAATTCTCATGGGCGGCCTGCCCAGGTTGAAAAATTCTCAAAAATAAAAATTTTTCAAAAGCAATTTCAATTGTTCGCCCTTTCAAGTTGGCCTTCTGCTTGATGAATTTCATTAGAATTTTCTCTAATAAATTTGCAAAACTCATTGTGCAATATCTCAAAGTTTAAATGATATGCATGCATCTTTACCTGATTTGAAATATAGGCCCCCATTTCTTCTTAATCTTCTCGTTGCTCGGTTGGTGAGATCTTGCTATCTGATTTGAGTCATCTTTGTCGTTTAGCTTTCTAGCCCACTCGAGTTGGCCCATGTAAGTCTATTTTCAAATTTGTTTGCACAACTCAGCATTTGTGGTGCCCATCGTGACCCACTTACTTGCTAAAGATTTTCTGATTTGTCAAATAATTTAAGAGGACCACTCATTACTCCTCGTTTCACTGCTAGAAACATTCGGTGTCACTTGCTGAAAGGATCGAGCTGTCTTTTGTAAACCAAAATGCCCCCTTGTCTGGTTAAAGGAAATTCTCATCTCCTTTTCTAGAATTTTTCCTTTTAAACACAATGTTGCCCCCTTGTATTGGTTATTGCCTCTAAGTGTGCTCTCTTAGTAATTTGGACAAATAATGGTTCTAAGAGGTCATTCTCTCATGTCTATCCTTTTTCTATTTGGTGAAGGAATATGGGTCTAGAATGAATCTTGAAATCTTGATCTTGCATTTTGAAAACAAAAATTATTTCGATGTGAGTCTAAAACAATTTGCTTTTGAAATCTTGCAACTCCTTAGTTATTTTTTTTCTTGGAAAAGAGATTATTTGTTCTTGTGTTTGGCCATGAGGTCTTCGGTGAAAATATGCCATAATATTATGACCTTTTGCTTTTATAGGTTTTCAGAGTGGAGGGCTCGAGAAAAAGCTCGAGGTTTTGTATGAGAAGAATTTATCTCTTTTTGCACATTTATTTTTATCAACATGAATAATAATGAATAGTTTATTCTTGATGTCATGAATCTTATGAAAAAGTATTCTTTGCATTTTGAGAGCATTGTTTATTGTTCTAGGTTGCTTGCTTGCTTGATTAGAAAGGACTTCTATAGGCACGTAATGTAGGCTGTGGTTTTTGGCTATAAAAGAAAAGGATTCATAAGGCTCAAAGAGTGTTTCAGGGCTTCAAAGACTGAGAATCACTATTAACAGTTTGACTATTGATGTCATTCATATTTTCTTTTGCCTCTTTTCTTTGATTTGCTGCTTTTTTTTTATTGCTTTGCTTATAGAGCATACTCACTTTATCTTGGTTATCACTTTTTCTTGTGATTTGGGCATGCCCCCTAGCATTTGAGTTTCTTGAGCTTTTTTTGACTTTTGGCTTTCTCACAGCTTTATCATCTTTCTTGATAATTGAAATTTCACTTGCCCCCAGTGTGGGGTGTGATCCTAGTCGAGATTTTTTCTATGAAAAAAAAAAATTGTTCAGGCTCAAAAAAGGTTTGCAAGGGATGTATTTATTTTAGAACGTGAAAGGAAATAACAAAGATGGCCTTTCCTCATTTCAAGCGCAAGCAGCTATGATCAATAAACTTTGACCTCGTATAGTATGATGGTTTATTCTTTGCAAAGATATATTTCATGAGTTATGAGCAACAAGTTCACTACATACCATTATTCATACATTTAAAAAAAAACACATGATTCAAGAGTAATAGGGTAAAGGTGTTTATTCATTTCTTTTTTCTTTTTTTTTTTATAATATTAGTCACCTCAATAATGGAGTTGCTTGATTCATTTGTCATTCTACAAGTAGAATGTCAAAAATATTGTTTTTGGATAAACATCAAATTACTTTTGAAATCAAAATGCCAGATCAATTTTTCAAAACTCTAATAGGGAAACTGATTTTGGTAAGAATGATGAATTGAATCTATGAGATCATGCAAAGCTTCAAGGTTGTATTTACTGATTCTTTGATAAACATTTATAAGAGAGAGCAAAGACATGCAAAGTGAATTTATTGGCAAAACTTTTATTGATTGGATGAGAACTTATACAATCATGAATAATATTTCTTCACAGAATCGGAATTCACTAGCTTACTCAACTCTTCTCCATCCATTCCTGTCAGTATCAATGCTCCTCCAGAGAATGCCTTTTTTACTACATAAGGACCTTTATAATTGGGTGCCCACTTGCTATGATTTTCATTAGGTAGTAATAGGATTTTTCTCAATACAAGATCTCCTGCTTCAAACTCTCTTGGTCGAACTTTTCTATCATATGCTCTTGCTATCCTTTTTTGATACAATTGGTGGTGACATATTGCAGCTAATCTCTTTTCACTGATCATATTTAGCTGTTCATGTCGTATTCTTGCCCATTTAGCCTCTTCTAGCTCAGATTCCATAAGGACCCTTAAAGAAGGAATCTCTACTTCCAAAGGCATCACTGCCTCCATTCCGTAAACTAATGAATAAGGTGTAGCCCCAGTAGACGTTCTTATTGCTGTTCGATATGCATGTAGAGCATAAGGAAGCCATTCCTGCCAATCTTTATATGTAACCACCATTTTCTGGACAATCTTCTTTATGTTCTTGTTAGCCGCTTCAACAGCACCATTCATCTTTGGTCGGTAAGGGGATGAATTGGAATGCTTGATTTTCCAGTTAGTGCATAATTCCACGATTATCTTCCCATTGAAGTTCTTGGCGTTATCAGTTACTATCCTTTCTGGCAAACCATATCTACAAATTAGGTCTCTCTCAATGAAACGCTTGACCACTTTCTGCGTCACATGAGCATATGAACAAGCCTCTACCCACTTTGTAAAATAATCAATTGCAACCAAGATAAATCGATGACCATTGCTAGCTTTTGGATTAATAGGCCCAATCACATTTATCCCCCACATTGCAAATGGCCAAGGTGACACCATATTGAATAAGGGCAATGAAGGCGCATTGATTTTGTCACTATACACCTGACATTTATGGCATCTTCAGACAAATTCTATACAATCCTTCTCCATAGTCATCCAAAAATACCCTGCTCTTTGCATTTGTCTCGCCATCATGTGTCCATTTACATGGGTGGTGCAAATTCCTCTGTGTACTTTATACAAAGCTTTATTGGCTTCTGATCTGTTTAGGCATCTTAATAAAGTCCCATCAAATGCCCTTTTATACAAGATTTCTCCATCTAGAAAGTATTCCATGTCCATTCTTCTCAACGTCTTCTTATCTATCTTTGAAGCTTCAGAAGGATATTCTCGATATTGGATGAATCTTTTTATATCTACATACCAAGGATTGCCATCAATTTCTTCTTTTATTAAATAACAATGAGCAGGAGAACTTCTGATATCAATGCCTATAGGATGTACTCTGATACCACAATCGATTGTGGCCATAGAGGCCAGGGTTGCTAAAGCATCCGCAAACTGATTCTTATCCCTTCCTAAATGATTGAACTCTATCTCTTCAAACTTTTCAGCCAACTTGGAGAGATATTCTTGATATGGTTTCAATTTCTCATCTTTTGTTTGTCATTCCCCCTTTGTCTAGCAGATTATCAACATGGAGTCTCCATATACCTTTAGTTTTTGTATCTTTAGTTCCAATGCAACTTCTAATCCATGAATACAAGCCTCATATTCAGCTGTGTTGTTTGTGCAACTAAATTGCAGTTTAATGGAGATGGGATATTGTTTCCCTTCTGGAGAAATTATTACAGCACCAGCTCCATTACCAGACACATTTACTGCACCATCAAAGTACATGGTCCACCAATCACTTTCTATTACTAACACATCTTCATCAGGGAAGTCAAAATTTAATGGCTCATAGTCTTCAAGGGCATTATCAGCTAAATGGTCTGCGGTTGCATTTCCTTTCACGGATTTTCTTGTTTTGTAGATGATATCATATTCAGCTAACAACACTTGTCATCTGGCCAGCCTATTTGACATGTACGGTTTTTTAAAAATATATTTCAGAGGATCTATCTTTGAAATTAACCAAGTGGTATAATATAGCATATATTGCCGGAGTCTTTTCGCACTCCATACCAAAGCACAACACAACTTCTCAACCATACTGTAACGAGATTCACACTCAGTGAACTTTTTACTAAGGTAGTAGATAGCTTGTTCTTTTCTTCCGGTCTCATCATGTTGGCCAAGCACACAACCCATTGTTGATTCAGTCACTGTTAAATACAAAATGAGAGGCTTTCCAGGCATAGGTGGTACCAATAGAGGTGGGTTTTGTAGATATTGTTTTATCTTATCAAATGCTTTTTGACAGTCTTTACCCCATACTCTAGGGTTTTTCTTTCGAAGTAATCAAAAGATTGGTTCACAAGTGACTGTGAGTTATGAAATAAATCGAGCAATGTAATTTAAACGCCCCAAAAAACCTCAAACTTCTTTCTCGGTTTTAGGAGTTGACATAGCTTGTATGGCCTTCACTTTATCAGGGTCTACTTCTATGTCATTATTGCTTACCATAAATCCCAATAACTTCCCTAACTTCACCCCAAATGTACATTTTGCAGGGTTCAACTTTAATTGATATTTTCTCAGCCTTTCAAATAATTTCTTCAGAGCTGGGATATGGTTTTCCTCATCTTTAGACTTAGCAATCATATCATCCACATATACCTCAATTTCTTTGTGCATCATGTCATGAAATAATGTCACCATTGCTCTTTGATAAGTTGCCCCAGCATTTTTCAATCCAAATGGCATAACTTTATAGCAATATATTCCCCACAGGGTGTCAAATGTTGTTTTCTTCTTGTCTTGCTCGGCCATTTTAATCTGATTATACCCAGAGAAACCATCCATAAAAGAGTAAGTAGAACTTTTAGCAGCACTATCCACTAGCACATCTATATGGGGTAAAGGAAAATTATCCTTTGGGCTTGCCTTATTCAAGTCTTGGAAATCCATACATACCCTGATTTTGTTATCTTTCTTGGGTACTACTACGATATTGGACACCCATTGAGAATAATCGACTACTTCCAAGAATCCAGTATCCCACTGTTTCATTATTTCTTCTTTCACTTTGATTAGTATATCTGGCCTTGTCCTCCTCAACTTTTACTTAACTGGCTTATAACCTTCTATCAAAGGTAGCTTATGTACCACAATATCAGTATCCAGACCAGGCATATCAGCGTATGACCAGGCAAAAACATCAACATATTCTTGTAAAAGAGCAATCAATTTCCCTCTTTTGTCAGTAGAGACTAACTTCCCTATCTTCAACTCTCTTTTATTATCCTCGGTGCCCATATTTATCAATTCTAATTCTTCTTTTGCAGGCTTCCATGTGCGGTCAGATTGTTCGACTAACCTTGTGAACTCATGGATATCCTCTTCACCAAACTCTTCCTCATCCATGGCAATTATATTTTCATCAAAGTTAAGCCAATTATCCACAGTGCAATGAGTTTGTGAGGTGTATGACAATCCGCTTTCAGATTTCCTGAAAGCGGAAAGTGTTTCGGTTATCAGAGTTCTGGGAAATTAAATAAATGAACAGAGAAAAAGAAAAAAACATGATTGAAAGAAAGTATGCATGATCTCATTGAAATCTAAAAGATAGAAGGGCTCAACCACAAAACCTTATTACCAATCTCTTAAGCCATAATGATTTGGCAAGGCACAATTATTCAAACAATACAAATAACCAAAACAAAAAACAAGTAAACAAACATTACTTTTTGAAAATAATTGGAACTTCATGAATTTCCCAATTTGCTAAATCTTCTCCCTCGGCCAGTTTCCTCACGAATTGTGATGAGCCATCTTCCAAAATGCTAATAGTCAGCTGAGGCAACTATTCATAAGTACTATCTTCTTCCTTTAACTCTTGTTCACTGTCTTTTTCAAGATAATTGATAGTAACACCATTGAATTCCCTTCTTAGTCCTCCCTCGTAATCTTTAGTTTTTATCACATATGCGGGTCTTGGGAACGTTACATGGATTGGTGGGATTTCCATTTGATCTTCATCTGGTTCTCTCCTTTCAATCCGGGCCATTCTCTTTTCTCTTCTAATTTCAGCTGCTCTTTTAAAATCTGCTTTCCCAGGCTTAAACCCTAAGCCAAACCTTTGATCCGCGCACTTCATTTTTATCACATTAACCCTCTCAGGCATTCCGGTAGCGTGGTCATATTGAAATGGCATCCATGCTTTAAGAAGTATTTAGCAGCCATTTTTACTGCTTCAGAAATTTCTGGTTTCCTTCGTATCATATTTTCTGGTACCCATTCAGCATTTACAACTTCAAATGCATGCAGATTTCCATCCTTAATTTCTTCAGTTTCTATGTAAGGGATCAACACATTTTTCATTGTTGATAAAGTTTCCTTAGCCCTCACAGTCACCAAATTTCCATTGATGATAAACTTGACCCGTTGATGTAAAAAAGATGCGACAGCTCGGGCTGCATGGATCCAAGGTCTCCCAAGTAACATGCTATATGATGGATGAATATCCATTACTTGTAATGTGACTTGAAATGGTTGTGGGCCAATGATTAGTTCAACATCAATACTCCCAATGATTGGTCGAGGTGACCCATCATATGCCCTAACAGTCATGGTACTTGGCTTTATGTGAGAGGCATCAACTGGCATTTTATCAAGTACATGTCTTGGTAATATATTGAGAGCAGAACCATTATCTATAAGCACCTTAGCGACCACACAATCTTTGCATTTTACCATGATGTGCAACGGTTTATTATGACCGGTCCCTTCATGATCCAGCTCATCATCAGTAAAGTAAAGGTAGTTGGTGGCTTGAATCATGCCCACCAAATGTTCTATGGAGTCTTGTGTGATATCCTGAGGAACATATGCTTCATTAAGAACCTTCTGAAGCGTGTTCCTATGCAATTCTGAACTCAACATTAATGACAACAAAGAAATCCTAGCAGGTGTTTTCTTTAGCTGATCAACCACACTATATTTGTTGTGCTTCATTAATTTCAGAAATTCATTAGCCTCTTCATCACTTACTGGCTTATTAACCTCATCGGTCTTTGTCAATTCCACCATATCCTTTCCTTTAGCTTTTCTATGGTTTTCCAACTCTTCAGAAGTAAAACATCTCCCACTCCAAGTGAGTCCTCCTATTTCAGCATGGAAAACAGGGGCAGGATTTGTGCTGTGAAAGGAATAACCATAATTATAGGGTTGGGTATTAAAACTCCCGCTGACAGTATTATTAGGCTTGGTTAGGATCATTTTTGGTGGACCCTTTTCGGTTGGTATATATCTACAAACTTCCACTTTCTTGTTACAACCAGTCATTGTTCCTACCAACTCATCTTCCTTGGGTTTTATTAATCTTAATAGTCCCAACATCATCATATTTTCTACCTCCAAATGAAACTCCTCGCACGAGTCGATATCATGCCCCAGCTGCTGATGATATTTACAATATTCATTCTCATTCCTTATAGTTTGTACTTTGACTGGTGTCTTTAAATAGTCTGTTTGCCTCAACATCCCATATAATCTATCCATAGTCACCCTTAAAGTTGACGTACTTCCCCCTCCTATCTCCAAATTATTAACTCCCCCACCTCCAGAAGCATGATTTGGTAGAGGGTTAAAATTCATATTTGGAGAATCATCAAAAGAAATCCACCCAGCTTTGATGAGCTGAAGGATTTTTCTTTTGAAAGCAATACATCCATCAATATTATGACCGACAGCACCAGCATGGTATTCACATTTTTGATCGGGTTTATACCAAAAGGGAAATGGTGGTTGTAAAGGTTCTAATGGAATAGGTGCTACTTGACCAATATTAAGCAATCTTTGGTACATTTCAGTAAGAGACATGGGTAATGGTGGAAGTTGCACTTGATTTGTTGGAAAATTTCTTCTTGGGCGATAGGCATTATTGGTTTGGTTGTTTATTGGGTTATATTGGGTGTTTGTAGGTGAAGAGAATTTTATATTGGATATGGAGGGGGTAGGCGGAATACTTTTGAAGCTGTAATTATCTTGGTAGGTTTTCTTCCCTCTACTTTCCCTTTCAATATTTCAATATTGTGAATTTCTGTTTCTTTCCTCTTCCCAATAAAACCTCTTTTTTCAGTAGGATCCACGATCCTACCTGTCCGAACGGCTTGCTCAATCCTTTCAACTATGACAACCAAATTAGAGAAATTTTGTGCTGCACTACCTACCAAGTACTCAAAGTACGGGGCTTTGAAAGTATTGGAAAATAAGCCAGTCATCTCCCTTTCCGACAATGGAGGACTTACTTGTGCGGCTAATTCACGCCACCTTTGGGCATATTCTCTTACAGACTCCTTACTACCCTTTTCCATGGCTTGTAGACTTGATCTATCTGGGGCAATATCCATGTTGAACTTATATTGTCTAACAAAAGCATCAACCAAGTCCTTCCATCTTTTAATCTTGGTATTATCCAAACGTATATACCAAGCAAGAGCAACATCACTTAAGCTGTCCTGAAAGAAATGGATCAATAATCTCTCATCATGGACTACTTCAGCCATCTTATTACAATATGCTTTAAGATGAGTGATTGGGCACTGAGTTCCCGTATATTTAACAAATTCTGGAACTCTGAATTTTCTAGGAATAACCACATTAGGCACTAAACACATTTCAGCGGCCTTCACGGGATCATACAAACTATTCCCTTCTATTGCCTTCATTCTTTCTTCTAAGGCAGCTAGTTTCTCATGACCATTTTCCTCTATTATCTTGTTCCTTTGAGGTTCTTCTTCTATCAACATAATATGAGGGATCCTCATTGGATGTGTTGATTGAGTAGGTGCGAAAGGAGCAGCATGCTGAGGTTCGAATGGCGGAATGAAAGAAGGTGGAGGCTGAGGTGTACATGTTTGTTGAGAAGATGTTCCTTCCCCAACTCTAGGCCTTAAAGCTTGCTCGAGCAAGCTAGTGAGCCTTGCCACATCCTCTTTCAGGCTTTCCAACTCTCTTTGGTGTTGCATTTCTAACTGAGCTCTCTCTTCATTTTCCATTTTCTTTCATGAACGAGTATCATGGATACGTTTCAGTTGGGGACCTATATTTCACCTGTTATATGCAGAATATGACAATCTATAAGCAAATGTATGAGATGCATGAATGTGAATGCAATATATTGGATATAGATTCCCATTTTGTTGGTGACATATGGTCATTATTCATTGGATATATGGGTTGAACTTGAACTTGATATCATTGCTGTAATGCCGAGGAGAGATCTGCTCAGCTTTTTGACATTTGGGCTTTTAGCTATATACATATGTTTTTTTTTTTTTGAAAATATGGGTCTAACCCTTTCATTACTTATTTAAAAGCTTACAATGAAAAATTAATCTAATCTATTACAGGAGAAAAAACACTGCCTTTAGTAGCTATTGCTCTTAAAAAAAGATCGGTGTTATCCATGCTTCTTCGATATTTCATTATGTCTCCTCCTACTTGGCGGGCTTCCACTCGTAATAAATGGGCTTCTGCAGCTGCTCTATCAATTTGATCTTGTAGTTCTCTTATCCTCTCAGTATGAATCAAGTTGTTTCTAGACAAAAAGTTATTAGCATTGTCCAATGTTTGATTATGCTGCTTTATCATTTTCTGGTTTTCTATAAGCTGTGTGGTCTTTAATTTTTCTTTTTCCAGCTTAGATCTCAATGCTTCTGCTTCAACCTTATGATCATTCAACGCTACTTTTTGCTCTTCATGTATTTTAGTCACATGTTTAGTGTTGACTATTTCAATCTCCGCTCTCCCCAATTGGTCTTTAAGCTTGACTACGTCCGCCCGACGCATTTTTAATGCAGTTTGCGTCTTGATAGCTGACTCTTCCCAATGCTTAGCTTTTGCCATATAATATGTCATGTCCTCATTGATCGTCTTCAATTCATCCTTTGCCTTTATCCAGTCTTGACCCACAGAGTCCCTTTCTTCTTCAACTGTTTTTCTCACAGCTCTTTCTTTGGCTAACTGCTGCTCCAAGGACACTCTCTGCTCCTCCTTTGCTTTAAGCTCGACTTGTAACAATTTTACTTGTTCCCTTAATTCTTCTTCACTGTTCACTCTTTTCTTTCGAGTGCCCACAGATTCAGAAACTTCTGCCATATAAGAGACTCCTCCATTACGCCATTCGGGATACCTTTCACTAACCGTAGGATTCCTTACACCTATCTCCTTTTTAACTATCACCAAAGAACCCCAATCATGCTTAATGCTCTCTAGTATTTCATTATATGCTCCTTTGTAGACTCCAGTGAATTGAGCTAAACCAATTGTTCTTAGAATGCTTTGTATGCCCCCAAGCTGTCTTGCAACCAAAGCAGGTGCATAACTAATATACCCAGTCACCCCAATCAAAGGTACCCAAGGCTTTTTTCCACAGCCCATTAGGTATGCTATATTTTTCATCCATGGGGCTCTCCAATTAAAATTGCTTTGCAGAATTCTTTGCAATTTTACCCTCCAATCATCTTCAGAAAAGTTTTCCCATTCACTTGATACAAATAACTCGAGTGGATTTTGGTCAAACCACCAAAAATTTCGGAATACTGGTGTCTCGAATTCTATATGGCTTACCATCCAAATGAACAACAATGGAACACAACATCTCATAGAACCTTTCCCAATCCTTTTGCAATGATTGAGAGATAAAAAAGTTTTAGCCAAGATCACAGCAGAAGGATTGATTTTGGTCTTCTCATACTCCATAAACAAATTAGCTGCCTCTAAACTGATAATTCCGGCTGTTGAAGGAAACAAAATCAACCCAAATATCCCCAAAGCCAATATTCGGTATACCTCCAAATTAGCATCAATATTAGACTTTTTAGCAATCAAAAGCTCTTCTAGTCGTTTCCATCTCAAACCCCCAGAATTATGTTTTTCTCTATATAAGCTCATTTGACAGATTCCCAATAGCTTAGCGAGCTCCTCTATAGTATTCTCAATCTTTTGATGAAAGTAAACCTTATGGATATCCTCGGGAAATTCTGTCAAAACACCGTATTCTTCAATGGTAGGAACCATATCGATATTCCCAAATGTAAAACATCGATATTCAGGATCCCAAAAATGAATTAAGGTTTTTATGGCTAATGGCGGTACTGGAACATTCAGAAGATGCAAAACTCTCCCATACATCTTAGTAAATTTTGCCTCATCGGCCAAGTATTTGGTGAATGGAAGCAAACGACTGGCCTCATTTATTATGCATCTCACATCTTTTAGTAGCGGTATCCCACTGTCATCCAGTCTAGGGCAGTCTCCCTCAGTCATATGCAATGATTCAGATTCAAGCTCATACTCAACCGTTGTGATTTCACGATTAACGACCATTATGTCACCTAAAAAACAATCCTGTAATAAAGATGCTATATGTTAAGCTTGCCTTAATGAGATTTACATAGGGAACAACTTAAAGGGTAGGTTCTAGTCATTAAATGCTCAAGGTAGGCTACTATCTAGTCTTTGAAAGGTCTTTCGCATGGTCAGTGATCTTCCTCGAAAGGTTGATATGAGGCTTACAAGTAGCGTGAAGATAGAGGCCCTGAATAATATCAGTTTAGGCATACCAACCACTATCGAGTAAACAATCAAGCCAAAGTTGGATGGTTTCACGAGTCTTACCCAGGCTAAAGCCATTGGGGTACCGCTACTCTCCTACTTAACATAAAGTTTATACAGCAAATATTTATTATGAAATGCGTGGTGTGTGAAGGCATCAATGCATATCCAATATATATGATGGCATGAATAAATATGGATGCTAAAGCTGTAAAAATAAATAAACCAAATAGAATGAAATAAAAACTAAACACACAACGAATATTGGTAGCAATTTTAACAAATAAAGCAAAGCTTAGTCTTGGTCCCCAGTGGAGTCGACATTCTGTCATACCCTGACATCGCAGCGCCTTTAAAATTTATAATGGAATGGAAAGAATGGATTTTTGGCATCCTGTTCTGTAATGGGGATATTCTTTGTTTAAGGAGCCGCCACCTAGTATTATGGTTACTAGGAACCCTAACTAGTCAATAGAGATTCTATGGTTCGAGACTGGTTACGTAAAAGGGAAGATATCATCACCCTTTAAACGTCCTGCCTAAGGCAGGCTGCATTGCTACTCTTTGTATTTAATTGCTAATATTTTTTTGTTGGTTTATACTATGATTGTTTGTGTGTAATATTCCTGACTCTGGCACCAGTGAATATTCAACTACGGATATTTCCAACTCTGGCGTTGGTAAATATTACGTAGGTATCAAAGTAAATAAATTTAAGCCATCATTTTTTTTTATTCCTGACTCTAGCGTCAGTGAATAAAAAAAAATCAGTTTATTATATTTAAAAAAAATTAAAAATAAAATATTTTTAAATCGATATCTTTTATATTCCCAACTCTGGCGTTAGTGAATAAAAAGATCAAATAAATTTATTTTTATACATCACACAAAAAATAAAATAAATTTAAATCAGTTATTTTTTTATTCCTAACTCTGGCATCACTGAATAAACAAATCAAATAAATTTATTTTTACGCATCACACAAAAAATAAAATAAATTTAAATTAGTTATTTTTATTCCCGACTCTAGCATCAATGAACAAAATAAAAAAAATTATTTTTATGCACGCACATATATTTTTTTTATTTTTTTCTAGCCAGATAAAAAATAAAACAATGAATAAAAATAATATAAATTTGAACCGGTATTTTTTATTCCTGACTCTAACATCAGTGAATAAACCAATAAATTTACATTATTTTTTTATTCATGCATACATATATTTTTTTATTTTTGTACTTTGAATATTTTTTTTATTCCTTTCTACTTTTTATTTTTTTATTTTTAAAATTTTTCGGGCTGGGCTGGACCAGCCCAGCCCGGGTCACTAGCCCAAACCGGTGGCCCGGCTTAACAAGCAGGTGCACGCGTGAAACAAATTCACGCGTGCATCAACAATGCAAAGGTAATTAAGTTACCTTCGCACTGTTCCACTACTGTTGAAACACTGAAGAACGAAGACAATGACAGAAACGGGCGCACCTGTTTCTCTATTTCTGACGATTGGAGAAGTCTGCAACGCTGGTGCGGCTGCTATGGGCTCCGTTGCGTTTTGTTTCTGGCGATGATGAGGAAGACTGTAACGCTGGTGTGGCTTTGATTCTATTGATTTCTGTTTCCAGCGATGCTGAGGAAGGTTGCAACGCCGGTGTTGGTTTGATTTTCTTCTGTCAATAACCAATGGATACAATTTCACTTTTACCCCTGAACTTTAGAAATTCAGCAATTGGACCTCTAATCAATTAAAATTTCTTTTAATTAATTATTATTTTTTTTTGCCCGGTTAATTTCAATTAGATCCCTAAATTGATACATTGTTTACACAACAGTCCTGAATTTCTAAACTATTCAATTTAGTCCTTGAACTTTAATTTTTCAACAATTTTCTCTGAATAACCTCCAAACTTTGGTATTTTTTCAATTAAACCCCTGATTTTTTTTAATTAATTAAATCAAAATTTAATCAAGTCCTCAAACTCATTAATTCCTCAATTTCTTTTAATTTAATTAATTAACTTAATCCCAAGCTCAATTAAATATCAAAATTTATTAATTCTCCAATTAAACCCTTAATTTAATTAATTAAACTAGTCAAGAGTTTAATTAAATATTTAAATTTTCCAATCATGTTTTTATTAACTCAAATTGTAATTCATTCTTCATTTACTTTTTTTTTTATCAACAAGTTTTAGTAAATAAAAAAATCAAAAATTTGGTTATGACAATTATCATTATCATCATCATTATCATCAATAAAATTTAAAAAATTATTACTACTATAAAAAAACCATGTGGAAACACATAGTGCATCCCTGTCAGGGGGCTGGCACACCCCTACACCCACGTGGTGTTTGGGCTCTACCTCGGTATTAGGCACACTCTGTGCATACGTCGTCCTTATGCTCTAATTTTTGGGTGAGCACTTTTTAGTGCACACATGGAGCTTAGGTTACCTGCCTGGGAGCTGGTCACACCTCCAGCCTGTTTGTAGCGCTTGGTGATTAGTACTTAAAAGTGCATTTTTGTCATGGTTTTATATCATTATTTTGCACTTGAAGTATCAATAACTCCTTAACTAAAATATGTTTTATAATAATGTATCTAATAATATAAGATACCTATAATTTGTGGTAAATATCTATTTTTAATGCAGGTCTATCACATAAATGAAAGGATTGATTGATGACTTGAAGAACTTAAATTGCAAGGATAAAGAGATGGTCAAACTTAGAGAAGAGATGTCGGTGCAATCCAAACCGGAATACTGTTCGGTAATTGGGCCATATCTGGAGCTACAGATCTCAGATTTAGGTCCAATTTATATGGATGGAAAGGTAAGACATAGGCCTACAACTTTCATATGGAGCCCAAGATCTAAAAAGGCCATTATCAAGTCCAAATTGTAGCAACAACAAAGAAGCCTGAATCTGTCTTACAGCCCGAGCACTGTTCGGTATTTTGGTCATATCTGGAGTTCTAGAAGTCCAAATGAGCTGAATGTTTTACACAAGAAAGCTGAGACAATTGCCTACAACTTTCATGTTTGCACCTGGCTCCAGTTTTGACGTTATCAATGACGTTTTGGGCAGACAAGAGAAGATAAGGATTGTCACCAAGTCAAAAGTTGGCCACCCACTTATCAATTAGTCATCAAATCAATAGTTCCCAATTTTGGCCTATAAAAGGAGGCATTTGCCATGCATTTAGGCATCTTGGTTTCCAGATCAAGATCATGCTCTTCTTTTCTCTCTTTGTATTTTTTATGCTTTGTTTTCATTAATATTAAGTTTATGCCTTTCATTTCCTTTCCTTTATTTAGTTAACTTTTATGTTCTTATTTTGTTTATCTATTTTGCTTTCTTTCATTATGTCTAGCTAAGTTAGTTATGTCAAGGTGAAAAGGTTACACTAATGGTGTAAGAATAAGTATAGTGTAAACTTAATATGGACTTTAATGTTTGATACTAACATGTTTTATATTTGTTATCTTGTTCACTCTTTAATACTTTGCTTGTTAAATGACTAATCTTGATTTATGTTGTATAACACTTGGTACAACAAATGCTTGGCACTTTCATAGCCCATAATGTATGGTATAACCGACACCTGAGCTATGAAAGGAACTTGATTTGTTGTTAACATAAGTTATAATCATGAATGCTTGACGAGATTTACAAGTATTAGCATTAATTGAATAAGATGACTAATGTAATCATGTTAACAATATATAATCTGATTGGAACCTCCTTTGTGTGTGGTTTCCAATTCAATAATAAGAGTTTATACTATACTTGTTTGATATACCATTAGTGGAACCTCTAACCTTGACATTTGTTATTATTATTGTTTAATCCTTACATTAATATTTCATCTCTAAGTTCTCATCATCATCATCTTCTTCTTCTTTTTTTTCTTTATTATTATTATTATTATTATTATTATTATTATTATTATTACTACTATTACTATTGTTATTGTTGTTTTATAATTGTTGTTTATAATTTGTACAATTAACCTCCTTGTGGTTCGACCCCGGTCTTGCCGGGTTATTTATTACTTCGACACTCCTGCACTTGGGAGAAGACATCAACCTTTTCGTCGTGTCAAGTTTTTGGCGCCGTTGCCGGGGAGGTAAGTTTTGTATAAATTATAATATTTATTTTATTTTCTCTTTTCACTTTTCTTATATATAACTTTGTCTCTTTTATTTTGTTTCTCCTTATTTTGTTTTCTTCCTTCTTCTTTTGTTTTCTTCTTCATTTTATTCTATTCCTACACGTGCATGAGAGTGTGGTTACGTAGATCAAGTGGTAGACTTTGTAGGATATCCTCATCATTTTCAGAAAATATGGTCGAAGAAGATAATCAATCACTTCAAAATGAGAATAATGAGAATAACCGTGCTAGAACACTTAGAGACCACATGAATCCCACAAGAACAAGTGCACCATCATGCATAGTTGTTCCTCATGATGCATCTCATTTTAATTTTAAGCCAGGCATTATTCAACTTTTACCTTCATTTCATGGCTTGGAATTGGAAAATCCATACTTGCATTTAAGAGAATTTGAGGAGGTCTGCAACACATATAATAATTTAAATTGTAGCATGAACACCATCAGATTAAAGCTTTTTTCTTTTTCATTAAAAGATAAAGCTAAAACATGGGTACAAAATTTAAGACCAGGATCCATTCGTGCTTGGGATGAAATGCAACAACAATTTTTAAAGAAGTTTTTCCCATCTCATAGAACAAACTCTTTCAAGAGACAAATCACCACTTTCACTCAAAAACCAGGAGAAACATTTTATAAATGTTGGGATAGGTATCGAGACTTGCTTAGTACTTGCCCTCATCATGGTTTTGAAATATGGAGATTGGTTTCACATTTCTATGAAGGGTTAACACCTAAAGATAGGCAAATGGTTGAATTGATGTGCAATGGAACTTTTAAAGATAAAGACCCTGATGAAGCAATGGAGTACTTAGACTTGTTAGCTGAAAATGCTCAAAATTGGGACTCTGCGGGTACTTATGAGGCACTGAGTAAAACTCAACCTCATACATCTAGTGGAGGTATGTACAACCTTAGGGAAGATCATGACCTTCAAGCCAAGTTTGCATCTTTAGCTAGAAAAGTCGAGGCACTAGAATTAAAAAAGAGTGGTCAATTAAAATCTGTTGAAAACATTGTGTGTCAAATCTGTGAAACAAATGAACACTCAACCAACGATTGTCCAACCTTGCCTTCTTTTAAGGAATGTCTCCATGAACAAGCCCATGCTTTAAACAGTTTTCAAAGGGCCAACCACAACCCATACTCCCAAACATACAATCCTGGTTGGAGGAATCACCCAAATTTCAGTTGGAAGAGTGAGAACAACAATGCACAAACTTCACAACCACCATTTCAAGCACACCACAATTTCCAAAATTCTCATGGATATGCACCTCCTTATGCTCCACCTCCTAGAAGAAATCTTGAGGAAACATTGCATGCATTCATTGAAAAGCAAGAGACAATCAATACTCAACTTGCTCAAAACATGATAGATTTTAAAGATACTCTTGCTAAATTAACATCTGCTCTCAGTTTCCAAGAGAAAGGTAAGTTTCCATCTCAACCACAACAAAATCCCAAGGGGCAATACAATGCAAATGCAAGTAGTTCCGAAAGCCAACACTTGGATCAAGTCAAATTAGTCACTACTCTACGCAGTGGTAAGGTTATTGAAAAACCCTCTCTTGAACCTTATGAGAAAGATGATGAGTCAATCTCTGAGGGTAAGGAAGGGGATGAATCTGAAAATTGTAAAGAAACGACTGATTCACCGCCAACACTTCCATTTCCTCATGCCATGACTAAACAAAGAAAAGTCAATCACAACTCTGAAATTTTTGAAATTTTCAAACAGGTAAGAATCAATATACCTTTGCTGGATGCTATTAAACAGGTTCCTTCCTATGCTAAATTTTTGAAAGATCTATGCATTGTGAAGAGGAAACTGAATGTGAAAAAGAAAGCCTTTCTAGCCGAACAAGTAAGTGCTATTCTTCAAAACAATAATGCTTTGAAATATAAAGACCCTGGTTGTCCTACAATTTCTTGCTTTATTGGAGACCATAAAATTGAAAGAGCCTTACTTGATCTTGGTGCTAGTGTGAATTTACTTCCATATTCAGTTTTTCAGAGTCTCAATCTAGGTGAGTTAAAACCAACTTCTATAACTCTTTTACTTGCCGATAGATCTCTAAAAGTGCCTAGAGGAATAATTGAAGATGTGTTAGTACAAGTCGATAAATTCATTTATCTTGTGGACTTTATTGTCTTGGACACAGAACCTGTTGAAGCATGTAATTCATTTCCTGTTATTTTAGGACGTCCGTTTCTTGCAACCTCTAACGCATTGATTAATTGTAGGAATGGATTGATGAAGCTATCATTTGGAAACATGACATTGGAGATGAATATTTTCAACATTTGCAAGCAACCTGGAGATGATAATGATTTACAAGAAGTAGATCATATTGATGAATTAGTTTATGATCAACTTGAATCTACTTTAAGTAAAAATGAATTGGACGAAACTGAAGATTTGCAAATGGTTTATTCTGAGGAAGAAATCACGGATGAAAAAAGCACCGAAAATGTTGATGCGAATCTTTTGTCAACAGTGACAACAGATTCAACATTTGACATCACCAATGGATGATTACTTTCCTAACGAATCCTTACTTTCTCTTGGTCCAATGCCTTGGTATAATAAAAATATCAATTTTCTTACTTTAGGTGATTTGCCAACTGATTGGAGTACCCAAGACAAAGAAAAGTTTTTGAACGAAGTGAAGAGTTTTTATTGTGATGACCCTAACTTATTCAAATATTGTCCTGATCAAATATTTCAAAGATTCATTCCCGACAATGAGGTAAGTAGTGTCATTAAAATTTGTCATTTTGAAGCATGCGAAAGTTATTTCTCGTCAAAAAAGACAGCTGCAAAAATCTTTCAAAATGGATTTTATTGGCCCACCATGTTCAAGGACACGCATGCATTCTACAAAACTTGTGAAAATTGTCAAAAGATTAATACTGGTCAAAAAGTTTTGTTTTATAATTCTCAACTCTATGCATTCCCTAGAGAGCTAAAACCAAGATGGAGCAATCCTTATAGGGCCTATGATATTGAGAATTCAATGAATGACAATAATTTTAAGGAAAATGGAAATCGTTTGAAAGCTTACTTTGATAATTTTCCTAGTGAAAATGAATCAGTTGGTTTGAATGATCTTGTAGATAAAGGTTGATTATTTTATTTTTCTCATATTTTTTTTGTGTTTCTTTTTTAGTGATTTTTGCTAGTTTCTCTCACCCCGGTCAAATGGCGGACAACGGTACTCCGTGACTTAAGTCGGTTATTTTAGTTTCCCATAATAACTGATATCTGTGTATATATCTGTGCAATTCTTTGAATCTCTCTTCCAATTCTCATTTGAAAATGGACACTAATCTTGAAAAATTGAAAAAGTATTTTCCCGCTCTGCCTCAGAATGCGATTACAAAAATTTACCGTGCTAGATGTGCAAGATTAAGATTGTTAATGAATCATGGAATTCCTGAAGATATTCGCTGGTTGATTGAAGCAAAGGTCTGATTATCAGGTGAGTCCTCTAACTCCTTCATTTCACACATGCCTGGAACAGGTAAAAGCACTTTTGCAAAGAAGCATCGTGCAAAACGACTGGATGTCTGTCATCGATGTGCTAGATGGACTTGTAATACATAATGTCGTTCTTTAGGAATGGTATCTATAAACCGTGAAGATAAAATACAATTCATTAAGGATGGCCTGAGTAAGGAGTCTTTAGATAATCTTCTATTGACTCTTGAGACGCATCCTAGTGGAGATGTGCATCGTGCAATTCATTATTTATGGCCACTATTTCATAAAGAACATGATCGACTTAGTCTTGGGAATCTGACTAAAAAAGACCCTGTTTGCCAGTTTTTAAGAAAACTGGATGGGAAGCCTATCCCCGACCCATAGAGGGCGTTTAAGCCGTTCTTGGACGTAAAACCAAGGGAAGATGTGAGCCACAATCACAACTACCTGTACATACACATGTTTTTTTTTTCAAAAGTAAATAAATAAATAAAAAGAGAGAGAGAGAGAGTGTGAGACTCCAGCTGGCCTACATATAGGTGTTATGATTGTCTTTCTAATTTCTCATCTATAAAACCCTCTCTTCTTTCATTTCTACTCAACCCATACATTCAACAAATACAAAAGTGTGTAGAAATGGCAAGTTCCTCAAGTCATCAAATAAGAAATATTTGTGTTTTTGGTGGATCTAGTCCTGGGAAAGAAAAAGAGTTTTTAGAATCAGCAAATCATCTTGGTCAGGTGCTAGCTGAGAGAAAGATTCATTTAGTGTATGGGGGAGGCAGTCTTGGGTTAATGGGAGGTGTGTCAATAGCTGCATTTTTAGGAGCTAGTCAAGTTTTAGGAATCGTCCCTGAAGCTTTGGCACAAGGGGACATCATTGGAAAAACAATTGGAGAGGAACTTCAGGTCTCTACAATGTCGGCTCGAATGAATGCAATGTTTAACCATGCTGATGCTTTCATTGCTTTACCAGGTGGTCTAGGCACATTGGAAGAGATCTTTCATATCTCCTCTTGGGCTCAATTGCACATTCACCATAAACCCATTGGTTTGTTAAATGTTAATGGTTATTATGATAAGTTGTTGTCTTTTCTTGATCATGCTGTGGAACAGGAATTTCTAACATCTTCTGCACGCCAAATCATAATCTCTACTACTACTGCTGAACAATTGATTGACCAACTACAATCTTTCACTCCTGTGATTGATCCTTCCATCAGTCGCATAAATTGGTCATCTAAGGAAAGCCGTAAAAAGCTTAGATTAGATTTGAGCCTTCATTTGTGAATTTTTGTGTCTTTTGGTTTTATTATTGTGTTTTGTTATTTCTTATTTTTGTTTTAGTGTGTTTCAGGTTTTGTCAGTGTTCGTTATTTCAGGTGATATCTTCTATACTCTATCTTTCTACCTTAGAACATTGAGGACAATGTCTCGTTTTGGTTGGGGGGAGAGGGTAGTAGTTGATAAAAAAAAAAAAAGAGGGTAGTAGTTGATAAAAAAAAAAAAAATTGTTTTTCATTTCATAAAGCATGTGCATAATTGTTGTTACTAGGATGGCAGAGTAAAGGAGTTCTTTTGTTAAAGTGACTCTTGAGACGCATCTTAGTAACCATTCTTAACAAGGTCTATTATAATACTTCCTGAAATATTCAGGTTTACAAACTCTCGTATTGTTACCACTTAATTCTGCTCATATACTTATTTAACATGTATTTTTAAACCTTAATTTACACACACACACTTTAACATATGATTGTGGGTTGCATATTGGATTATTACATTATTTATGCTCTTTTGTTAAAGGTAACAACTAAGGGAAAAGGATTGTATATAATTAAAAAAAAAACATGAAAAAAAAAGAAAAAATAAATAAAAAATGATGATAATAAAAATGTAGATAAGTTTGATTTCGTAGCCTCCCTAACCTAAGCAATTAAGCCCGAAGGGGTGTTTTAACACCTAATACCCTAAAGTCAACTGACTTGGGAGCTATTGGCCCAACGCTTGTTACATGGGTTGAGGAGAAAAGCTTAAGGCAATCAAACATTGCACTATCTACATATCAGTATCTGCGACCCGAGTTACTAAGCTCGTAGGGGTGTCTTAACACCTAATGCCCTAAGACCAACTGGTCTGGGAGTCATTAGCTGAAAGCTCGTTACATGGGTTAAAGATGCATGATGTTTTTAAAGTATATGTATATAGAGTTAAAAAAAAAAAGACAAAAATAGTAATCCCAACCCAAAGAAGTTAACCTTAAACATTAGAACAAAAATTTTGTTTTCTTCCAAGAAAAGCCCCATAATTATGTGTTGATACATTGAGCACAAAAGAAAGGTTTATTAATATCTTGTTAAGTGGTATTGAGCAGATATATAAATTTAATGAGAGTTTGTTTATCTGGATAGATTAATGGAAGTTAAATGATGAATACCTTGCTTTGTGAAATTTGCAAATTGTTTTAACGCTTTGATTACTAGGGACTAGTAATAAGCTGGTTGGGGGGTGTGATTAGTACTTAAAAGTGCATTTTTGTCATGGTTTTATATCATCATTTTGCACTTGAAGTATCAATAACTCCTTAACTAAAATATGTTTTATAATAATGTATCTAATAATATAAGATACCTATAATTTGTGGTAAATATCTATTTTTAATGCAGGTCTATCACATAAATGAAAGGATTGATTGATGACTTGAAGAACTTAAATTGCAAGGATAAAGAGATGGTCAAACTTAGAGAAGAGATGTCGGTGCAATCCAAACCGGAACACTGTTCGGTAATTGGGCCATATCTGGAGCTACAGATCTCAGATTTAGGTCCAATTTATATGGATGGAAAGGTAAGACATAGGCCTACAACTTTCATATGGAGCCCAAGATCTAAAAAGGCCATTATCAAGTCCAAATTGTAGCAACAACAAAGAAGCCCGAATCTGTCTTCCAGCCCGAGCACTGTTCGGTATTTTGGCCATATCTGGAGTTCTAGAAGTCCAAATGAGCTGAAGTTTTTACACAAGAAAGCTGAGACAATTGCCTGCAACTTTCATGTTTGCACCTGGCTCCAGTTTTGATGTTATCAATGACGTTTTGGGCAGACAAGAGAAGATAAGGATTGTCACCAAGTCAAAAGTTGGCCACCCACTTATCAATTAGTCATCAAATCAATAGTTCCCAATTTTGGCCTATAAAAGGAGGCATTTGCCATGCATTTAGGCATCTTGGTGTTCAGATCAAGATCATGCTCTTCCTTTCTCTCTTTGTATTTTTTTGTAATATTTATGCTTTGTTTTCATTAATATTAAGTTTATGCCTTTCATTTCCTTTCCTTTACTTAGTTAACTTTTATGTTCTTATTTTGTTTATCTATTTTTATTTCTTTCATTATGTCTAGCTAAGTTAATTATGTCAAGGTGAAAAGGTTACACTAATGGTGTAAGAATAAATATAATGTAAACTTAATATGGACTTTAATGTTTGATACTAACATGTTTTATATTTGTTATCTTGTTCACTCTTTAATACTTTGCTTGTTAAATGACTAATCTTGATTTATGTTGTATAACACTTGGTACAACAAATGCTTGGCACTTTCATAGCTCATAATGTATGGTATAACCGACACCTGAGCTATGAAAGGAACTTGATTTGTTGTTAACATAAGTTATAATCATGAATGCTTGACGAGATTTACAAGTATTAGCATTAATCGAATAAGATGACTAATGTAATCATGTTAACAATATATAATATGATTGGAACCTCCTTTGTGTGTGGTTTCCAATTCAATAATAAGAGTTTTACTATACTTGTTTGATATACCATTAGTGGAACCTCTAACCTTGACATTTGTTATTATTATTGTTTAATCCTTACATTAATATTTCATCTCTAAGTTCTCATCATCATCATCTTCTTCTTCTTCTTTTTCTTTATTATTATTATTATTATTATTATTATTATTATTATTACTACTATTACTATTGTTATTGTTGTTTTATAATTGTTGTTTATAATTTGTACAATTAACCTCCCTGTGGTTCGACCCCGGTCTTGCCGGGTTATTTATTACTTCGACACTCCTGCACTTGGGAGAAGACATCAACCTTTTCGTCGTGTCACTCCACAATGTCGGCTCGAATGAATGCAATGTTTAACCATGCTGATGCTTTCATTGCTTTACCAGGTGGTCTAGGCACATTGGAAGAGATCTTTCATATTTCCTCATGGGCTCAATTGCACATTCACCATAAACCCATTGGTTTGTTAAATGTTAATGGTTATTATGATAAGTTGTTGTCTTTTCTTAATCATGTTGTGGAACAGGAATTTCTAACATCTTCTGCACGACAAATCATAATCTCTGCTTCTACTGCTGAACAATTGATTGACCAACTACAATCTTTCATTCCTGTGATTGATCCTTCCATGAGTCGCATAAATTGGTCATCTACGGAAAGCCGTAAAAAGCTTAGATTGGATTTGAGCCTTCATTTGTGAATTTTTATGTATTTTGGTTTTATTATTGTGTTTTGTTATTTCTTATTTTTATTTCAGTGTGTTTCAGGTTTTGTCAATGTTCGTTATTTCAGGTGATATCTTCTATACTCTATCTTTCTACCTTAGAACATTGAGGACAATGTCTCGTTTTGGTTAGGGGGAGAGGGTAGTAGTTGATAAAAAAAAAATTATTTTTCATTTCATAAAGCATGTGCATAATTATTGTTACTAGGATGGCAGAGTAAAGGAGTTCTTTTGTTAAAGTGACTCTTGAGACGCATCTTAGTAACCATTCTTAACAAGGTCTATTATAATACTTCCTGAAATATTCAGGTTTACAAACTCTCGTAGTTCTTTTGTTAAAGTGACTCTTGAGACGCATCTTAGTAACCATTCTTAACAAGGTCTATTATAATACTTCCTGAAATATTCAGGTTTACAAACTCTCGTATTGTTATCACTTAATTCTGCTCATATACTTATTTAACATGTATTCTTAAACCTTAATTTACACACACACACTTTAACATATGATTGTGGGTTGCATATTGGATTATTACATTATTTATGTTCTTTTGCTAAAGGTAACAACTAAGGGAAAGGAATTGTATATAATTAAAAAAAAAACATAAAAAAAAGAGAAAAAAAAAGAAAAAAAAATGATGATAATAAAAATGTAGATAAGTTTGGTTTCGTAGCCTCCCTAACCTAAGCAATTAAGCCCGAAGGGGTGTTTTAACACCTAATACCCTAAAGTCAACTGACTTGGGAGCTATTGGCCCAACGCTTGTTACATGGGTTGAGGAGAAAAGCTTAAGGCAATCAAACATTGCACTATTTACATATCAGTATCTGCGACCCGAGTTACTAAGCTCGTAGGGGTGTCTTAGCACCTAATGCCCTAAGACCAACTGGTCTGGGAGTCATTAGCTGAAAGCTCGTTACATGGGTTAAAGATGCATGATGTTTTTAAAGTATATGTATATAGAGTTAAAAAAAAAAGACAAAAATAGTAATCCCAACCCAAGGAAGTTAACCTTAAACATTAGAACAAAAATTTTGTTTTCTTCCAAGAAAAGCCCCATAATTATGTGTTGATACATTGAGCACAAGAAAAAGGTTTATTAATATCTTGTTAAGTAGTATTGAGCAGATATATAAATTTAATGAGAGTTTGTTTATCTGGATAGATTAATGGAAGTTAAATGATGAATACCTTGCTTTGTGAAATTTGCAAATTGTTTTAACGCTTTGATTACTAGGGACTAGTAATAAGCTGGTTGGGGGGTGTGATTAGTACTTAAAAGTGCATTTTTGTCATGGTTTTATATCATCATTTTGCACTTGAAGTATCAATAACTCCTTAACTAAAATATGTTTTATAATAATGTATCTAATAATATAAGATACCTATAATTTGTGGTAAATATCTATTTTTAATGCAGGTCTATCACATAAATGAAAGGATTGATTGATGACTTGAAGAACTTAAATTGCAAGGATAAAGAGATGGTCAAACTTAGAGAAGAGATGTCGGTGCAATCCAAACCGGAACACTGTTCGGTAATTGAGTCATATCTAGAGCTACAGATCTCAGATTTAGGTCCAATTTATATGGATGGAAAGGTAAGACATAGGCCTACAACTTTCATATGGAGCCCAAGATCTAAAAAGGCCATTATCAAGTCCAAATTGTAGCAACAACAAAGAAGCCTGAATCTGTCTTCCAGCCCGAGCACTATTCAGTATTTTGGTCATATCTGGAGTTCTAGAAGTCCAAATGAGCTGAAGTTTTTACACAAGAAAGCTGAGACAATTGCCTGCAACTTTCATGTTTGCACCTGGCTCCAGTTTTGACGTTATCAATGACGTTTTGGGCAGACAAGAGAAGATAAGGATTGTCACCAAGTCAAAAGTTGGCCACCCACTTATCAATTAGTCATCAAATCAATAGTTCCCAATTTTGGCCTATAAAAGGAGGCATTTGCCATGCATTTAGGCATCTTGGTTTCCAGATCAAGATCATGCTCTTCTTTTCTCTCTTTGTATTTTTTATGCTTTGTTTTCATTAATATTAAGTTTATGCCTTTCATTTCCTTTCCTTTATTTAGTTAACTTTTATGTTCTTATTTTGTTTATCTATTTTGCTTTCTTTCATTATGTCTAGCTAAGTTAGTTATGTCAAGGTGAAAAGGTTACACTAATGGTGTAAGAATAAGTATAGTGTAAACTTAATATGGACTTTAATGTTTGATACTAACATGTTTTATATTTGTTATCTTGTTCACTCTTTAATACTTTGCTTGTTAAATGACTAATCTTGATTTATGTTGTATAACACTTGGTACAACAAATGCTTGGCACTTTCATAGCCCATAATGTATGGTATAACCGACACCTGAGCTATGAAAGGAACTTGATTTGTTGTTAACATAAGTTATAATCATGAATGCTTGACGAGATTTACAAGTATTAGCATTAATTGAATAAGATGACTAATGTAATCATGTTAACAATATATAATCTGATTGGAACCTCCTTTGTGTGTGGTTTCCAATTCAATAATAAGAGTTTATACTATACTTGTTTGATATACCATTAGTGGAACCTCTAACCTTGACATTTGTTATTATTATTGTTTAATCCTTACATTAATATTTCATCTCTAAGTTCTCATCATCATCATCTTCTTCTTCTTCTCTTTCTTTATTATTATTATTATTATTATTATTATTATTATTATTATTATTATTATTATTAGTACTACTACTACTATTATTATTATTATTATTATTACTATTACTATTATTATTGTTATTATTATTATTACTACTACTACTATTGTTATTGTTGTTTTATAATTGTTGTTTAAAATTTGTACAATTAACCTCCCTGTGGTTCGACCCCGGTCTTGCCGGGTTATTTATTACTTCGACACTCCTGCACTTGGGAGAAGACATCAATCTTTTGGTCGTGTCACTTGGTCACGCCAAAACCCAATTATTTTTGGGTCTTGTATGCTGCAGAACCTAAGATAGCCTTAGATCATTAACTGTGCAGGGCTCAAATAAATAGATTTGAATCTTGTATGTGTAGCACTCAAATAAATAGATTTGGGTCCTACCATTATCAGAACCCAATGTTCTATGAAAATAAAAAGTGAGTCTGTAGTATATACGAGTTATATAATTAATATAATCTATTAAAAAATCATTTGAATTTTGACCGATTCAAGTCTTCACCTCCTAATATATGGATTTAGAGTTTACTCTAATTTTACTGTGAGAAAACAATGCTAAAAATATATTTATCAATATCAATACAACCATTTTTAATAAAAATTTATTTAAAATGAATTTTTTATAATAAAGACATAGCATGAATTCAAAAAGAATTGAGAACATCTCATAAAAGTCCCCATTCGATAATCTTAATTAAGTTTTTATTCCTCATTTCTTTTTTTTTTCCCTTTAATAGGTACCTAATATATCAATAAATGCTAAATCATATCATGTTTTTAATCGATAAAATTATTAAGTGTAATCAAGTCAAGTTTACATAGTTTTTATTTTTCCATAAAAATTAGCCTCTCTCTCTCTCTATATATATATTTCTTCCTAGGATATAGTTTTTTTACATGTAGTGAGAAATTTTAATAAATTTATAAAGTTTTAATATATTAAAATATAGTCTTAATTTTTTTTTTCAAACCAAGCCAAATTTTAATTGAGTCATATTTAGATAATATCAAGTCAATTAATATCAAGTCAATTACTATTCGATTCAATTTGAAATTAAATTATCATTTAATCTTAACTAAATTTAATAAAATTACTCTAATATTTCTCACAAATTACTATGATGTTTCTTACAACAACTCGCAAGTTATCTATACTTTTGTATTTTTAATATATTAATAGAAATTATTACAATGATATATTTTTTAATTTAAACTTGCTTTTATATTTATTATGAGATGCTGTCTAGAGAAAACATATATTTTGGTCAAAGAATTCTCAAAGAAAAAGATGGGGGTTGAAAGACGACTTTGTTATCCTTGTTTCAAATTTTTTAAATTTCTTTGATGATTGCTCTAATTGTTTTTATTTTTGTTTAATTAAGATTATAGAGAGAGAAAATTATATTTTTTAATTTTAATATTTATTAGTCATTAATTAATTTTATTAAACACGTGAAGAATCACGAGTTGATTAAGAAATTGCCGCTAGGCATGCATGGCAAGAGGGGTTGCGACTGTTGGCTATCTCGGTCGTAAATCGGTTTCCTTCTTTTCTTTTTCTTATTTTGCAAATTGCCGTCGCAAATGTTTTATTCTCCATTTGCTAGCTAATAATTGTATTATAGATTTCACACAGAATTAGGCTGCATTTAAAAATCTAGAGATAAAATACTAAGGGAATAGGATTTAAAAGGAAAGTATTAATCTCAGTTTGTTTGTTAAAAAATATTTTTTAAAAAATAAATTTTAGACAAGTGAATTATATTATGATGTTTGATAGTATAATAAAAAATAAATTGGAAAGTACTTTCTAGTATTTGGTTATGTCATGGAAAATGAGTTGAAAAATAATTTATTAATATTTTATTTTTATCAAGTTTATTAAAATAATAAAAAATAAATCTTTTAAATTAAAAATTTAAATGAGAATAAAATTGAAAAAAAAATATAATTTCATAAATTATATCAAATAAAATAAATAATAATTAAAATAATAGAAATCAAATCTAAAAAATAAAAATAAAAAACATGAAAGATGAAGAAATTAAAATAATAATAATTAACATTTTATAAATTATTTTTTGAAAATCAAACTAAATTTTTCTTTAACTGAAAAATGTTTTCTATTAACTAATTTTTTTAATAATAAATAAATACAAAAAAGTTTGAAAAATAATTTCTTAAAAATCATTTTTTTAAAAAAAATATAACCTAAAAATATAAAAAATACCAGGGGATAGAATATTTGATAGGACTTGAAGAATTTAAAAATAAATGTGGATATGATATAAACAAATCAACATTTAAAATAAACTATATTATTAAAAAAAAACTAAATAATATTATACTTATGATCCAAAGTAAGAAATGTAAGATAATAAAAAATAAATCAATGTTTTTTTATAAGAAAAAGTAGTTCAGAGTTCAAGAAATTGAAACAGAAGAAAATTAAATTCTATATGACAAATTGCCATTGGGTTATGAATGAATATTGACCTGTTTTATAATAACAGGAACCACATGGTTTCCTGATACCGTCTAAACAAATCCAACAAAACGATACGCCGGCAAGGACTCGTGCACAGACTCACGCGCTTCTCGTAGTAATTCTTGTTTTTTGTTCGATAAATTTTAAATTAATATTTTTAAATGGTTTTGATGTAATGATATTAAGATTATTTAATTATTTTTAAAATAATATTTTGATATATTTTAAATTAAAAAACATGTTTAAAAAAAATTATACCATATTACCAAATACATAATTAATATTATAGGTTTTAAAAAATTGAAAATAAAAAATTTTCTACCACTCCAGTTCACAACTTGAGTAAATCAACTATAATTAACTTAAGTTAATACTAAATAATATAATTTTAGATTGTTTTTATATTATATTTGACAAGTGGTGGGCCGTGCTTTTTAAAAAAAATGTTTTTTTAATTAATTAATTTTTATATTTTTAGATTGTTTTAATATATTAATATTAAAAATAAATTTTAAAAAATAAAAAAATATTATAATTTATTTTTAAATAAAAAATATTTTAAAAAATAATTATTATCACAACATCTAACAATATCTTAACCAAATTAAGTCTCACTTAAGTTTTAATCATATTCATTAATTCATTAATTTATTTGATTTATTAATTGCTTGTTCAATTTTCATCAAATTTAATATGAAACCTGATTTAAATTATTGAATCAACTCTACATGCCATGCTGGTTTTATAAAACTGATACAAGTGCTGGAATTTTTAATTTTTAATTATTAATAGTTTGTTTAGAATTGTGATAATGATGGTTTTTAAAAGTTTTTTTTATTTAAAAATATATTAAAATAATATATATTTTTATTTTTTAAATTTATTTTTAACATTAAAATATTAAAATAATATAAAAAAATAATTTGTTTCAAAAACTATCTTAAATTATAAAAACAATATGCTAACCCCGAACCAATTCCAGCAGTAGGATAAACCGTGAAAAAAAAAAAAAACTCTACCTTTCTCTTTCTTTATTTGTCTCACTCACAATCATACTCACCTTTAAATAAATAAATAACCCCTTCTTCCTTCATTGCAAAAATCAGTTTCGCTATCACAGTCATACTTGGTCAAAAATGGCACTGAAACCCATAGACAACGCTCTTCTACTGCCACCAGCAACTATCAAATTGGGTGTAAATGAAGAAAACAAGACAGCTGAATCATTGCCTCCTTCTGCAGATCCGATTATTGATTACATCTCTTCTGAGAATCTTGAACCCCTTTCAGATCCTGAATCCAGGATCCATGTAAATGTTTTTTGGATCTTTTCTTTAATTTTAGACCAAACCCAGATGCCATTTTACTTTATACTTTGAGGGTTTTTGTTTGTGTGTGTATCAATAAATTTGGGTTTTTTTGTGTGTGTGTTTTGCTTTATTTTTTTCAGGGTTTAGTAGAAGAGTTAGATTCAAAGGATTGGACAAAGGTTTGCGAGTCTTTGAATTATGTTAGGAGATTTGCACTCTATCATTCGTTGCTCTTGCTGCCAATCTTGTATGTATTATTATTGTTCTTTTTTAAAAAAAATTTTTGGCATATTTGACAGTTTTTCAAGTGTTCTGATAATGGGGTTGTGGCTAAATATGTTATTATAGGGAAAAAGTAATGTTAGTAGCGGTGACAGCTATGAAGAATCCAAGAAGTGCTTTGTGCAAGACATCTATCATGGCTTCATCTGATATTTTCAAGGTCTTTGGTGACCAGTTACTTGACTCTACTGTTAATGCATTTGATAACTTGGTGAGGACTGGGGACTTTTTGTTCTTCGATTCGTAATTTGTTGCCTAATTTGCATTTTAATTTTATTATGTTCATGAGGGTTCTGTTTAGAATTGTGGTTAATGTGCTTGGATTTTAATGTGGTTGCACAGCTGTTGCAACTACTATTGAAAGCTTCTCAAGACAAAAGGTTTGTGTGTGAAGAAGCAGATAGAGCACTGAATGCAATGGTGAAATCCGTGACTCCTCTGCCTTTGCTCAATAAGCTCCGGCCTTATGTTAGCCATTCCAACCCCAGAGTCAGGGCCAAAGCTGCCATAACTATCTCTAAATCTGTCTCCAAGATGGTAAAACTTGTATAAGGCTATTTCTTTTGTGTTTGATATTGCCAAGTTTTAGCTTGTAAAGGGGAGAATGATATTAATTGGTGGGAATTTATGTGGGTAAATTTCAGGGCCTGGAAGGAATGAATGAGTTTGGATTGGTTTCGCTGGTTCAAATGGCTGCAGATTTGTTGAATGATAGGCTGCCTGAGGCAAGAGAAGCGGCAAGGAACATTGTGACTTCTATATATGAAGCATATACCAGAAACGAGGAGCAGAAGCAGGAATCATGGAAAAACTTTTGCCAATCCAGTTTGCCGCCCATTCATGCTCAGTCAATGGTCAAAATTACTAGTTCTCCATAATATTCGTTGTTGTCATAATTTTTACTGTATCAGCAGAGATAATAGAACTACCGTTGTGGTCTCGTGAAGAAGATAATCAGACCTTGAGTTTTTGTGTAAATTCCATGTTTACCTGATTTTAGCTATAGGTGTTCTGGTGATGTGGCTGGTGTTTCGAGTTCATTTTCTAAGTTGTGCATTTGCTTGTTGAAGAAATAGAAGATGTGATGGTATATAGCACTATTGGATTTTGTCACTAATCTTACAGATTCATATGGTTAAAAGATGGTGACGCGCAGAATGCATTAGTAGTCATTCTGGTGGTGATGTCTTAACTTTAGATACCAAAAAATGGCGGACTAATGATAGGTCTAGTTTCTTCTGTTTGCTGTTAATAGTTTTAGAAGGGTCGTTGTTTTGAAGGCTTGGGTTTTTGCTTTTCCTTCTCTTCATAGTCACAGCTTTTCATGGAATTATTGGATATAGTTTTATTCTGCTCGCTTTTAGTAGCTGTTTAAGGTCATGGAGCCGTGGTTTTTCACCCTCCTAACTGTCACAGCTTGTTATGGACTCATACCAGATTAGCTGATGTTCGCTGCATCTTTCAGATTTACATGAAGAATGATATTGCTTTTTAAATTGTTTTTTAGAAGTATATTAAAATAATATTTTTTATTTTTTTAAAAATTATTTTTAATATAAATTGAAACACTAAAAAAAATAATATTAATTTAAAGTAAAAATAAATAAAAATAAACCCTGTAGCTATCGGCATACATAACAAGTCAATTTCTACCAAATTGGTGCGAAGGTAGAAATCTACCAAATTGTTTGCAGAAACAGAAAAGAAGAGAAAAACACCGAGTTAAAGTGGATGCTTATCGAGATTCGGGCATGTCATGGGGCAGTAATGAAACCTCTAAAAAGGGAGAATAAAAATATAATGTTAGTTTCCACTGATTTAGTGCCAACATGACAAGTCAATTTCCATAGAAAATTGAATGGTCCTATCTCAAACTTCGATTGATTTACAGACAAAAGAGGCAAGCAAACCGCGGAAAAGTATCTTCTTTTTGAGCTCCAATTTAAGACAACCAACAAGGGGACAATAAGCCAGGTAGGGAATTTCTGGTTAGAATGGCCAGTGGTAGGAATGCATCCAGAGATTTGGATGACGAGTGGCACGCAAAGTTTTTAACTCCAACCAGTAACTTCTTATAAGCATGCAAAGCCATCGACTCCAAAAGGGAACTCATTAGAATACGCCCACAGATTGAAACTGGCTTCCATTGTAAGACAAATCCATAGAAGAATCCATCTTTGGTTCGTATGCCTTCTCAGTAGAACCAGTTTATTTAGGCGCTTTAATCTTATTCAAGCAAAGAGTACAAAGCCATCTCCACCTCACAAAATGGTTGACCAGCATAGAGCTTAAGCTGCCCCCTCTTCACAACAATTACCTTCTTGGAATGCGATTTCACTGCATCATGAAGTTCCTACAAACATTCAAATTTCATAATAGCAAGTCAATGACATACAGAAGTCCTTGGAGCAATGATTAAGAGGCATCTAATCAAATATAAAATATACAAGAGCAAATGCAATGCAATCATAAAAGGAAGTCAATGATGTCTTCATTATTGCAACCACGGAATCTCAACAGCATTACAAGCTTGGTTTGGTCATACAGATAATTGTCTCATTGTGAGAGATGTTTCCTAGAAAGTGTTTCGGTAAAGCTTGCAGTCTTTAAGAGATCAGGTTGGATTGCTTACTTTTATTTGCAGAGGAACAATATCAGCACTGAAGTCACCTAAATCTTCAAAAAAGGACTCAAGTAAATAACAGAAATTATTGGCATCGCCACGGTCCTCAAAAGCAATGGCGTAAGAAAAGTCCCCGTGCTGATCTGCCTGGGAAGCCACTCTTAAAGCATAAAGTCCACCAGATTCCTCATGTTCTGATCCTCTACGCATAAGGATAGCCTGGGCACATATCGAGTTATTGCTTAGAAAATACAATGAAATTGTACATATTACTGTTTAGCGTACAAATTGGCAGAAGCCTTTGGAAGCATTAATTCACAAACAATTTAACAGAAAACGTAATTTTTGAAAGGAAGCCTTGTACTTTTTCACTCTCGCAGCTTTTCCAAATGCTCATAGGAGAAATAATATACTTTAAAAAAACAATTAATAAAACGATAGGATCACAGAGTCAATTACTTACTAAAACATAAGGAAGATTCGACCACCACAAATCTTTCTGCACGTCTGGTTTTTTATCCCCAAATTTATTAGCCAAAGGTCTCTTTCCAGGATCTCTGCTACCATTTCCACTCGATGTAGCAGCAGGCCTTTCAACCTTTATGGTGGTTTCCTGGTTTTCTTTGGTCGAGCTTTCTGAATTTAGGGTCTCCAAATCTCTTGATTTTCCTGCCTCTGGAACTTCATTTAAAGACCTTCCTTCCCTGATCTTCTGGACAGTGCCTGAAAGATTTTACAACCACCCCAAGTTTGCAGACAGTTTTAACTTTTAACAACAAAATGTATCTGAAATTCAACTGATAACAGAAGTGAATAGTGCATCCGGAATTGGCACCATCCAAAACTAAGCCGAAAAGGTTAATTATACAATCATTAATTCCTTATTGCCAAGAAAATTCACAAAAGTTAATTGACCTTAACAAATATTCAATCAAAAGCATAAAAAAATCACACATTCATCCGAGTTTTAAGAACATTACCAGATCCCATTTCCTTTCGCAAATTCGCCCTTTTCTTCTCAAATTTGTTTCCCTCATTTTTCATTGAATTTAACTGCACGTTCCCATCTTTCCCTCCGGTGTCCTTTTTCAAATACCTCACATCAGTTTTTCTAGACACACCATTCAGATCACTTATATTAGAACCACTATCATCCTTCACACCCGAAAAACCTTTTGGAGCACTCCTCGCATCCATTGACGGACTCTTAAACCTTAACTTCTTTTTAAACGTCAACGTCTTATTTTCCTCTTTTGAATCCGAAGCATCCTCACCATAACCATCCTCAAAATCCCCAAACAACCCCAAATACTCCATGAACGAATCCGGCAACTTCTCTCTCTTCGAGTTCAACCTCTTCTCCAACTTAACCAATCGCGCACCAATCTCCTTCTCAAGCTCACTCCCTTTATCACCCTCAATTAACTCACTCCTCTCTCTCTTTCTCGCTTCTCTCGCCATTACCTTAATTTCATTGATTTTCTCTTCCAATTCACTCTCATTAACATAAACCTCATTTCCATTCACATCCAATAAAACATTCCCTTTCTCGTTAAAATTCCTTTCTTTTCCATCAGAATCAGTATTTCCAAATAACCAAACAGCACAAATTGTTTGAAACAACAAAACCCCAAGAAAATAACCGCTATATTTCAAGACAGGCTTCACAGATAATTTACCAACACTGCCACTGTGTTCTACTGCTGAGCTAACAGTCTCTGAGACATTAAATTCATCAACTTTGTCAGCCTCTAATTCTTCACTTGATAGGGTTTCCTTCAAAGGGGTGTCGTAAAAGGTGTCGTTCTGAATTGGGTTTGTTTCTATTTGGGGTAGAGGTGTGGTAGGGAAGGGTTTAGTTAGGGTTTTAAGGATTTTGGGACGTAAGTGGTTTTTCCTTTTTATGCGTTTTGATGGGAATGAAGTGGAAGTAGTGTAACAGAGGAGTGGTTTCAGACGAAATCTGTGAGGGGTGGCGTCTGAAATTGAGATTGTGGAGATTGAGAGGAAAGTGAAGGTGGCGCAAAGCGTACCCGCCATGGCAGAGGTGATGGAGGAGGGGCATTTTGCGATTTTTGAGTTTCAAAGCTTATAGGGGCATTGTTTGGTGCTGAATTTTGTTTTTGAAAAATGGTAGGCCCAATTGTTCTTTTAAGCCCTAAAGCAGGCAAGACTAGAAAGTAGCCCAGCCCAAATAATTATTTTTAACAAATGTTCAAGCCTCCTAAAATCTTACCAAATGCTTCGATTTTAGCAAGGTTAATAAATTTAGTTTTAGGTTTTAAGTCAAGTAAATTAATCTAAAATTTTATTATTTTAATTTTAAAAAATTAAAAATAATATTTTTAAAAAAATCAAAAATTCAAATTGAATTTTGACTAAATTTGATAAAATTAATTACAACATAATTTAATTGGAATGAGTTAGGTTTGAGGTCAATGGACCATTAGGTTTATCTCGACTAGACCAGATATAATAGATCTGATTTTTAGATATTTGAATAAAAACTTGTATTTATTTATAATTTTTTTATAATTTATATATAAAAGGAATATAAATATATGATAAGATTTAATGGTGATTAATTTTTGTAAATGTCATATTTTCTAGTGATTTTTTTTTAATATAGTTATCTAGTGTCATTGATGTTACTATAATCTAAACTTGTATTTTATAAAAATATATAGACATGTTTTGTAAAATTCTCCACCTCTCTTTCCATAAAATTTAATGAACGTTTTATCATACAATGTATTGATGAGTGTGCACAATTGAATACTTCTTCATGGTTTTTTGATTATTCTTTTTTATAAAAATCTAGCATGTGATATTTCTCACTTTTATAAGAACCTAAAAATCCATACTTATTTGGATATTGGAGATCTACTATGTAGTATTTCCTTGTGATAACAAGTAATGAATTTGTAAGTTATTTCTCAATGAAAGATTAGCCATAATAATATTTATAGTAACATTAAATTTTTCTAATAAAATAACATTAAAATTTTTAAATGTTATTACCTTTCAATGGTTTTGAAAATTTGATATTAGAATTGTTAATTGTCTCAAAAAAAATTTATGTATCATTTATGTTTCTTTCCTATCTAACCCAAACAAACATGAATTATATGTCAAAGTCACACGTAACCATTATCTTTTAAGTTGGTGCATCTTTTTTGTTAATAAATGAAATTTGATTTTCTTTAGGCTTGATCTAACATAACTTCATTCTTTGTAGACTTCAAACGTAGATGAAAAAAACTAGCTTAAAAGCTTTTGAGAGAGCTTCATTACTTGAAAAGTTTGTCTTGAAGAAAATTTGTATCTTCAAGAATTTTTTTTTTATAAGTTGAGGTCCTTTATTTGTATAGATTTGTAGGGACTCTTGGGTTCTTTTTCAATGTTGCATGACATGATTTTATTGATTGATTTTTATTGATTAGATCTTTTATTTATGACAAGATGCCTTGAATTTCTCATTCCAAGATCAATCTTTCGTTGGCTAGGAAATATATAAGGACTCATTTATTTTTCATGTCATTTATTTCAATTTTATTTTATCATTTCATATAAAAATAAAATAAAAATAACATATGGTGAAATTTTTCAGAAGACTTTGGTTTAATGCCTTGTAAAATATAACATAGCCCCCAGTATATCCCTTAAGTACACATGTCTTGCATAAAAAGTTTTGATGAGCCAATCTCTATAGTTGAGGTTAAAGTTTCTCCATCAATGAATGTAGTTGATGATAGGCTTTTCCTTCCACTAATATGCATTGGTGAGTTCAATCATGCTAACCATATGACGAGTGTTATAGAAGTGTTTAAGAAACTCGTGTTCCAATTATTCTCAACTATTAATTGATCCAAACTTCTAATCAGTGAACCAATTGAAGACATTACCTTTCAAGGAACGAACTAGCTGTTTTACTATGAGATCATTATCAGTTTTAACATTGTTATAAGTCTCCATAAAGTGAGTTATATGTTGTCTAGGATTCCTTTTACCATCGAATTATTGAAACTTTGATGGTTAATAGCTTAGAGACATTTTTAGCAAGTCAATTCTTTAGGTGTATGACTTTTTATAAGAATACAAGGGTTGAATTAAACTTTCTACTTGGTTTGTGATGGCTTTCTTAATAAGTTCTTTAATCTGATTGGTGGTAAAGATGCCATTAATAATACCCTGTATATTCCTTGTAGATTCAATTATAGAATCCTCAATGATATTTAATTGATTTACTTGAAAAGCCTTGGTTGTTGAGGTTTAGCCTCCTTCGTTCATGCTCTCGAGTATGTTCATCAACTTTGCTATCTCATGGTCTTTTTTCTTGAGTGAAGTCGAAAGCCCTTCAATGATTTTTATCATGTTAGCCACTTGATTCTCTAAAGATGTAGTCCTGGTCATCATTACTAATATGGTATCAAAACCTAAAGCTTTGGTGATTGAAATGTAAAGGCTTCCATGAGTGAATTACCAAAGTATCCTTGAGTTTTAAAGAAAATTCCATGCACCCCACTTGACTTTTGTAGTGGAGTTACTTATGCCTTCAGCTTTGAAGCGAGCTCTTGTGCTCTTCTTGTATTTGAAGTTGATGTTAGCTTGAGTGTCAACTCATTTTGTACATACAACTCAACGATAGATTTTGTTTTCAACAATAGGGTTGCTATAAAGCGACAATGGTGATCATGTTCTTCCTAGTTACCATTAAGAATTTGTTGAAAATTCTATCTTGAAGGGAATTGATGAAAGGTAGAGAGTTCCCTAGTATAGTTGCTAGAAATTTACAAATATAATTTTGAGCATTTGAAATTAAACAAGCTCACATGTACAAATATATAATTTTATAAAATATATAACCGAATACAATCTCTATCTAAAATATTCTTTCAAAAGAATAAGATAATCCTCTGATTTTTCTCTTGAATTTGATATATGGTGACTTAATTTATTTATGAAATCAAGTCAAGATTTATGCTTTGCAAGAACTCAAATTTAGATGTATATTGCAAAATGAGATTTGGTGATTTGATGCTTTAAAGGGCACCTTTGATTTGTCTTCAAGGTGTTGTTGAAGAACTCTTTTGGGGTATTTAAGCTTGATCTAACAAAGCTTCATTTTTTGTAGATTTCAAATGTAGATAAAGAAAGGTTAAGAATTTTTGCGAGAGCTTCATTGCTTGAAAATTTTGTCTTGAAGAAAATTTGTATCTTTAAGAATTCTTTTTTTTTTCTTCCCTTTCTATAGGTCAAGGCTCCTGATCCAACCATATTATTTGATAGTTTCACCTATATTTAACTAGTGTTTTGCCTATATTTTTTATATAAAATGCCTTGATATTCTTTGTTATATGTTTTGAAGGCATTTTTGGATGAAAGATGCAAAAATAAGTAAATTTGAGATAATTGACAGATTTGACCTTCAGTTGATGTTTTGTGCAGAGCGTGAGCTCTAAAGGTCAAAATAAAGTGATTCTAGTGACATTAAAATGCTAACATCCATACCTTTCTAGACATCTAAGACATCTAAGGCAAGAAAATAAAATAAAGAAGAGCATGAAAATCGCAGTTTTCAAAATCAAATCTCGCAATCTGCTAGTGTTTACCTTATGCCATTCCGACTTGAATATCTAGAGTTACAAAAGTCCAATTCAAACTTAATTGTTTTGGATTCCTGACTCAAAGGTGTATAAATGCTCAAAGTTTTAGCAAAAAAATGATGTCATATGAGGGATATATTATTTTTTAAAGATAACAACTGAATTTTGCTAGCAAATAGGTTTAATGAAGAAACAAGTCCAAATTACATTTCAAAGCATCTAAATCGATATTCAAGTTTTTATTTCAGCAATTTAGCTCTAAGTCAAAGCTTGAAGATTTCATGCAAGCCTATTTCTTCTTCTTCTTCTTTTTTTTTAAAAATAGTTATTGAAATACTTAAATATAAATTGTCTACTTAAGGGAGGATTATTTTATAAAATAGAGACTAGAGTTTTCTAGGATATAAAAAGAATGAGAGAAGAGAAGGGAGGTAGCCAGCCAAGAGGAGAAAAATGCCCCCTTCTTCTAAGAAACTCGAAATTATGCATTCTTCCTTATTTTTTGATTAGTTGTTCAACAAACATGCAAGGTTAAACACTTTTTCTTGGTTGCAAGAGCATGTAAACTTTTGGATTTTAAGAACTGTGAGATTTATTTTACCTTTTCTTTTTAGTTTATATGATAAATATGTTTGTTCTCTTATGATTATTGTTTTCTATAATTATTTATTTTAATTGTTAGAGTGAGCTCTAAGTTATTATTGTAAATAATCTATTACTAAGTTTGATATCAAAATCAGAGTTGTGGTATATAAACTTGTAAAGCAACTAAATTTAATAATTATGATAGATCTATATTATTAATATGAGGGAGAACATTTAATCAAATAAAAAATAGACTGTAAACAATTATGTTTTCTTGATTAATCAACTTATCTAGTTCTTAAAGCTACCATTGAATTAAATTACTAGTGTGGACACTATGGTTGTTTGATGGTTAGGGTTAGTTATATGATGGGTCTGTTAACTAACCAATGTTAAGAAGAGATAAATATTCAGAATATAAATTGATGTTTTGTTTTCATGATTAGTTTTGATTTCTATAGGTGGATGTGTGCTTGCGACCAAGGTTTCTTCTCTTGATAATTTTTTGATTTTATTTAATTTTGCTTGATAGTTTTCTAATTTCTTTTGTTTTAGCCTAGATAACATCCAAAACCCCCCCAAGTTGCATATTATCTAACATAAAAAATTGAATTGAACCTTCTTTGTGGGATCGACTCCTTGCTTACTCTATATTATCTTGTGTGTTGTGTTTTAAGTTAGGGTAATTAATTTGTACGACCGCGACATCACAATAGCCCTATATTTATAGAGATTTGTGTGGATTTTTGGGTCTTTTTTCAATGTTACATGACATGATTTTATTGGTTGAATTTTTTTTATAAGATATTTTATTTATGACAAGATATCTCGAATATCTTATTCCAAGTGTCAATCTTTTACCGGCTAGAAAATATATAAAGATTCATTTATTTTTATGTCATTTATTTCAATTTTATTTTATCCTTTCATATAAAAATAAAATAAAAATAACACATGATGAAATTTGATTGATAATTTTTTTTTGTTTTGTATATATATTTTACAGTTAGGAGGAAAAATAATAACGATTACACTTCTAAACACTTTTAAAATGGCCATATGGAAACTCGGGAGGGGTTGTGAGCATGGCTGAAAATGATGTTGAATGAGGTAAACCTACACTAGCTTAATGCTTAATGGTATCTGTTTTGTTTTTATCATATGTACTTTTCATAGCATCATGGTATGTTGTGTGCAGCCAATTTGGCTTGGGGGTCCTAATAATTTTTTTTTAATATCTTAGTGATGATCCTTCAATGATTAATTTTCTCCCAGTTGTTGGTTGCCTTCTCAAAGACTTGTTCTGCTCCTTGAAGGTATGGCTCCACAGAAGATACCCTCTCATTGGCAACACAAGCAACCTTTCATGGACAATAGTAGTAATACCTAATAGAAATCATGTTCAATACCATTTTTGAAACCTAAACCACCAATTCTCAGTTGCTTGAAGATGACAACATACGTAAGCAAAATTTCAATGTTAACATAGCTTGTCAATATCTTCCACAAAACCTTTGGTCAAGAACGAACAAATGCCCCCATTGCTTTTGACTAATGCCTTGAAGGAATATCTCTTGCCTAGTGCATGCCTGTGTTGTGTTTTGAGGTTTTAAAGTCCTACATTGAATAAACATGACATGGTGGTCATGGACCTGTGCTATAAAAAGAGAAGCAGAGGTGTAATTGTATTATAACTTCTTGGTCTTTGGGCTAAGATATCAGTAGTATCTGTTTGTGTATCAATTTAATATTAGATGGGTGGGTTATTGGTTCATACGATATTAAACTAACTTTTTCTAAGAATGAGCCCATCATAATAACTAGCTACTAGCCCATGCAAGGCATACCCCACCCATCATTGTTTAAATATTATTGTCTTCTTTGCTAAGAAGATAAAAATGCATGCTTACACAGTAATAAAAAAATCCTTGCAATTTCCTAAAAGTACCATATTGTGCTATTATCCATTGTCAATTGGCATTAAATTAACTCAACAAATAATGATTTTTTTAATTTCTAATAATTTACTAGAAAAAAAAATTACAGTTCAAATTTTTTATTGAGAATTCAATTCCGTAATGACCACATAAATTGCTAAGGCCTATGCAGTTCCACCTTTAATATATATCTCTCACTTGTCACACTAAACCTTTGCCCAATACTTCAACTCCAAAAACCAAAGAAAAAAAAATAAATCAAAAGAGACAACCTAAATCCATTTCATGTACTTATTTGGTTACTTTACATGTCTTCTTTATCCAAACACAAAAAACCTCATCTCCTTCCATTTTGTCTTCTTTACCAACACAACCCTAGCACCATACTAAAGAAAAGGCCTAAGCTTTTCCTTTTCTCTGGCATTTATTGTGTTGTTATATTGAGTTTAAAGATAAAAACAAGTATGTGAAGCCATGGCTTCAAAGACTCATGTCCTTGTTTCAACAACATAAAGGATCACCCCTTAACTACTATCATTTACAGGTTTTTTTCTCCTTATCCAAACTCTTGTTATAGTTGATGATTTTCAATCTAATGGTTATAAAATTGACAGCTTTGAAAGCAATATTAGTGGTAGTAGTAGTGCTGATAATTAGTTTGTGAATGGTGAAGAAGATTTTGACACTACATCTAAGAGGCCTATTTTAGGTGACCCATATGAGGGAAATAATAACAAAGAGGGTGGTTTTGGTGGAAGGTATCGAGTTTGTAGGCCATTTACAGGTAACCCAGATGAAGAAAGTTTAGTTCTTGTAAAGGAGAAGGAGGAGAGTATGTGACTGATGAATTTGGCTTTGTTATTGAATTGGATAATGCAAATTTGAATGGAGTTAGGCTTATTTCTTAGTTGTCAATGGATGATGATGAATTATATAAGGTGGTTAGCGATGAGGGAATGATGAGTAGAGTGGAATATGGAAGGTTTTCAGATGTTGTCAAAGTTCCTAATTTTGGGGTTCAAGAGAGAGAAGATACTGAGCTTCGAGTTAAAGCTCTAAGAACAAAAGAAGCAAATGAAGATGAATTATTGGTTTGGAGTAATTCTTCTTCTGTTGACAACCAATCTGGATTGTTAATGGAGAGGGATGATAAACCCAATAATGTTGTTTTAGGTCCTAAAGATGCAATTGTGATGAATGGTTCTATTAATGACTCTGGTTCAGTTAATTTGGTCGAGGATAATATGCATGTTGTTATAGTTATTCAACTGATTAGTACTTAAAAATGTATTTTTATCATGGTTTTAGATCATCATTTTGCACTTGAAGTATCAATAACTCCTTAACTAAAGCATGTTTTATAATAATATAGCTAATAATATAAGATACCTTTAATTTATGGTAAATGTTCATTTTAAATGCAGACCTATCATATAAATGAAAGGATTGATTGATGACTTTAAGAACTTAAATTGCAAGGGCAAAGAGATGACCAAAATTAGAAAAGAGATGTCGGTGCAATCCAAACCAGAACACTATTTGATAATTGGGTCATATATGGAGCTATAGTTCTCAAATTTAGGTCTACTTTATATGGATGGAAAGGTAAGACATAGGCCTACAACTTTTATATGGATCCCAAGATCTAAAAAGATCATTTTCAAGTTCAAATTGTAGCAATAACAAAGAAGCCCAAATCTGTCCTCCAGCCCAAGCACTGTTCAGTATTTTTGCCATATCTAGAGTTCTAGAAGTCCAAATGAGCTAAATGTTTTACACAAGAAAGTTGAGACAATTACTTACAACTTTTATTTTTTGAGTGGCTCCAATTTTGACGTTATCAATGACGTTTTGGGCAGATAAGAGAAGATAAGGATTGTCACCAAGTCAAGAGTTGGCCACCCACTCATCAATTAGTCATCAAATCAATAGTTCCCAATTTTGGCCTATAAAAGGAGGCATTTGCCATGCATTTAGGCATTTTGGTCTCCAGATCAAGATCATGCTTTTGCTTTCTCTCTTTGTATTTTTTGTAATGTTTATGCTTTGCTTTCATTAATTTCAAGTTTATGCCTTTCATTTCCTTTCTTTTACTTAGTTAACTTTTATCTTATTTATGTTCTTATTTTGTTTATCTATTTTTCTTTCTTTCATTATGTCTAGCTAAGTTTATTATGTCAAGGTGAAAAGGTTACACTAATGGTGTAAGAATAAGTATAATGTAAACTTAATATGGACTTTAATGTTTGATACTAACATGTTTTATATTTGTTATCTTGTTCACTCTTTAATACTTTGCCTGTTAAATGACTAATCTTGATTTATGTTGTATAACACTTGGTACAATAAATATTTGGCACTTTCATAGTTCATACTGTATGATATAACCGACACCTGAGTTATGAAAGGAACTTGATTTGTTGTTAACATAAGTTATAATCATGAATGCTTGACGAGATTTACAAGTATTAGCATTAATCGAATAAGATGACTAATGTAATCATGTTAACAATTTATAATCTGATTGGAACCTCCTTTGTGTGTGGTTTCCAATTGAATAATAAGAGTTTATATTATACTTTTTTGACATATCATTAGTGGAATCTCTAACCTTGACATTTGTTATTATCATTGTTTAATAGTTACATTAATATTTCTTCTCCAAGTTCTCATCATCATCATCTTCTTCTCTTTCTTTATTGTTATTGTTGTTGTTATTATTATTATTATTAGTATTATTATTATTATTATTATTGTTGTTGTTGTTGTTGTTGTTGTTATTGTTGTTGTCGTTGTCGTTGTTGTTGTTGTTGTTGTTTTATTATTATTTATAATTTGTACAATGAACCTCCTGTGGTTCAACCCCAGTCTTGCTGGGTTATTTATTACTTCGACACTCTTACACTTAGGAGAAGACATCAATTTTTTCATTGTGTCATCAACCCATCAACTTCTTAGTGAAAGATAAATCTCCTAAAACCTCTAAAGGTGATAGAATCAAGGATCTGCGAGAAAGCTATATGATTAGTACTTAAAAGTGTATTCTCATTAAGGATTTATGTCATCATATTACACCTAATGTATCATTAAATTCCCTAATAAAAACATGTTTTATATTAGCAAGTCTAAAAATATAATATACCTTTAATTCATGGTAAATGTTCATCCTAAATGCAGGTCTATCACATAAATAAAAGGATTGATTGATGAGTTTAAGGATTGAAATTGAAAGGATAAAAAGAACGCCAAACTTAGCAAAGTGTTGCTGGTGCATTCCAAACTCGAACACCATTTGGTAATTTGATCATATATGAAGCTGTAGTTATCAGATTTAACCCCATTTTATATGGATGGAAAGGTAAAACATAGACCTACAACTTTCATATGGACTCAAAGACTCAGTTCTGCCGTTTTTAAGCTCAAATCTTAGCAACAATAAAGACGTCAGAAACTATCCTACAACTCAAACACTATTCGGTTTTTGGCTCATATCTTGAGTTCTAGAAGTCCAAATGAGCTCTGGTTTTTTTTGTTGGAAAGCTGAGACAATTGCCCATAACTTCCATAATTTAGTTGACTATAATTCTGATGTGAGCAATGATGTTTTGGCCAGCCAACAATATCAATAATCAGCCCACAATATCAAAAAACCAGCAGCCATTAATGTCAAAAACCAGCCACCAAATCAATGGATGCCCACCAATTTTTCAGTCAATCAATAGTTCTGAAACTTAGCCTATAAAAGGAGGCATTGCCCATGTATTTAACCAGCAGCCATCTTCTTGCTTTCTCTCTACATCTTTGTAATGTTCAAGTTTTCTTTCATGCTATAGTAATCTCTTGTTTATGCTCTTTCATTTCCTTTCCTATACTTAATTAGCTTATATTATGTTTATGTTCTTATATTGTTTATTTATGTTTTTCTCCTTCTTAATATTTAGCTAAGTTAATTATATCAAGGTGAAAAGGTTTTTCTAATGGTGTTAGAATAGGTATAATATAAACTAACATGAGCTTTAAATGTTTATATCCAAGAAAGATTGTTATTAACATGTTTTTATCTTTTTATCTTATTAATTCTTAATACCTTGCTTATTAAATGCTTAATTTAGATTTGTGTTGTATAATATTTGGTACAACAAATGCTTGATCCTTCATAGTTTTCGGCCGACATCGTTATTATGATAAAAACTTGATTTGTTGTTAACATAAACTAGCAACATGAATACTTGATGATATTTATAAGTATGGTATTACATAGATAAGATAATTAATATGATCATGTTAGTAATTTATAATGAGCTAATAACAAGAAATCATCTGATTAGAACCTCCTTTGTGTGTGGTCTCTAGTTGAGTAATAAAAAGAGTTTATATTATATTTATTTGAAATACCATTAGTGAATCCTATAACCTTGACATATATTTTGTTATTGTTTAATCCTTACTTCAATATCACATCCCAAAACTTTCTTCAACTTTTTTCCTGTTATTATTCTCTTCAAATCTTTTTCTTTATTTGTAATTTATATAATTCACCTCCCTATGGTTCGACCCTAATCTTGCCGGGTTATTTTACTTTGACACTCCTACACTTGGGATAAGACATCAACTCTTTGATCGTGTTACTATACAATTTCCTATGATATCAAAGATGAAACAAACCTTGATTCAAAAACAATAGGAGGATAAGAAGGCTTACTTTCTGACGATCATATTGAAAAGTTAATTTTTGATGGCTCTAGAATAACCAAGCACACCATGAATAGATTACCATAAAATTTAGCCTTCTTTTCTCCTCCAAGGATTGAAGCTTATCATGATCATCTACAGACGATAGATGGACAAATTACTATGGACTTGAATGAAGATACAAACACAGATGAAGAAGCGAGCATCGTTAAAAAGCCATTAGGAAAGCTATTATTTGATTTTGATGATTGATAGCTCTTTTGAAAGCAGCAACTAGTGCTGAATTGGATGAAGGCAGGATAACAATAAGTTGATTGATGGTTCTGGATTACTTTCTCTTAAACAACCTGCCAGTTTAGGTTTCCCATTTCACTCTAGGAGACCTGTTCCCCTACTAAATGTGCCAAAGTGCATTCTAAGTGATAAAGAAGACAAGATTTTAGAGAAGATATATAACATAAGGGTGAAGTTCTTAAGGCTTGTCTAATGACTAGGACAATCTCTCGAAGATTCTATAGTTGAATTAGTGCTCTATTGGTTGGACCCAAGTGAAGAGAAATGTTTTAGTTGAGTGTTTAACCTTGAAAATGCTAAGAGTACGACCATATAGCTTGAAGTAGAGGGCAAAGATGATTTAGACTTCACTATAAACATTTTAGTTCTCGAGAAAACTGGAGTGGGAAAAAGTGCTACCAGTAATTCTATTTTTGACGAGAAGAGAGTTACGATCAATGCATTTACGCCTGCCACAACTAGGGTGAATGAGATAGTTAGAATAATTAATGGAGTTAAAATTAGAATCATTAACACACCAGGTCTCAAGTCCTTTGTAAAGGAAGAAGCTACCAACCAGAAAATATTAGCTTCTATAAAAAGTCTATAAATAAGTTTCCTCCTGATGTTGTACTCTATATTGACATGCTAGACATCTATGATAGATATTGTAATGATTTACTGCTGTTAAGATTGCTTTCTAGAACTTTAACTTCATCAATATGGAATGGTGGAATTGTAACTAACACACGCAGCTTCTCCTCCTCCTGATGAACCATATGGGTCATCCTTATATTTTGTGGAATATGTTGCTCAACGATCATGTGTTATTCAGCAAAAAATCATCCAATTAGTTGGTGATCCGTATCTGATGCATCTAAGTATGAAGCATCTAGTGTCTATCATTAAGAACCATTCTTTGTGCTAGAAGAACTAAAATAAAGAAAATGTTCTCTTGAATGGATAAAGTTAAAGACCCTAATTGTTACTATTGTGCTACTCACTGAAAGTTTTGTTAGAAGCAAGTTTTCCTGATCAATATCTCCATAGGGTAGATTATAGTCATGAATGGACAAAGAACTGGATGTCCATTTTGTATATTATAATTATAGAACCATGAACATACCCACGGAACAAAAAATTTTGTATAGAAAATGAGTAGAGAAGAGAACTTTCTTCCGGAAGAAGCTGGTTGAAAATTATTTTTGAAATGGAGGTAGCCGTTTTCAACTAGAGGATGGTCTTTGAGGTAGTCAACATGACAGCCATAGTAGTCCCACCATTAGAGGAACCAGAGGGGGAGGTTTGTAGTGTCCATGTCATTATGGAAGTAAAAAAGCCAAAAATGACTGTGGTTTGGATTTTGGAGGAGGAAGGTATTGAACCATGCCTGTTGATAATCCCAATATGTATAAGATATATTGAATTCTTGGGGGTTTATACGAAAGTTTATGGGGAAAGAAAGGGGTTGATGTAATGGTTGCCCCTAGTCTTTATGGTGAATGACTTTTTGAATAATACATGTAGAATATGTCGGTTCAATATGGCTAGAATGAATTTTGAAGTGTTTGAATTTGATGAAATTAGTGATTTCAAGGATTGTGGCATAATAGGATTGTGGTTTGGCCAAATTCCAAGGTTTGTAGTGCCAGTTGGAGGGGAAAATGTTTTATGCAGCAATTGAAGGGTTTTCATGATAAAATCCTTCTTCCATAGTTAAGATATTTTGGAAAGTAGTTTTGAAAATATATTTGGATTTTGTTTTTGGAAAGCTAGTTTGTTGTAAAGAAAGGAAGGGTTTTGAAGTAGAAATGCCTCCTTGAGGTTTTGAAAGAGGTTTGGAAATACTACTTGTTTGAGATACAGAGTCTTCGGATGTCTGTTGAGACACTTTTTGTAACACCAGAAGTAATTCTGGTGATTTAGATATAGTATCAACCCATTCTTGAACTGCGTTGGTTTGTACCTGTTGGGGTTTTGTAGTGTCTTCTTCTTCAATTACTGCCTCATACCAGGATTTGATTAGTTTGGTAGCTAAGATGGCTGAGGACATGAGTTTTGTAGAGGGCTTCGGGCTTTCTGGTTTTATAGGGTGGGTTTTAGGGGCTTTGCCCTTGTCTTTGGCCTTTGTTTTGGAAGGCATCAAGACCTGTTTTGAAGGAATTCACGGGTTAGGAAGTCAGGAATGGAATTTGAATCTCCTTTAATGTAGACAATATCAAAATAAAAAATGCTTAAAATGGCTTACTATCTGGCAAAAATCTGTTTGGAAGGAAGATTTTGGACATCTTTTTGTAGAACTTCTTTTGCGGATTTGCAATCAACTCATGAAAGAAATTTTTGAATGAGTAAATCACTTTGAAATTTTGTAATACAGAGAAAAATTGAAAGGATCTCCTTTTTTATAGTAGAGTAATTTTTCTTGTAGTCATTCCAGTGAGTGGATGTGTATTGAAGGATTTGTTCTTTGTTATCTTGAATTTGTTTGAGAATGCCGCCATAAACTATGTTAGAGGCATCAATCTCAACTATCTTAGGGGCTAACAGGTTGGCTAAATGGAGAAGGGGAATGGTCTGAATTTGCTTCTTAATCTCTTTAACTAGGTTGGTATGGAGATCGAACCAAGGTATGAGATTTGTTTTTAATCTGTCATGTAAAGGTTTGGCTAGACGATTAATATTAGGGTAGTAGTCTAGAACATAATTAAGACTACCTAAGAACCTTTGTAATTGGGTTTTATCAGTGATTTTATCAAGAAATTTGTTGGTATAGGTAAGGGACCTCTCTATTGGTGTGACAGTGCCTTGACATATATAATAGCCTAGGAAACGGACACAAGTTTGGAAGAGGGAGATTTTTGTTTTAGAAATAACTAAACCATTTTGTTTTGCAGTATGAAAGAAAACATGTAGATGTTTAAAATGTTGATCTATAGAATGTGAAAAAATAAGAATGTCATCAATATAAATAATGCAAAATTTTGAATGTGCATTAAATATGTCATTCATGATGCGTTGGAATTCAGAAGGAGCATTTTTTAGTCCAAATGGCATAACATTCCATTCGTATTGGCCAAAAGAAACTGTGAAAGCAGTTTTGTATCTATCTTTGGGATCAATTTGGATTTGCCAGAATCCAAATTTCATATCGAACTTGGAAAATATGAAAGCAGAATGCAGTTTTTGTAGCGGATCTTTTTTGTTGGGGATTGGATATCTGATCCATTTGAGAGCAGAATTTAGGGGTTTGTAATTAATCACAAGTCTTGGTGTGTCATGTTCAATTTTAGAGTTTTTGTTTATATAAAACACTGTACATGACTAGGGTGATCGAGACTTTTGGATAAGACCTTTAGACTCGAGATCGTGGATCTCAAGTCTGCAATGCTGTTCTAAATCAACATTCATTTATATAGGTCGTGCTTTCATGGGTATTAATTTTTCTGAAAAAGTATCTTCATATAGAAGATCAACGATGTGTTGTTTTCTTTTCCAGAAAGCATTAGGTAAGTTAGAACAGATTTGCTATTCAATCTTATTTTGTAAGTCAACGACTTTTTGGTGTAAATCAGGGTGTTGGAGTTGTTTAGTTATGCGACAAAAAGAAACATGGTTTTGTAAACCATGTAGATGGAACCGTTTTCCATGAATTAGTGCAATGAGATGATAAGTATGTATAGAGCATGCTTTAATTAAATTTAAATTTCTAGTCTTGCACTTCTCTAAGAATGGGAAAATAAGTTTGGAGTTGTTAATTTTAGAAGTAATACAATTATGATGTGCTTGATATGGAGTGATCATGTTAATGAATGGAGTGCCAAGAATGATGGCATGATTAATATCTTTAGTAACAAAAAATATTTTAAGAGAAATGCCTTTATTAAAAACAGAGGCTTGGGTTTTACTCGTAATATGTAATTTTGAGTTATTAGCAGTAGAGAGTTTTTTAGAAGTATTTTGTAAAAATTGTTTTGGAACCACTCCTTCTTTGATGCAGTTTAAATCTGCACCTGTGTCAAATAAAGTAATAGTGTCAAGTTTGAAATCGTTTGAGAAAACAAGAGTAATTCTAATTAAATATTTTTTTGAAGATATTCGTGTTAAGACATTAAGAAAATTATCTAGAATATGCTCAATATTGGTAAGTGTATGTGGTAAAGCATGATGTTCAATGGTTTGGTCTTCAGCATTAGACTCGGTATCAGATTGGTTTTCTATTTTTAAGAGAAGATGTTGTAGTATGACAGTCTTTTTGTTGGGCTTGTTTAAGATATTGTAATTCATATTTGAGCGTTTTTGTCTCAGAATGTAACTCTAGAAGAGTAACTGTGGTTTTGGATTTCTTTTTGTTAAGGATTTTTGTAAGGTCATAGGTATTAGTGCTGATGAAGGGTAATGTAGAGCGGTTTGGAGGTTGTGATGATGGGAGGTTCTTTAGTTGGTTGAAGTCTTTCAATAATTTTTCCAAGTAGGTTTTTTGGAGGTGAGGATCATCAAGTCTTTTGATTGCCTCAAGAATGAATTCTTGATCTTTGGTCAAGACGTTGATTTGCTTAGAATTTGTAAAGGTATCTAAAGTAGCACTAGTTGTTGCTATTTCATCTATTTGAAATTCTTCTTCAGAAGTGTTGGAAGGAGAGTGATCAGTGTCTGTAGCGTCAACGTATAGGTTTTGTATTTGATTGATGGTTTCTTTATCTATGTGGAGTTCATGAAGTTTGGTATTGACTTTGCAGAAATGAGATGTATGACCTTTCTGGTTACATTTATAACAGATAATGGTTTTAGGGTTAAATTTGGTTTTAGGTTTTGATTGGAAAGGTTTTTGAGGCTTGGTATATTTATAGGGCTTGTTATAGTAAGGTTGTTCTGATTTGGAATAAAATTGTTGTTGGTTTGTATGGGCTAGTCATCTAAAATGAGGTTTGTGGCTCAGGTATTTTTTATATTGTGAACAGTTTCCGCTGCAAGAGGGTTTTTTGGTGGAGAGGTTGAACTGATTGCAGAAACTACCAAGTTCTTGTCTAGTGCGTTTCATTTCCCATTTTAGATGCTTTTGGAGTTTAAGATCCTGACAGATTTTAATACCTTCTTTTTGGGTAAAGCTAACAAGTTCACCATATATGAGCTGGTTATAAGATATGGTTTTTGTTGTAAAGGTACCTTTGATCTTGTTTCTGACCTTTTCTCTTAGGAGAATGGATAGGCCAGTAAGGAATTTTTCTTTCCAAAAGGGTTGGTTTGAATCTTCCCTAAGCATGACTTGGGTAAGGAAGGTGTTTTTGTACCATTGAAAGTCACTAAGCTTCTTGCACCTAAGATTGGAAATGAGTTCAGCATTTTTGTCTTTCAAATGGGAAGGGTCTCCGACAAAATGTAAAGAGATTGTAAGAATAAGGTGTAGACAACGTCTTCGATAGTGTTGCCAAATGGGTCAAAGATGGGTGTTTGATCCTCATATGTTTAGAAGGAATTTAAGATATGGAGGTGATCGATGTCAGTGAGATGATAATCTCACCATCCTTTTAACTATCTAGAGAAGCCAGCAATAAGGAGTTCAACAATAGCTTTGTCTGAAGTTCCTGTTTGGGTTTTGTAGGCATTTGTTGCCATAGTCATTTGTTGGAGGGTGTTGAGGATATATTCGGACATTCCATCTATATTCCACTCATAGAAGGAAGAATCATTATACTTATGTTGAGTAAGGATAGTTAGTTCAGTGGTGATGGAGATGTCGGGGGCAGTAGATGTTTTGGGAGTTTTCCAAGTATGTTTATTTATGGTAACGAGTTTTTCAAGAGTATGATCTTGATTTGAAAACTAAGATACCTAAATACATGATAAATACTTCCTTTTATATGCCAAAATTTGGAACTATTATTGATAAATAATTGATGAGTGGGTGACCACATCTTGACTTGATGACAATCCTATCTTTTTGTCTGAATAAAATATCATTGATAAAGTCAGAATTGGAACTACTTGTACTATAAATGTTCTAAAAAATTATCTCAGCTTTTCAAGAAAAAAAAAAGGTCATTTGAACTTTTAAAACTCCAGATATGGGCCAAACACTGAACAATGTTTAGGCTACAGAACAGATTCAAACTTCTTTGTTGTTGCTATAATTTAGACTTGAAAATGATATTTTTAAAACCAAAACTCCACATGAAAGTTGTAGCCCAATATCTTACCTTTCCATCCATATAAAATAGACCTAAATTTGAGATCTACTGCTCTAGATATGACCCAATTACCTAACAGTGTTCTAGTTTGAATTACACTAGCATCTCTTTTCTAAGTTTGACCATCTCTTTGCCCTTTCAATATCAGTTCTTAAACTCATCAATTAATCCTTTTATTTATGTGATAGGCCTATATTTAAGATGAATATTTATCATAAATTAAATGTATCTTATATTATTAGATATGTTATTATAAAACATGCTTTAGTTAAGAAGTTATTGATATTTCAAGTGCAAAATGATGATATAAAACCTTGATAAAAATAAACTTTTAAATACTAATCACACCCCTTAACCAGCTTATTACTAGTCCCTAGTAATCAAAATATTAAAATAAAAGAATTTGTAAATTCTACATAGTAAGGTATTCATAATTCAACTTTCATTAATTTATCCAGATAAACAATCTCTCATTAAATTTATATATATGCTTAATACCTTTTAAACAAGATATTAATAAATCTTCCTTTTATACTCAATATATTAACACATAGTTATGGGGCTTTTCTTAGAAGAAAACAAAATTTTTGTTCTAATGTTTAAGGTTAACTTCCTTGGATTGTGATTTTTTTTTTTGTTTCTCATTAAATTTATATGCATCTTTAACTTATGTAACGAACTTCCAGCTAATGACTCCCAGACTAGTTGGTCTTAGGACATTAGGTGTTGAGACACCCCTACGAGCTTAGTAACTCGGGTTGCGGATACTGATAGGTAGATAATGCAATGTTTGATTCCGTTAAACTTTTTTTCTTAACTCATGTAACAAGCATTGGACCAATAGTTCTGAAGTCAGTTGACTTTATGGTATTAGGTGTTAAAATAACCCTTCAGACTTAATTGTTTAGGTTAGAGAAACTACAAAACCAAACTTATCTATATTTTTATTATCATGATTTTTTTGTTTTTTGTTTTACAAATTATATACTATCCCTTTCCCTTAGTTGTTACCTTTAACAAAAGAACATAAATAATGTAATAATCTAATGTGCAACCCACAATCATATGTTAAAGTGTGTGTGTGAAAATTAAGGTTTAAGAATATATGTTAAATGACTATATAAGCAGAATTAAGTGATAACAATGCAAGAGTTTGTAAACCTGAATATTTCAAGAAGTATTATGATAGACTTTGTTAAGAATGATTATTAAGATGCATCTCAAGAGTCATTTTAACAAAAAAGCTCCTTTACTCTATCATCATAGTAATAACAGTTTTGCACATGCTTTATGAAATAGAAAACACAATTAGTTTTGTTAACTACTACCCTCTCTCCTTAATCAAAATGAGATATTGTCCGCAATGTCTTAAGGTAGAAAGATAGAGTATAGAAGACATCACCTAAAATAATAAACACCGATAAACCTAAAACACACTTAAACAAATATAAGAAATAACAAAACACAATAATAGAATCAAAAGGCATAAAGATTCATAAATGAAGGCTCAAATTCAATCTAAGCTTTTTATGGTTTTTTTTAGTTGACCAATTTATGCGACTTATAGAGGGATCAATTATAGGAATGAAAGATTGTAGTTGATCAATCAATTATTCAACCGTAGCAACAAAGATTATGATTTGTCATGTAAAAGATGTTCGTATTTCTTGTTCCACAACGTGATCAAGAAAAGACAACAACATATCATAATAACCATTAACATTTAACAAACCTATAGATTTAAGGTGAATGTGCAGTTGGGTCCAAGAGGAAATATGAAAGATCTCTTCCAATGTGTCCAGACCACTTGGTAAGACAATGAAGACATCATGATGGTTAAATATTGTATTCATTCAAGCAGACATTATGGAGACTTGTAGTTCCTCTCCAATTATTTTTCCAATGATGTCTCCTTGTGCTAAAGCTTTGGGGACGAACCCCAAAACTTGACTACCTCCTAAAAATATAGTTATTGAAACACCTCTTATTAACCCAAGACTGCCTTCCCCATACACTAAATGAATATTTCTCTCAGTTAGCATCTAACCAAGATGATTTGCTGATTCTAAAAACTTATTTTTTTTGCCACGACTAGATCCATGAAAAACATAAACATTTCTTATGTGATGACTTGATGAACTTGTCATTTCTACACACTTCTATATTTGTTGAATGTATGAGTTGGGTAGAAATAAAAGGAAGGAAGAGAGGATTTTATAGAATAAAAATTGAAAAGACAATCATACCACTTATATGTAGGCCTATTGGAGTCTCTCTCTCACACACACATACTTTCTTTTGATTTATTTATTTATTTTTGAAAAAAGATGTATATGTATAAGTAGTTGTGATTGTGGCTTACATCTTCCCTTGGTTTTATGTACAAGAGCGACTTAAATGCCCTCTATAGGTCAAGGATAGATTTCCCATCTAGTTTTCTTAAAACTAGCAAATAAGGTCTTTTTTAGTCAAATTTCCAAGACTATGTCGAGCATGTTCTTTATGGAAATGGGGTCATAAGTCATGAAATACACAATGCATCTTTACTATGAGACTTAAGAGTTAATAGAAGATTATCTAAAGATTTTTTGTGTTTTGAAATAAATTCCACCGTTCGATAATTTTCACAAGTTTTGCGGAATGTATGTGAGTCGTTGAACATGGTGGGCTAGTAAAATCCACTTTTTAAGATTTTTATAGTTTTTTTATGAGAATTGATCCCTCTATGCCTTAAAGTGATAAAATTTAATGACACTAATTACCTCATTATCAGGAATGCATCTTTGAAATATTTGATCAGGAAAATATTTAAATAAGTAAGGGTCATCACAATAAAAAATTTGCATGTCACTCAAAAACTTTCTTTATCTTTGGCATTCTAGTGAGTTGACAAAAATCCTAAAGCAAGAAAATTGATATTTTTAGCAAACCAAGGCATTAAACTAAGAGAAAGTAAGGACTATTTAGGAAAGTAATCATAGATTGATGTGATGTCAAATGTCGAATCTGTTATCAATTTTGACAAATGATCCACATCAACATTTTCGGTGCCTTTTTCATCCTCAATTTCTTCTTGTTTGGTCATGGCATAAGAAAATGGAAGTGCTTGTGGAAAATCAGTTTTTTCTTTACAATGTTCAGATTCAACCCTTTCCTTATCCTTAGAGATTGACTCATTATCTTACCCCTTAAGATTTTGCTATGATTGAGATGAAAACTTACCTTTCTCTTGAAAACTGAGAGCAAATGTAAATTTTGCAAGAGTATCTTTAAAATCTGTTATGTTTTAAGTAAGTTAAATATTGATTACCTTTTGCTTTTCCAGGAATACATGTAATGTTTCCTCAAGATTTCTTCTAAGAGGTGGAGCATAAGGAGGTGCGCATATCCATGAGAATTTTAGAAATTATAGTATGCTTAAAATGGTGGTTGTGAAGTTTGTGCATTATTGTTATCACTCTTCCAACTAAAATCTGGGTGATTTCTCCAACCAGGGTTGTATATTTGCGAGTATGAGTTATGATTGGCCTTTGAAAACTATTTAAAGCATGAGTTTGTTCATGGATACATTCCTTAAAAGAAGGCAAAGTTGGACAGTCATTGGTTGAGTGTTCATTTGTTTCACAGATTTGACACACAATGTCTTGAATATATTTTAATTGACCACTCTTTTTTAATTCTAGTGCCTCGACTTTTCTAGCTAAGATGCAAACTTGGCTTAGAGGTCATGATCTTCCCTAAAGTTGTACATACCTCCACTAGATGTAAGAGGTTGAGTTTTACTCGGTGTCTTATAAATACCTATGGTGTTCCAATTTTAAGCATTTTCAGCTAACAAGTCTAAATACTTCATTGCTTCATCAAGGTCTTTATCTTTAAAAGTTTCATTGCACATCAATTCAACCATTTCCCTATCTCTAGGTGTTAACCCTTTATAAAAATGTAAAATCAATCTCCATATTTCAAAACCATGATGAGGGCAAGTATTAAGCTTGTCTCGATACCTATTCCAACATTGGTAAAATGTTTCTCCTGGTTTTTAGGTGAAAGTGGTGATTTGTCTTTTGAAAGAGTTTGTTTTGTGAAATGGAAAAAACTTCTTTAAAAACTGTTGTTGGATTTCATCCCAAGAACGAATGGATTTAGGTCTTAAATTTTATAGCCATGTTTTAGCCTTTTCTTTTAATAAAAAAGGAAAAATCTTTAATCTAATAGTGTTCATGCTACAATTTGAGTCATTATACGTGTTGCAGACCTCTTCAAATTCTCTTAAATGCAAGTATGAATTTTCTAAGTCTAAGCCATGAAAAGAAGGTAAAAGTTGAATAATACCTGGTTTAAAATTAAAATGAGATGCATCAAGGGGAAAACTATTCATGATGGTGCACTTATTATTGCAGGATTCATGTGGTCTCTAAGTATTCTAACACGGTTATTCTTATTATTCTCATTATGACGCAACTGGTTATCTTCTACGGTCATATTTTCTAAAAATGATGAGGATATCCTTTAAAATCTACCATTTAATGTATGCGACCACACTCTCATGCATGCATAGGAATAAAATAAAAAGAAGAAGAAAACAAAGAAAAAAGAATAAAAGAATAAAAGAAACAAAGTTAGATCCAAGAAAAATGAAAAGAGAAAATAAAATAAATACTATAATTTGTATAAGAATTTACCAACAAATCAAGTTCCTTTCATAGCACAGGTCGCGGTTATACCATACGGTTTGTGCTGTGAAAGTGCCAAATATTTGTTGTGCCAGGTGTTATATAACATAAATCTAAATTAATCATTTAATAAGTAACACGACGAAAAGATTAATGTCTTCTCTGAAGTGCAGGAGTGTCAAAGTAATAAATAACTCGACAAGACTGGGTCGAACCATAAGGAGGTTAATTGTACAAATTATAAATAACAATAATACAACAACAATAACAATAACAACAACAATAATAGTAGTAGTAGTAGTAGTAGTAGTAGTAATAATAATAAAGAAAAAAGAAGGAGAAGAAGAAGAAGATGATAAGAACTTTGAGATGGAATATTAGTGTAAAGATTAAACAATGATAATAACAAATGTCAAGGTTAGAGGTTCCATTAATAGTATGTCAAACAAGTATAGTATAAACTCTTATTATTTAATTGGAAACCACACATAAAGGAGGTTCCAATCAGATTATAGATTGTTAACATGATTACATTAGTCATCTTATTCATTAATACTAATACTTGTAAATCTCGTCAAATATTCATGATTATAACTTATGTTAACAACAAATTAAGTTCCTTTCATAGTTCAGTTATCGGTTATACCATATAGTATGGGCTATGAAAGTGCTAAATATTTGTTGTACCAAATGTTATATAACATAAATCAAAATTAGTCATTTAACAAGCAAAGTATTAAAAAGTGAACAAGATAACAAATACAAAACATGTTAGTATCAAACATTAAAGTTCATATTAAGTTTACACTATACTTATTCTAACACCATTAGTGTAACCTTTTCACATTGACATAATAAACTTAGCTAAACATGATAAAAGAAAGAAAAAATAATAATAACATAAATAAGATAAGAGTTAACTAAGTAAAGGAAAGGAAATGAAAGGCATAAACTTGATATTAATGAAAGCAAAGCATTAACATTACAAAACAAAATAGTCATTTGGACTTCTAGAACTCGAGATATGAGCTAAACACTAAACAGTGTCTGGGCTGCAGGACAAATTCATACTTTTTTTGTTGTTGTTACAATTTGGACTTGAAAACGGTTTTTTTAAAACATGAACTCTACATAAAAGTTATAGGCTTATATCTTACCTTTCCATCCATATAAAGTAGACCTAAATTTGAGATCTATAGCTCTAGACATGACCCAATTACTAAATAGTATTCTAGTTTGGACTACATCAACATCTCTTTTTTAAGTTTGGCTATCTCTTTGTCCTTTCAATTTCAGTTCTTAAACTCATCAATGAATCCTTTTATTTATGTGATAGGCCTACGTTTAAGATAAACATTTACTATAAATTAAAGGTATCTTATATTATTAGATATGTTATTATAAAATATATTTTAGTTAAGGAGTTATTGATATTTCAAGTGCACAATGATGATATAAAACCTTGATAAAAATGCACTTTTAAGTACTAATTAGTTTTCATCATTTAAACCTTTAAGGAAATCTCAAGTTCAGAAGCTCAATAAAGAATAAACGAAAGCTTATTTTGAGAAGTATGATTATTGGGTGAAACTCTTTCAAAAATAGGAGTGGAGGATGAGTTGAAAAGGTTGAAAGAGATAAGGAAAAGAGGCAAGAATAACATAAATGATTATCATGACATTAGGGGAGATATGGACTAGGAAGATAAAGGTCCAACACCTTCCTTTGCCTAACTTTGTCCTTCCACACTTATTTGACAACGACAATCCTTCATAAAGGTATAGAGTTTTAGAGCCTGCATCTCGGTTTCTTGTTAGGCCAATTTTAGATGAACATGACCAAAAGATTAATGTCTTCTCCCAAGTATAGGAGTGTTGAAGTAATAAATAACTCAGCACAACTAGGGTAGAACCACATGAAGATTAATTGTATAAATTATAAATAACAACAATGCAATAATACAACAACAACAACAATAATAGAAGAAGAAAAAGAAAAAGAAGCTGATAAGAATTTTGAGATGGAAGAACAATGTGAGGATTAAACAATGATAACAACAAATGTCAAGGTTAGAAGATCCATTAATGGTATTTCAAATAAGTATAATATAAACTCTTTTTATTACTCCATTGAAAACCATACACAAAGGAGGTTCTAATCAGATTATACGTTGTTAAAATGATTACATTTATTATGTTATTTGAATAATGCTAATCCTTGTAAATTTTATCAAGTATTCATGATTATAACTTATGTTAACAACAAATCAAATTTCTTTTATAACACAAGTGTCGATTACATCACACGGTTGGGCTATGAAAGTGTCAAGTATTTGTTGTACCAAGTGTTATACAATACAAATCTAGACTAACCATTTAACAAACAAAATATTAAAAGTGAACAAGATAACAAATACAAAACATATTAGTATCAAGTATGAAAGTTCATATTGAGTTTACACTATACTTATTCTTACACCATTAGTCTAACCTTTTCACCTTGACATAATAAACTTAATTAAACATAATAAAAGAGAGAAACATAAATAAACAAGATAAAAGTTAACTAAGTAAAGGAAAGAAAATGAGAAGAATAAACAATATATTAATATAAGTAAAACTTAAGCATTACAATAAAGAGAGAGGAAGAGCATGATCTTGATCTGAAAACCAAGATGTCTAAATGCATGACAAATGCCTCTTTTTATAGGCCAAAATAAGAAACTATTGATTTGTCGACTAATTATTGAGTGAGTGACCAACTTTCAACTTGGTGACAATCCTTATCTTCTTGTCTGAATAAAACATCAATGATAGCATTATAATTTGAACCAACCTTACGCATGAAAGTTCTAGGAAATTGTCTCAGTTTTTCAGGAAAAAAAATTGAGATCATTTGGACTCCTAGAACTTGAGATATAGATCAAACACTGAAGAGTGTCTAGGCTGTAGGACAAATTCAAACTTCTACGTTGTTGCTAAGATTTAGACTTCCAAACAGTAGAATTAAGTCTTGCCTTCCTCATGAAAGTTGATGACAATTCTTATTTTCTTGTCTGAATAAAAAGTCATTGATAATGTTAGAATTTGAATCAGCCTTACTCATGAAAGTTTTAGGAAATTGTCTCAGCTTTACAGGAAAAAAAATTGAGGTCGTTTAGATTTCTAGAACTCGAGATATGTGTTGAACACTAAACAATATCTAGACTACGGGCATTGAAGGTGTTGGTTGTTGTTAGGTTGTGTTATCATTCTACTTGTTACTGAAGATGAAGATCTATTATCTCTCATAATATTGATTTGGTGGTTGTTGTTGGTCTATGTTGTTGTTCTATGTGTTACTGAAGATGAAGATTTACTAATGTCTACTACGGTGTGGATCTGGTGGTTGCCACTAGTTTGTGTTAGAGGTCACGGTGGTATAGGCTAATATTATTGACGCCTATTAACTTGTTGTTGGCGTGGACTTTCTGTTGTGGAAGCCTTGTGGGAGTGTTGGAGGTAGTAAATTGGCGTGGATCTGAGGAATGATGTGGAGGTCTTCTTGGTGGTTGGTCTTCTTTTGTAATTGGTTAAGGCACCGCTATTGAAAAATTGATTGTTGTTGTTGATGACGAATAATTTTTTTTTAAATTGGAACAGTATGATGTTTCTAGGGTTTAACATAAACATGTGGGTCGTTTAATTGTAAGAATAATCAAAAGCATGGCTCTGATATCAAATTTGATACGAGACAATAAATAAAAGAATTTAAGTAAAGAAAGAAAAAAGCTTTTAGAGAAAGAAAAAAGCTAAAGAAGAGAAGAATGAGGATTATAGATATGCAAAGTTTATAATATTTTCATTAATCATCAAAATTGTCTTACAAAATAATAGAGAAACATATAAATAGTAAAACCCTAAAACACCTCACCATTAGGCTCAACCCATCAAGTCAAACTATTTCATATAAATAATTTCAAATAAATAAAATAACAATGAGATAGACCCAAATGAGCTTAGTTTTCCAACCAAAGCGTGACGAGCTGCGTCATTCTACGTCATTTCCATTCATATACCTGTGTAATTTGCGGTGTGGGTTTGGTGTCCCTACTAGTTTCATGTTGTACATATTCTATGAGAGAGATGTTATATGAGCCAAATGCGATGTCGTCTTATAAGAACGTTGAACTCTGGCAACCGATGTTGAAATTTACAAACTATCTCCATGTTATGTCAAATAACTTATATTTGATGTGGCAAGGTTTTACGAGTTTTTCATCCCTTTTTTCTACATATTATACTTCTAATTACATCACATTTAAAACATTGCTTTTATTTATCCCTTAATGTGCACTCAAGAGCGATCTAAAATCCAGTTCCACTAATCTTGTTGCTATTAATTAGATTGTATTTATTACTGTGTCGTTACTACATTGTATCAATAAATGATTTTATCTATAGTTTAAACAATAGCCTCATGTTTTCCCATATGTAGTGTTGGATGCTCCAACAGGAGTTTGTAATGATAAAAAATCTACCATTACTAGTCTAAGGATCTGCAGGTACAATATTGTCGTTGCTGGTGGTGATTCCTACAATCGAGTTATTATGTGTTACTAGCATGCAACCGCAATAGTTAGTAACTTGATATTTACTTATGGTGGTTCATGTGGCAGTATCGGAGGATGATCCTACTTCCATAACAATTGTTGTTGCATTGGTTTACTATGTTTTTCCAAGTATAAAATTAACCTCCTTACTTTTTTTTTTCCCAATTTCATTAATGTTCCAAGCATGTGTTTTGTTAGATGTGTTTCATATAAGGTATGATTGGCACAAAGATATCAGCTTCTACTTTCTTTCTTTATTGAGTTGGTTGTTGATGAACTCATAAAGCCCCATCAACTATATTTTTTTTTAGGTCTACATGCTATATATTCCTTGGATGATTTTGGTTCACCATCTATGTCTTCTTCAATTTATTTTATCTTAACCTTGTGTCGTTTCTTTCATTAACAACTATTCATTTTTTTAGCATGATTTTCACTTTAATTTATATTTTAGTAGTCCCTCTTTTCCCTTTTATTTATGAGATTACATATACATGTTATCATGATAAACATCTCGTAAATTAATATGTTGTTAGCTTATAAAGTGAAGGGATATTTACGATGTATTAATCATCATGCCCTCCAATATCGGGCTTGAGTTTTTTTCTTTATTTTTTATTTAATTTTGAGCATCATTATTATATTAATTATTTTTATGGTAAGCTTAAACCTTAACTTGTTAGATTCTTTCATACTTCTAATTTTATTTCAACATGTTTGGGAACCTTTAATATTAAAAATTATTCTGTATATTTGGATTATTTTTCTTTGATTCTTGCACTTTTCTTTAATATGAGGTTTGATTTTAGTTAAGGATTATAAATAATATATTTTGTGAAAGGATTACAAAAGATAGCATTTTTTTATTGGATTTTAGGTTGTTTTTTTATGTTTTTTTTTAATATATAGTCAACTTTCTAGGAGATCAAGGCTGCTATATTGATAGAGATTGAAATGTATTTTTTTTAAATAGAATAGAATGGCTTAATTATTTTTAAAATTAAAATTTTTAAAACTGGTATCTAAGAGTTTTTTCTTATTTTACTTTTTTAAAGTATAGTCAAATGACATTTTTAAAACTTATATTTATGAGCTTTTTCATCTTTTCAACTTATTTATTATTAATAATATTATTATTATCATCATCATCAAATTTATCAAAAAATAATTAAATCTTTTTAAAAAATATAAAATATTATTAAAATAAAAAAATAATTGGCATGTGCATATAGAAACTCCTATAACCTTCAAATGGGGCATGCAACACTTTTTAGTGGCTAAAAATAACTTTCTACCATGTCGTTAAAATTGTCACGATCTCTTCCTCATGTTAAGGTGATGTGCGGAGGTGGTGGTTAGATGAATTGTTATTAATGGAGCTTTTTTTTTTTTTTTTTTATCTCCTCTCTCATCCTATTAAAAATTGTGCTAACTTTTCAAAATTTTAGAGTTGTCCTCTTAATTATTGTTATTTCAACTTTTTTTAATTTTTAATTTTTGTTCTTAGTTTTTTTATAAAAAAATTATTTATTTTCAATTTCATTATTAAATCCTAATTTTTGTTATATTATTATTTTTAATTTGGTCCTTATTTTTTTATTTGTTTCTAATTCTTTTTTCTAATTTTTATTTATTTTTATTTCATATTTTAATTCAAATTTATGATGTTTTTTTTTTCAATTTAGTTCTCATTATTTTGATTTTCTTATCCTTTTGTTAAAGTAATTTTTATTTTCAATTTCACAATTTGATAAAAAATTTGTAGTTGTCCTTTAATTTATTTTTTATTTCAATTTTAATCCTCATTTCTTAACATTTGATTAGTCGAAGATTGAGCCTTCACAATTTTTCCATGTATGGTGCTTGCAATCTAGTAACTCTAGTTATAGGTTTGAAAAGTTAATATGAGTTTTTTTTTATTTTATTGTTTGGTAGTTTTTTTTAAAATGAGCTATGTGCTTTTCTTCCATTTATTTTCTATTGAGTTACTTTAATTTCATGATCTAGACTATGAGTTTGATATATTAATTCGGGTTAACTTGCTTCTCATTACATGTGTTATATATTTATCATGCTAACTCATGTTGACTTATAGTGGTTTTTTTGATAATTGTTTTTTAATTTTATCTTTTTATATTTAATTGATTAAAAATTAAACTATATTATTTTTTTCTTTTTGATTTTTTTTTTAAATTATCATGATTAAAAATAATTTATTTATTATTATTTTATATAATTAAAATAAAATTAATTAATTTAATTAAGTCAGTCAAATCATAGAATTTCTTTTAAATGCCAATATATAAATACTATTTTTTATAAAAAAATAATACATCCCTCGCACATGCCAATCTCTAGTTGACTTACTTAAAAAAAACTTTTTCCTTCTTACCTTAAAGCACGAGAGAATACAAAATAAATAATTAAATTAATAAATCAGACATGTATTAGCATACGCCAAAACAACAATAATAATTATAAGTCACACAGCCCAAATCAGGGCCTTAATCGACATGCGAACTGTTTCGAGAATGTCTTCTACTGTTAGGGGAAAAAAACATGGAGCTTGAGGAAAATGACTGAAGATGAGGAATTGTTTTACTGTATGCAGGTTGAACTGAGAAGAGATACTTCTGGTTCTAGCCCTAGGGTGTCCAAGGAAACAAAACCCATAAAAAAACAAAGGCTGTGTAGCTTTTGGTTTCATTTATCCACAAATTTATCTCCAATCTTCCATTCCTAGCCTCATAAAAACAGTAGTAAAGTCTACAAATGCAACCCCACATAAGCTAACAAATATCCCTTATCGAAACACAAATCTTCTTTGCATGCAAACACTTCAATATTCACTCTTAACAAAATCCAAAAGCTACAGGACCCCTAATCCAATCATTTTTCCGAAGTAAGAAGGTATGTATGATGTAAACACTCACTCTCGTTATTTCCCATCATGCTTTGCTTCATGTTTAGCTTATTCTTGGTTTCACTTTTCATGCTGCTTGTAATGTTGGGAGACAAGAGAAAAGAAAAGAAAGGAACTTTTGTTGTTGGGTGTATTTTTAGTTCTTTGAGGTTTTGGTTTTGGTTTGTCGCGCGCCATTTGCTTGGTAAAATGTCACAGAGGGGGTTTGCATGGATATTTGAATTGATTAAATTGGTAAAGGGTTTTGCTTGAGGATAGGTTGGAGAGGTTGTTGTGTGTTGCACGTGAGCCCAGATAAGGTTATGATTTGATTGTAAGATAAGATTAAGTATTGGAAATTTTTGTTTCACAGTTGATTGTTTTGAGAGTTTTATGAGATATTTTGCAATCTTTTGGAATGTTTGTGTTGCTACTACAATTTTAAGAAGTTGCAAGTTGAGGTTTTGTGACATAGCTTTTGTCTGATTCTTGGAAAGATAGCCCAGAAAACTGTAACCATGGAGGAACTGGTAACTATAAGTTTCCCCCCTTTTTTAAGAAAATATAAATTATCCATCTAAAAAGATGCGAAAAGTTACAGGAAAAAATAAATTTTTTTAAAGAATCATTGTGCTTGGGCACTACTCTCCTTTAGTTAAGGATCGGGAGGAGCATGCTTGAATTTTATCCAAGATTCAGCTAAATCAGACGTAGCTGCCCTCACCACGAAGGCAAAAGAAAGGAGCAAGATTTAATAAATAATTCTAAAACAAAGTTGGTTGGTACCTCCATCTTTTCTTTGAATAAGACGAAGCATTAGACCTTTTGATTTTAAAGAGTTGCAGCATAGAATGCAATTTATAAATTGCATTACCATGAAATTATCTTTGTTTTCCATAGTTTTGATTTCTCATTCTTCCTTTGTCAAAGGATTCGCCACGAAGTTGCACAATGATCTGTTGACATGATGATGTATATGAGTTTAGTAACATTTTTGTGTTATTACAAATATGTTTATTTTATTACCAACTTGTATATTCTGCTTATGCATGCCATGAGAGTTTCCCAGGGTCGATTAATTTATCTTGGATATGTGAAAAGTTGTGAGCTATCAAGAATAAGATAGAAATTTCTTAGTTCGTTGAAGTTCTTATTTGGTTTTTTGGTACGGGAAAATAAAAATAATTTCAAGGATATAGTTGCTTCATGTCTGTTTTCCAGCAAGGGTCATGCTGTTTCATCACAGGTTCATGTTGATGACATAAAAAGTTACTTTCTAGTGATGATCCAGGGATTCAGTATCTGGGGCTTCAGAAGAAAATATCATGAGTGAATTGGAGCAAAGATTAGCCTTCTCTTGTCCTTCAGGGACTGAGGTTTCTCATGATAATTCACCGAAAATAGACGAGAAGATTACCGCAGACTCAGATGAAGAAGCAGACACAGTTCAGGAGCAAATGGGAAAGAAATTAGTTGATTCTCCTCCAGCTGCCAGGGTATCTCATGATTATTCAAACCAGCTGATTATTGCAGATCCAGATGAAGAAGCAGACATGGTTAAGGAGAAAAACAGAGAGGAATCATTTGATTCTCCTCCAGCTGCCAGGGTATCTCATGATTATTCAAACCAGCTGATTATTGCAGATCCAGATGAAGAAGCAGACATAGTTAAGGAGAAAAACAGAGAGGAATCGTTTGATTCTCCTCCAGGGAGAATTGACGAGCAGAATATTGCAGCTGCGGGGGTATCTCGTGATTATTCAAACCAGCAGATTATTGCAGATCTAGATGAAGAAGCAGACATAGTCACTGAGAAAAACAGAGAGGAATCATTTAATTCTCCTTTAAGGCGAATAGACGAGCAGATTATTGTAGCTGCTGGGGCATCTCATGATTATTCAAACCAGCAGATTACTGCAGATCTAGATGAAGAGGCGGGCATGGTTAAGGAGAAGAGCAGAGAGGAATTATTTGATTCTCCTTCAGGGAGAATTGACGAGCAGATTATTGCAGCTGCTGGGGTATCTTGTGATTTTTCAAACCAGCAGATTTCTGCAGATCCAGATGATGAAACAGACATAGTTAAGGAGAAAAGCAGAGAGGAATCATTTGATTCTCCTTCAGGGAGATTTGACGAGCAGATTGTTGCAGATGCAGATGAAGAAGGAAAAATAGTTACAGAAAAAATGGGAAATGAATTATTTGATTCTCCATCATGGGCTGATATTTCTCATGATCGTTCACATAGAACTAATGAGCAAATCATAACTGACTCAGATGAGGATGCAGACATGGTTGAGGAGCAAATGGGAAGGGAATTAGCAGACATGGTTATAGAGCAAATGGAGAAGGAAGTATTTGATTCTCTTTCAGGATTGGAGGTTTCCCATGATCATTCACAGAGTATTTGTGAACAGATTATTGCAGACTCAGATGAAGAAGTGGATTCAATCCATGAACAAATTGGAGAGGAATTATTTGATGCTTCTTCAGTTAGAATTGATGGCCAGGTTATTACAGACTCGGATGAAGAAGGAGACATGGACACAGAGCAAATAGGAAATGACTTGTTAGAGTCGGATGCATTGGCTGCTCTTTTGAAAGCAGCAAGTAGTGCTGGTATGGATGGAGGCAGAGTTGCAATAACCTCTGATGATGGTTCCAGGGTATTTTCTCTAGAGCGTCTTGTTGGTTCAGATTCCCCATTTCGAATTGTGAGACCTGCTCCGCTGTCTGAAACAGTCGAGGATGTAGCAAAGAATGATTTGAATGGAGAAGATAAGAAGGTGATTGAGAAGATACAGCAAATCGCAGTGAAGTTCTTGAGGCTTGTTCAGCGACTTGGACAATCTCCTGAAGATTCCATAGTTGCACAGGTGTTACACAGGCTGGTCGTGGCTACAAGGGCACATGCTAATCAAGAGTTTAGCCTTGAAAATGCCAAGAAAATGGCCATGCAGCTTGAAGCTGAGGGGAAAGATGATTTAGACTTCTCTTTGAGCATTTTGGTTCTTGGGAAAACTGGAGTGGGAAAGAGTGCGACCATTAATTCTATTTTTGGTAAGAAGAAAGTTGAGATCAATGCATTTGAGCCTGCCACAACTATGTTGAAGGAAGTTGTTGGAATCGTAGATGGAGTTAAAATCCGAATCATTGACACACCAGGTCTCAGGTCCTCTGTGAAGGAAGAAGCTATCAACCGGAAAATACTAGCATCTATAAAAACCTCAATAAACAAGTTCCCTCCAGATGTTGTCCTATATACTGATCGGCTAGATACCCACTCACTAGATCTCAATGATTTACCAATGTTAAGATTGCTTACCAAATCTCTCACTTCATCAATATGGAAAAATTCTGTTGTCACTCTGACCCATGGCACTTCTCCTCCTCCTGATGGACCATCCGGGTCACCCCTAAGTTTCGAGATGTTTGTTGGTCAACGATCCCATGCTATTCAGCAAGCCATCAGCCAAGCAGTTGGTGATCTGCGTCTGATACATCCAAGAATGATGCATCCAGTGTCACTTGTTGAGAATCATCCACTGTGCCAGAAGAATGAAAACAGTGAATATATCCTTCCAAATGGACAAAGTTGGAGACCACAATTATTACTGCTATGTTATTCTTTGAAGATTTTATCGGAAGCAAGTTCTATAGCCAAGCCTCGAGATCCTTTTGATCACAAGAAGCCTTTTGGTTTCCGTCTCCGCTCTTTACCTTTACCCCACCTGGTGTCTTCTCTATTGCAGTCTCGCCCTCATCCTAAACTCCCTGCTGATCAGGGAGGAGACGACGTTGACTCTGATATTGACTTGGTGGATCTATCAGATTCTGATGAAGAAATTGAGGATGAATATGACCAGCTTCCACCGTTCAAACCTTTGAAGAAATCTCATGTTGTGAAGCTGACAAAAGAACAAAGGAAAGCTTATTTGGAGGAGTACGATTATCGGGTGAAACTCCTTCAAAAGAAGCAGTGGCGAGAAGAGATGAAAATGTTAAAGGGGATGAAGAAGGTAGGCAAAGATGGTTATGATGGCATTAGTGAAGATGTGGACCAGGAAGATGCCGGTCCTGCCACTGTTCCGGTTGCTATGCCTGACTTTGTCCTCCCACCCTCCTTTGACAGTGACAATCCTTCTTACAGGTATCGAGCATTGGAGCCCACTTCTCTGTTTCTTGTGAGGCCAGTTCTGGACTCCCATGGGTGGGATCATGATTGTGGGTATGATGGTGTTAGCCTTGAAAGAAATCTTGCTGTTGCGGGTCAGTTTCCAGGTGCATTTGCAGTTCAAATCACAAAAGACAAGAAAGACTTCAATATCCACTTAGATTCTTCAGTTTGTGCCAAGCATGGAGAAAATGGATCAACCATGGCAGGATTTGATATTCAGAATGTTGGAAGGCAGCTTGCCTACATCCTGAGAAGTGAAACCAAAGTCAAAAATTTCAAGATGAACAAAACATCGGCTGGGATATCCTTCACTGTGTTGGGTGAGAATGTAGCCACTGGATTCAAAATTGAGGATCAGATTGCTGTTGCAAAGCGCTTGGCTTTGGTAGGAGCTGCTGGTGCTGTGAGATCTGGAGGCGATACAGCATATGGAGCCAACTTTGAAGTGTGCCTCAAGAGTAAGGATTTCCCTATAGAGAAGGATCGATCCACATTAGGTTTGTCCTTGATGAAGTGGAGGGGTGATTTGGGTCTGATGGCCAACTTGCAGTCTCAGTTCTCCATTGGTCGGAATTCCAAAATGGCTATTCGTGTCGGAATGAACAATAAGCGAAGTGGGCAGGTCACCATCAAGACAAGCAGCTCAGAAATGCAAGTTGCCCTCATCGCTATTGTTCCAATCGTAACATCCCTGCTGAGGAGTATCTATAATGGTTATGCTGCAAGCAACTCACACACATTAGACTACTAGGTACTTTTTTCCATATACCGTTATTTGGTAGAACTTCAATTTTGAGAGGGTAGACATCTAGCAAAAAGATAGTCAAAGTCTCACATGTCTGAATGATTATCATAATGATTTAAATCTATAATTTTTTGGCTGAGCTCTTAAATAATGAGCCGAATCCTTCTCGTTTTGTTCCTTGAATTGGTTCGTCGATTCTTTCAATTCTTAGTTTTAATGTTCTTGCTGCCAATCACATATCGAGGTGAAAAGTGAAAAAAAAGAAGTTTTTTGGTTGCTATTTTTTTGTTTATGAGAAAAGAGTTGGAGTGATTATTTTTTTTATATGATTTGTTTTTTAACTAAAATATAATCACACTAAAAAAAACTATTTTCATATCAGTTATTTTTAATATAGTTTTGATTCAATTAAGTTATTTTCAGTCAAAAACTGAAAAATCTTTATCACAACATAATGCTAAAAGCTACTATGCTAGTATTTAACTAAACAATGTAACAAAATTTGGGGAAGATAAATGATATTAAGTAGGGATAAGTGAAAAAAAACTAAAAAATTGATTAAATTGATAAAAATTTAAAAAATATCAAATCATAAAAAGAATTAATTAAAATATTTTAAAAAATATTTGGTTTGGTTTGATTTTAGTTTTATAAGATTGAAATTGAAAAATAAACTAAACTAAAAAAACCAAATCGAAAAAACTAAATCAAATCAAAATCAAGGCCATTAAAAAAGTAAAAAGAAAAAAACCCCAAAAATAGTATAGTTTTTGGTTTTAATATAAAATAACCAGACCGAATATAACAGAACCAAACTGAATAGACCATAACCAAAACTGTTCGATTGGGTTTTGATTTTTAATAAAAATAACCAAACTGGATCGAATTGAAACCGATCGGTTTGAATTGATTTAGGTTCTTCTTTTTTTGTATTCTACAAAATTCCAATTTAGTTGTTTTTATAAGTAAAAATCAAACCAAATTGAAAATAAACACTTTTAATGATAAGCTAATGAAAAAAGTGCTTAAAGAGATACTAATCAAACATGTTATATTATTATGTTTTGTTTAATTGTCATTGTTCATTTTATTATTATGATATGTTGAATTGCCATTGTTTATTCTTTCATCCTAAAAAGTTTTTGTTTTCTACTGGCTTGATTGTGTCTTGGAATTATGCAAATTAATCTTGCACTAACTAGTTTAACAATATTAGACCTTTAAAATCAATGTATGACACCAAATACTTGTTCCCAAGATCTTAAAAGAGTGGAAGACAAGATTGATGAATCCATTACAACTATTGATAGGAATCATGACCAAAGATATGACAAGGTTGTGCAACTTTTAGAAGTGTATAGATAACAGTTAAAAGAACCTAAGATCAATAATGAAATTAGATTAGAGAAAATTGATCTTAAGCTAGAGAAGCTTTAAGAATTACTAGGAGATCTTACCTCCCATCAAAGTCCAATAAAATAAAAGTCACAAGCTAATGTTGGTGAAACTAGTGCCTTTAACAGCAATCAAGAAGGCTATCATAATGGCTATGCTTCTAAAAGTTATGGAGCTAGTGATAAGGGTTATTATTCTTGTAAGGTATATAAACCTAAACGAGAGTTCTCTAGTTTTGATAGGGAGGATGTTCATAAATAGATTTATAAGTGTAATTAATATTGTGAGATTGAAGAAACTGATGAGAATGAGAAACTCAAATTAACCTTTTATTATTTAGATGAATTGACTCTTTGTTGATACCAAAACTTTATGTGGCGTAAAGGAGGACTAAAGGTTGCATGTAGTGAATATATAGAGGCTATTTAATTATAGGTTCGAGGGGAAGTATGATTCTTTTGAAGAACTAATGAACCTGAAACAAAAAGGGATATTTGAAGACATATATTAGGGATTTTGATATTTTATGGAATAGGATAGATGTTGGGGATTTGGAAATAAAGATGAAAAACCCTATGAAGATGTTTAAACTTAAGTAACTAAAACAAGCCAACAACTTAGCTAGATTTCATGTCAATACTGTATCTTATAAGAGAAACCACCATCATACTACTAAACAGATAACCTATCTCTACTTACTCAACATCTCAAATCACATAACAACACCACTTATAGAATTCCTTTTATTCTTGAAATGCCACAAAACACAATATCATTACCCTTAATCCAACTCTTATGAATTTGACAAATATCCTAACCTAAAGCAACACCAACAAGATAATCAACAGACCTTCCAAAAGCTTTAAAAGTAGAGAGTTTGATGATAAAAAGGTGAAGGGCTTGTGTTTTTGGGGTAATGATAAATTCATACCTAATCATAAGTGTAAAAATAAGAGGTTATACTCTTTATATGTGATTGAAGGTGAAGGTGACATTGATGGGGAGCCTGTAAAGGAAACAAAAGGACAATTATAATCATATAAGTCCACATATATCTATCAATGCTATTGAAGGGAGCATTGGTTGTGATTAGTACTTAAAAATGTATTTTTATCATGGTTTTATATCATCATTTTGCACTTGAAGTATCAGTAACTCCTTAACTAAAGCATGTTTTATAATAATATATCTAATAATATAAGATACCTTTAATTTGTGGTAAATGTTTATTTTAAATGCAGGCCTATCACATAAATGAAAGGATTGATTGATGACTTTAAGAACTTAAATTGCAAGGATAAAGAGATGGCCAAACTTAGAAAAGAGATGTCGGTGCAATCCAAACCGGAACACTTTTCAGTAATTGGGTCATATCTGGAGCTATATATCTCAGATTTAGGTCTAATTTATATGTATGGAAAGGTAAGACATAGGCCTACAACTTTCATATAGAGCCCAAGATCTAAAAAGGCCAGTATCAAGTCCAAATTGTAGCAACAACAAAGAAGCCTGAATCTGTCTTCTAGCTCGAGCACTGTTCGGTATTTTGGTCATATCTGGAGTTCTAGAAGTCCAAATGAGCTGAATGTTTTACACAAGAAAGTTGAGACAATTTCCTACAACTTTCATGTTTGCAACTAGCTCCAATTTTAACGTTATCAATGACGTTTTGGGCAGACAAGAGAAGATAAGGATTGTCACCAAGTCAAAAGTTGGCCACCCACTTATCACTTAGTCATCAAATCAATAGTTCCCAATTTTGGCCTATAAAAGGAGGCATTTGCCATGCCTTTAGGCATCTTGGTTTCCAGATCAAGATCATGCTCTTCCTTTCTCTCTTTGTATTTTTTGTAATGTTTATGCTTTACTTTCATTAATATTAAGGTTATGCCTTTCATTTCCTTTCCTTTACTTAGCTTTTATGTTCTTTTTTTGTTTATCTATTTTTATTTCTTTCATTATGTCTACCTAAGTTAATTATGTCAAGGTGAAAAGGTTACACCAATGGTGTAAGAATAAATATAATGTAAACTTAATATGGACTTTAATGTTTGATACTAACATGTTTTATATTTGTTATCTTATTCACTCTTTAATACTTTGCTTGTTAAATAACTAATTTTGATTTATGTTGTATAACACTTGGTACAACAAATGCTTGGCACTTTCATAGCCCATAATGTATGGTATAACCGACACCTGAGCTATGAAAGAAACTTGATTTGTTGTTAACATAAAGTTATAATCATGAATGCTTGACGAGATTTACAAGTATTAGCATTAATTGAATAAGATGACTCATGTAATCATGTTAACAATCTATAATCCAATTGGAACCTTCTTTATATGTGGTTTCCAACTGAATAATAAGAGTTTATGTTATACTTGTTTGACATACCATTAGTGGAATCTCTAACCTTGATAATTTTTATTATCATTGTTTAATCGTTACATTAATATTCCTTTTCCAAGTTCTCATCATCATCCTCTTCTTCTCTTTCTTTACTACTACTACTACTACTACTAGTATTATTATTATTATTATTATTATTATTATTATTATTATTATTATTATTATTATTATTATTGTTATTACTATTATTATTATTGTTGTTGTTATTGTTATTTATAATTTATACAATTAACCTCCTTGTGGTTCGACCCCGGTCTTGCCGGGTTATTTATTACTTCGACACTCCTGCACTTGGGAGAAGACATCAATCTTTTGGTCGTGTCAGGTTGCCATACCTTGAGGGTAACTGGTAAGGTGGAAAAATAACTTATTTACATCATGATAGATTCATGAAGCACACATAAATTTATTAGTTTTATGATTGCTAATAAACTACAATTAAATGGCATAGAGCCAATTACAGTGGAAGCTGTTAATGATATGAAAATGACTTGCAATGTTGTATGTAAGAACTTCCAGTGAAAAATACAAGGTGTCTAGTTTGTAGTAGATGTGTTTGCTGAAGAAATAACTAATTGTACTATAATGGTTGATAAAAAAAGATAAGTGTAACCTATTAACCTATTAACCTTAAACTAATTCGGAGTAACCTACTAATACCTTAGCAAATGATGATTTAGTTGGCTAATAAAAAGAGATCTGAAAGATAATTTGAGGTTTGGGAGTCCATTTACTTCAAACTACATTGTATAGGCAACAATTAATAAAAAAAATGATCATCTAAAAAGCTAGCAACTAGGTTATATTGCCCTTATTTGACACTGAAAAAATAGGCATAATAGCCTATCATTTAAATCTTCATTTCTCAACCATGATCCACTTTGTTGTAACCCATTTTTAGGGTCCGTGCATAAAAAAAAATCAAATAAAAAAATATTATAAAAAAATAATAGTAGTGAAAAGAGGATGTTAGAGCGCCTAGAAAATAGTAAAAATTGGTTGAGGAGGTTCAAAAATACAAAAATTAAAATTTGACAGTATATTATTGATTAGTGAGAGCCTTATTTATAAAGAAAATTTTATTTAAGGAAGAAATGTACAAAATCAGATGTTTATGCACTCAATTAAATTTTATTGAAGGTTTAATTAAATTTATGGAGGGTTTGATCGCAAGAAAAATTGATTTTTAAGTCAATTTGGGTTTTAATTGGAAGAAATTAAAGTTCCGAGATCAAATTATAAGTTTTGAGAGTTGATTTAGTCAAATCAGGGGCTTAATTGCATACATATTGAAGTCTGATGGCCAATTAAGGTCTTGATTGATGAAATCCAAAACCAAGGACCATAGTGAAAAGCGTGCAAATTGAAGGGCTGATTTGAAATTGGACCTATTTTGGCGCCAAGTTTCATTCAAATGAAACAACACGTTTTGGTCAAAACGACACCGTTTCATGCATTTCACTAAAAAAAAAAGAGAGAGAAGAAAACGATGCCGTTTTGAACGGCACCATAAGCCTTCTTCTTCCCCTATGTCGCTACACTACGTCGGATGACGACTCCACTCTTTTTTGTTTGTTTTTAACCAAAAAAAATTAAGTTTTTTCTTTGATTGGGGGAAATAAAGATTTTATTGGAGTCGCCATCTAGTAATTTGAGGGAACTAGAAATCAAAAATTAGACACTGGTTCCAGAGATTTGAGTACTGAGTTAGTTATGATTAAGGGAAGGTAGACACCACCCTTAAAACATCCTTTCAGAGGAAGGTTACCCTTACTTGTGTGTTTTTCTTATTTGATTCAAATGCTATTATATTTTGAGCTTATTTGTAAATTTTTAACATGGTTAACGTCAGTCCCTAAAAATAGAAAACACATTAAAAATGACATCAGTCCCTAAAATTAGAAGACTTTGTCTAAAATGTTGACGTTTATCCCTAAAAAGGAGAGTTACGTCTGATTTACCAAAAGAAATAATAATGGACATAATCCATATTTGGTATCTAAATTTTTAACATCGGTCCCTTTCTGTAAATAAAAGAGACGTGTCGACAAATAATATTTATTTTATAAAACACAAATTATTTTGATATCATTGACAAATGGATATATCAATTCTTGAGAATTGGGTTTTTGAACCATGAACAGTGATATGATAAAATGGGTGTTGAACTTGCGTTGTTATTTATTTTTATTTATTTATTGTTTTTTTTACATGCAAAAATTTACAATTATTTATATATAAAAATATCAAAAAATACCATAAAATATCATAGAAAATTACCTGAGTACCCCTATATAGGTAAAAGACTGAAATACCCTCAAATTTAGTGAAAATTTATGAAAATACCACTGGCAGTGCGTGTGGCTCACGCGTGGTTACTGTTGATGGCAGTGAATTGTTTCGGTGAGATTCTAGCCAAAAGATTGTTGATTCTGGTAGATCTGAGGACGAGGATTCTGATGGTGGTGGTCTCGTTGGCCGTTGATGGCTGAGGATGGAGAATCGACGTCTTGAAGGTTGATTGGTCGATGACAGTCGCGACCTTTTTCTAGCCAAAATCACCGGTGAAAAAGTGTAAAACGACCAGGGTTTTGCTTTAGAGGAGGCAATGCACGTTTCTGTGGTGGTTTCGCTTGAAACGACCGAAAATGAAAGATCGGTGGAGAGAGAGAGAATCACTAGCGAGAGGAGAGAGAAGCTTTGGGTTTTGATATGGTGTGGACGAGTGTATGGTGCACTGGTGGGTCTAAAGCCTGTGAATCGTTGGATCGTGGATGAATAGATTGTGCGGCTGTGATTGGTTTGATTTGCAAGTTGATCGGACGGTCAGGATAGACTGGGCTACGATCTGGTGTGTAGCGGTGTACCGAGTGTTGGGTACACCTGTTGACGTGGCGCAACAGGATCAAAGGGCAGATTATTTTAAAGGCTGAGATTGATTTGGGTTTTAATCTAGTGTGGTAAAGCCTATAGTATCTTAAGAAATCAAAGGCTCAGATTTAAACACTATTAGATCTAACGGTTGAGATATTTTTAGTATTTTTCAATTTGTTTTTTTAAAAAATCAATATCTTACTAGGGGTACAAAAAGTATAAAAAAAGGAATAGTACCAAATAGTAACACAAATAGTAATGCCAATAGTTACTCTCGAATTCAGAATTCAGAATTCGTTTTTGTCTTTCTTTCTCCTATGTGTCTTGATTTCATTGGTTATTTATAGCCAATGAAAGGGTACAACAAATCACAGATTGTGTAGGTAATCACGGGATTATGTGTAGAAATCCTCCGCCTACTGTGCCAAAATTGAATTTTTTTTATTTTATTATATATAATAATATTTATTTATAGGGGTCAAATTAAAAATTCAAATCAGTGTTATAAAAAGCTTTTCATCCGCTAAAAATCAATTTTAATTACAAAAAAAAATCTTTATACGGCTATCAACTCGGTGGACCGGGTTTTTGACCAAAAATTGTTTGAAACTCATTTTTTTATCGCGGTCGACATGGTGGGACCCATATTGACCCGGTGGACTCGGTTTTGACAAAAAATGATAGTTTTGACCAAAAACGGCTCGAAACTCATTTTTCATCGCGATCGACATGTGGGACCCGTATTAAACCAGTGGAGTCGGTTTTGACAAAAAATGATGGTTTTGACCCGAAACTCATTTTTCATCGCGGTCGACATGGTGGGACCCGTATTGACCCGGTGGGCTCGGTTTTGATCGAAAATGATGGTTTTGACCCGAAACGGCCCAAAACTCATTTTTTATCCCGGTCGATATCGTTTAACCCGTATTGACCTGGTGGACTCAATTTTGATAGAAAGATGCGGTTCACTCGAGATAATATATTTTAAACTCTTTTTTTTATTCATTATATTTTTTTTATTATGAATAATAAGATAAAATAACATTCAAATTTTTTTAATGAATCCAAAATTGGGTTACAACAGTTGCCCTCTCTTTACAATGCTTACAATGCAAAGACATTGAAAAAATCATTTTCTTAGATAATTTTAAAAGAAAGTGAAAGGAATATCAAAGATGGCCTTTCCTCATTTCAAGTAGGATCAGTTAAAACCAATAAACAATGTCCACATCTAGCGTAATGTTTTGGATTTATAAGATACCATGTTTTGCGAGTTCATGACAAGCTAATGTATTACCAACCATTATTCATGTTGATAAAATGTAAGTCCAAGATAGAATTTGAGTGATAGTTGTTCCAATTGCGTGTTTTTGACTTGTATGGCCATCTCTTTTAAGAGAATTGCTTTGAACATTATCCTAAACAAATCATTGATTTATTTCATTGAAATCATAAACAAAATCAATTCTTTTAAAACCTCATTTAAGAAGAATGGGTTCTCTTGTAAAAAAGTTTGAAAGATCAAATTATTGAGCCATTAAGATCATACATGGGCTTTTTGGTGAGGTATATGCAAAGAGAATTTCCTGGCCAAAACTTCATTTAATTGATTTTGATTGGATGAAACACATCATACATAATACTTTTTCACAGAATCAGAGTTCACGGGCTTAGGTAAATCATCTCCATCCATCCTAGTTAACAACAAAGCCCCTTCAGAGAATGCTTTTTTCACTACATATGGGCCTTCATAGTTTGGTGCCCACTTGCTTCGGTCTTCACTTGGTAGTGGTAAGATTTTTCTAAGTACAAGATCCCCTTCTTTGAATTCTCTTGGTCGGACTCTCCGGTCATATGCTTGGGCCATCCTTCTTTGGTATAGCTGGTGATGACAAATTGCAGCCAACCTCTTCTCACTTATCATGTTTAGCTGCTCATATCTCACTTTAACCCATTCAGCTTCTTCTAGTTCACATTCTATTAGTACTCTTAAAGATGGAATTTCTACTTCTAAAGGCATCACTGCCTCATCCCAAATACTAGTAAATAAGGTGTAGCTCCAGTAGATGTTCTTACTACTGTGCGATATGCATATAGAGCAAAGGGAAGCATCTTATGCCAATCCTTGTAAGTGACTACCATCTTTTGGATAATCTTCTTGATATTCTTGTTTGCAGCTTCGACAACACCATTCATCTTTGGTCTATAGGGAGATGAGTTTGCATGTTTAATTTTCCACTTCACGCATAATTTTGTGATCATTTTTCCATTAAAATTATGAGCATTATCAATCACTATCTTCTCAGGTGAACCATACCGGCAGATCAAATCTTTCTCAATGAAACTCTTGACCACCTTTTGAGTTACATGGGCATAAGAGCTGACCTACACCCACTTTGTGAAGTAATCAATGGCTACTAAGATAAAATTATTGTCAGCCTTTGGGTTGATTGGCCTAATCACATCTATTCCCCACATTGCAAATGACCATAGTGATGTCATATTAAATAGAGGAGTTGAAGGTGCATTTATCTTATCACTATACACTTGATATTTATGACATTTCCTGATATAATCGATGCAATCTTTCTCCATGGTCATCCAGAAATACCCAGATCATTGTAATTATCTAGCCATCATATGCCCACTTGCATGAGTTGCACAAATTCCTTCATGAATTTCTTTCAATGTTACCTTAGCTTCAATTTCATGTAGACATCTTAATAAAGTCCCATTGAATGACCTTTTGTATAGAATTTCTCCATCCAAGTAAAATTCCAAAGCTAACCTTCTCAAGGTCTTCATATCTGCTTTGGATGCCCCTAAGGGATACTCTTGATATTGGATAAGCTGCTTGATGTCATAAAACCATGGGTTCCCATTTATTTCTCCTTCAATTGAACAACAATGAGCTGAAAAATTTCTAATCTCAATGCAGATTGGTAGTACCCTGACTCCGTAATCAGTTTTGGCCATAGAAGCTGTCATAACCCAATTTTGGGTTATTCCCCAATTTTTATCCATGTTTTGATAAATTTTTATAAAAATTCAAAAAAAAAGAGAAAAAACAATGAAAATCCAAAAAATACATTTTTTTAAATATATTTGCATCATTTTTAGCATTTTCAACATCATCTCAAAAGAATTTAAATTTTCAAAGATATTTGAAACGCGTTCAACTTTTAACGTGTTATTTTTAAAATCATTGATCTTCCTCATTGAGTCGATGTTGATATTGCTTGTTTTCAAAAAAATACAAAAAAATCAAAAAAATTAAAATTTACGAAAAAATAAAATTGAGGGACCAATTTTGAAATTCATGCAACATTTTGCCTATAAATAGCATCCTTTAACACAAAGCAAGGGGGGCAATTTTGACAAAAAGAAGGAGAAAAGAAACCCTAAAACACAAAAAACCCTAACATTTTTCTCTAAGAGCCGCCGCCTCCCTCACCCCCTCAAACCTGTTAGCTTTGCCGGACGATTTCTCCCTCGTCTACCGTTGGATCAACGTGAAATTTGGGTATTTTGTGCGTCCCTATATTATCTACATTCTGACTAGAGCGATCATTCACATATGAAACCATGAGAGAAATATTACCATTTGAATATTTTTGGACAAACCCCTCTCGGAACAGTTAGAGCCGCTGACCTATTTCTCCATGCTTCACCGTTGGAGATGACATGAAACCCATCCAAAAAGGTGTTATGCGTGTTCAACAGTGGCTCGCCAATCTCGGGTCAGTTTCGGTCTAACTCCGATCTAGGGAGATCCAATCGTTAACTTTGGCTGATATTTGGATATATACTGCATGAGATGTTGGTTTATCATTTCACCGTTGGGATGTGTTATTGTCTCAATGGTTGTTGAGTAATGGTCGTCGGAATCTTTGCCCAAAATCTGTCATGGTTTCCGATTTGAAAACCCAAATCATAACACCCACCGCCGGCGCCGGAAGACAGAGAAGAGGAAGACGGCCGATCTACTGGTTCTGCCACCTCCGGCAGCGGCGGCGCGTGGAGGAAACGCGCTGCCACTGTTCACACTTCGGCACTGTTCACGGGCATTGTTTACATTGCCCTATAAGGGACTTGAATGCAATTTTTGGAGTTTTAGGGACTATTTTGTAAATTTTAAATTATTTAATGTAATTTTTATTTAGTTTTGGATTTTTATAATTTGTAATGTGGATGTAAAAAAAAAGAGGAAAAGAAAAGAAAAAAGAAAAAGAAAAGGAATACAAAATGCATGTGTGTGTGTGTGTTTTTGTATTTGTCTTATGAATGTTTTCTTTTTATTTATGATAAAATTGCAGAGAATAAAGAAGAATTTAATATTTTGATTGGATCACGGTGTAGAAGTACAAACTTGTACGAAATTTTTAAAACTTCTTTAACACATCAAGTCCATAAAGCAGCTTACCTCAGATAGGGTGCGTTAGGGGTGCTAATACCTTCCCTAACCACAACCGGTCCCTTACCCGCGAATCTCTGACAAGACCAGTACAACCGGGTTTCCTAGTAACCTTCAATTAAATACTAGGTGGCGACTCCTAACGAATCCAACAAGATCAAATCAAATAATACGATGAAAAATCATCGGAGCCAACGCCGCGTGGATTTTTTTTGACATGCGACAGAAGCTAAGGTTGCCAAAGCATCAACAAATTGGTTTTTGTCTCTTCCCATGTGGGTAAAATCTATCTCATCAAAGCTCTTAGTCAGTTTCAAGAGATATTGTTGATATAATATTATTTTTTCTTCCTTGGTCTACCATTCGCCTTTCACTTGATAGATTATTAACATTGAATCCCTATAGACATCAAGCTTCTTTATTTTCATCTCCAAAGTAGCTTCTAATCCAAGGATACAAGCCTCATATTCAACAATATTATTAGTGCATTCAAATTATAGTTTGACTGAGATGGGATATTGTTTCTTGTCAGGTGAGATTATCACAGCGCCTGCTCCATTACCAGAAACATTCATTGCCCCATCAAAATACATGATCCACCAATCATTCTTTTCTTTGTCTTCTTCTACTATCAACACATCCTCATCCGGGAAGTCAAATTTCAAAGGCTCATAGTCATTGATAGCATTATCTGCTAGATGATCAGCAATTACACTTCCTTTTATAAATTTCATTATCTTGTATACAATGTCATACTCAGCCAACATTACTTGCCATCTTGCTATTCTACTTGACAAGTAGGGTTTCTCAAAGATGTATTTAAGAGGATCCATTTTTGAGATCAACTAGGTGGTATAATACAACATATATTATCAAGACGCTTCGTACTCCATACAAGAGCATGACATAGCTTCTCAGACATAGTATATCTGGATTCACAATCTGTAAACTTCTTACTCAGATAATAGATAGCTTGCTCCTTTCTTCTAGACTCATCATATTGTCTCAACACACAACCCATTGCTACCTCAGTTACTGTCAAATACAAGATCAAAGGTCTTTCAGGCATAGGGGCATTAATAAAGCTGGATTCTGTAAGTATTGCTTTATTTTATCAAAAGCCTCTTGACAATCTTTGTCCTATGTACCAGGGTTCTTTTTTTAAAGTAATTGAAAAATTGGCTCATATGTTGCTGTTAACTGAGATATGAATCGAGCAATGTAATTCAAACGTCCTGAGAAGCCTCTTACTTCTTTCTCGGTCTTAAGAATTGTCATAGCCTGAATTGCTTTCACTTTATCAGGATCGACCTCTATTCCTTTATTGCTTATCACAAATCCTAGCAACTTTCCAAACTTTACCCTAAATGAGCATTTTGAAGGATTCAACTTTAACTGATACTTTCTTAGTCTTTCAAATAATTTTCTTACCTGAACATGATCTTCTTCATTCTTAGACTTGGCAATCATATCATCCACATACACTTCAATCTCTTTATGTATCATATCATGGAAAAGTGTCACCATTGCCCTTTGATATGTGGCTCCAGCATTCTTCAACCCGAATGACATCACTTTATAGCAAAATGTTCCCCATGGTGTGACAAAAATGGTCTTCTCTTTATCTTCTTCAACCATTTTAATCTGGTTATAACCGAAGAATCCATCCATGAAGGAGTAAGTTGAACTCCTAGCAGCATTGTCTACTAGGACGTCTATGTGAGGCAAAGGAAAATCATCCTTTGGACTGGCTTTGTTTAGATCCCTGAAATCTACACATACTCTGATTTTGTTATCCTTTTTTGGTACCACCACTATATTAGATACCCATTGAGGGTATTTAATAACTTCTAGGAAACCAGCATCCCACTGCTTCTCTATCTCTGCCTTGACCTTGAGCACAATATCTGGGCGAGTTCTTAATTTCTGCTTAATAGGTTTACATCCTTCTATCAAAGGCAATCTGTGTATTACAATATCAATGTCTAAACCAAGCATATCTACATAAGACTAGGCAAACACATTGATATACTCTTGTAGTAATGAGGTTAAACTGCATCTTTCTTCTGTAGTGATCAGAGTTCCAATCTTTAACTCTCTTTTATCTTTCTTAGTGCCTATATTTATCACCTCTAGTTCTTCCTTTGTAGGTTTCCAAGCATGCTTCGACTGTTCTACCCGTCTAACAAACTCTTAATCCCATTCCTCTTCATCCATTGCAATCTTATCCTTATCACAGTTTGGCCATTCATTTTCAATGCAATATGTTTGTGGATTTATGGAGGACTCATTTTCAGAATTCTTGAAAGCGGAAGGTGTTTTTAGTGTGAAATCATATCTTGTAGCCGAATAAAACTAAAGGAATTCAATAAATACTGATGAAAATGCTTGATCTTGATATTATTTTAAAAGTTGGCTCAACAATTATGAAAAGACCTTATGTTGTCATCTTGAGCCAAGATTTCCAACTAGGTATAAAAACACAAAGCAAACTACAATGCAAAGCACATAAAAGCAAATATAAGTAGACACTTAATCATTACTTCTTGAAAACAACTGGGGTTTTTTTAGTCTCCCAATTTTGAAATACTTCTTCAACTGAAAGCTTTCGCACAAAGGTGCTGGTTAGAGCTTCTGCTAGAGTATTGACAGTTAATTGAGATAACAATTCATCTTCTCTTATTGTTCTTGGCTCATCATCATAGTTCCAGCCTTTCTCTTCACCTTCCTCTACATTGTTGATATCGATGACAACAAGTTTTTGTCCCAAGACTTCCATCACGTTTTCAGGTTTCATCACATATGCTGACTTTGGAAAAGAAACATGGATAGGTGGGATTACAATGTCTTCTTCCTTTGGCTTTCTTCCTTCTATTCTAGCCAACCTTCTCTCTCGCTTTATCCTAGCAGCTCTCTTATAATCATCTTTCTTAGGCTTGAAGCTAAGCCCAAACCTCTGATCAACGACCTTAATTTTCATCATGTTGACTCTTTTAAGATTTCCAGCAATTAGATCATTCTGGAATGGTAGCCCATGTTTTAAAAAGCATTTAGCTATCATTCTAGCAGTACCAGAAATAGCTAGTCTTCTCAGCACTGTATTCTCCGGTATCTATTTGGTGTTCACAATCTCGAAGGCATGAAGATTTCCATCTTTGCAATCTTCTGCTTCAATATAAAGGACCACCACATTCCTTATCATGGATAAGGTTTCTTCTGCGTTAACTTTCACTAAAGTACCATTGATGATGTACTTCAGGCATTGGTGTAGAGATGATATCACAGCCCTAGAGGCGTGTATCTATGGCCTTCCTAATAACATGTTATACGAAGGATGGATATCCATCACTTGTAGGGTTATCAAAAACATCTGAGGCCCTATAAACAATTTAATATCAATGGTCCCTATCACCTATCTATGGGAACCATCATATGCTCTAACCGTCATAGTATTTGGCCTTATATGAGTAGCATCAATTGGCATCTCATCTAGCATATGCCTTGGTAGCACATTCAAAGCTAAACCATTATCCACAAGCACTTTGCCGATCAAACAGTCCTTATATTTCACAGTGATATACAAGGGCTTGTTATGTCTAGTCCCTTCCGGGTCTAGCTCATCTTTAGTGAAGTTTAAGTAATTGGAGGCTTGAATTCTTCCCACCAAATGCTCCATTATATCCTGAGTAATATCCTGTGGCACATATGCTTCATTCAACACCTTTTACAACGCTTTACGGTGTAACTCAGAACTCAAGATAAATGACATTAAAGAGATTCTAGTAGGAGTTTTCTTCGACTAATCTACCACACTATACTCACTATGCTTTATCAACTTCAGAAATTCATTAGACTCCTCTTCACTTATGGGTTTGTTCACTTCCATATCTTTAAAAGCCTCAACTGTTTCTTTTCCTTTAGCTTTCCTTGCGTCTCTAATTCTTCTGATGTAAAACACTGACCACTTCAAGTTAAACCACCGATTTCAGTATGGAAGATAGGAGTAGGATTTTTAATGTTGAAAGCATACCCATAATTGTAAGGCATTGTGCCATAACTTCCATTATTGGTACATACAGGCTTGATTATGATTAGTTTTGGCGGACCACCCACAATTGGTTGGAGTCTACAAATCTCCATTTTTTCTCCTAGCCACCTATCATCCCAACTTCACTGCTTTCTTCTTCACGTTCTATCCATATCATGCCGAAAATCAGCATCCTTTTCACTTCTTGGTGAAATTCTTCGCAATCATCAATGTGATGTCCCACCTTGGTATGAAACTTACAATAATTATTTCCATTCATTACTGGTTCAAACTCGGATAAATATCCAGACTGTACCATCATACCATACAGTTTTTCCATGGAAACCTTCAAAGTTCTTTCCTTCTTACCCTCTTCTCTTACAACATTCACCCCTCTACTACTTATAGCATGATTGAGTAAAGGGTTGGAATTTATATTCGGTGCATCATCAAAAGTTATCCATCCAGCTTTTATCAATTTTAGAAGCTTGTTTTTGAATGCATTATAGGTTTCAATGTTATGCCCAGCAATGTCAGCATGATATTCACATGTCATATTAGGCTTATACCAATTTGGGTATGGAGGTTGTAGTGGGGTTCAAGGAACAGGGGCCACTTGCCCAATACTCAACAACTTCAAATACATTTCTCCCAAGGGAAGTGGTAATGGTGGCAACTGTTCTTGGGTTCTTTGAAAATTCCTTCTTGGAGGATTAACAATCTAGTTACTTTGTTGGTCATTTGGTTGGTTTTGTTGGTTGGTAGGGAAAGGTTTAGTGAAGTTTACACTTGCAACTTGTTGGGTAGGTATTTGGAAGTTATAGTGATGGTAATTTTTATTCTTACCCTTGTACCCTCCTTCCTTATTGTTCACCTCAAATTCCTTCTTTTTCCCGGTAAAGCCTTTCTTCTTAGTAGGCTCTAACATTCTCCCCATTCTTATTGCTTGTTCTATCCTCTCAGCAATAGTTACAACATCATAGAAATGCTGAGCTGAACTACCCACTAGGTGTTCAAAGTAGGGAGATTTAAAAGTGTTGGTAAATAGAGTGACCATTTCGTTTTCTAACAAAGAGGGTTGTACATGGGATGCTTTTTCACGCCATCTCAAAACGTATTTTCTTACAGTCTCATTGTTGCCCTTTTCCATGACTAACAAGTTTGACCTGTACGGGGCTACCTCCATGTTGAATTTGTACTGCTCCACAAAAGCTTTGACCAAATCTTTCCACTTTCTAATCTTTGTATTATCTAGTCTTGTATACCAGCTTAGTGTTGATCTAGAAAGACTGTCTTGAAAGAAATGGATGAGAAGTTTCTCATCATTCACCACTTCTACCATTTTATTGCAATAAGATTTAAGATGAGTGACTACGCATTTAGTTCCCGTATACTTGATAAATTCCGGCACCCTAAATTCTTTGGGTACAACTACATTTGGGACTAAACACATCTTTGCAGCATGAACGGGGTCATATAAGTCTGCCCCTTCGACTACTCTCAATTTTTCTTCTAGAGCGATCAATTTATCATAATCAATAGGTTTAGAGTATCTCATCCTATGTGAGTCATCAGTTGTCAAGTTTATAATCGGCACTTGTGCTAGTAGAACATTGGCAGTGAACTGCTGTTCAAATGAAGAAGGATTTGCCTCTAGATTTTGAGCAGTGAATATGAAAGGAGCTACTAGCATAGATACAGATGGAGTTGCAACTGCTGGCTGAGTAGAGGTATCCTCTCCAAACTTGGATACCAGGGCTTGCTCGAGTAAACTTGTAAGTCGTGCGATATCATTTTTCATGCTCTCCAACTCCCTTTGATAGTGAGCCTCTAGATGTGCTCTTTCTTTGTTCTCCATTATCTTTCTTCGTAGTCGAGTGTAATGAATTTTATGGTCTTTTGAGGGACCTATATTTCAACCTGAATGAATGCCATAAAAATGAATGAAATGCAAAATGCCATATGGATGATACATGCTTGCTATTTGTTTCAGGTTTTCCTTTAACTTATGATAAGGAACATACCAGATCAGATTCTCTTAAGAAAGTTCTCACTAAGGACTCCAAACCTACAGGAACTTGAACCTATTTAGGGAAGAAATTTGATGCCATAAATCCATATCAAAATAAACATTTCTCATAATAAAAAGATGATGAAATTGTCTTTTATTGGTTTACAATATTAGAATTACAACAAGTCAATCTTTCCAAAGCCTAGGACCGTCATATGCTGCTATCTCATTAATCCCATCTCTAATTAACCCAAAAACTGATGGAATTCATTTCTAGTCATTGGCTCACCATCTGCTATTTGTTGGGCCATGCTTCTTAATCTTGAAGCATAATTCTTAGCATCATCTGCTTGTATATGATAGCGCATAGCTTTAGAAGCCCAACATTCTGCTTCTTTTTCTGATGATAAGGTTTGCTCAATGGAAAGCAAATGGTTCACCTGCTCATCTAAATTGGCAATTACTGCATCTTGATTTTGACATTGTTCTTGAAGTGATTTATTTGCCTCTTCCAACTTTAATGCCATTTCCCCAGATTTTGATGCTCTTCTAACCCATCTCTTCATGTAGACATCTTGCTTCTTATCTTCTAACAGAAGTGCATATTTTTCTTGTAGCTGCTGGAACTCAAGTTGTTGATGTTGTAATTGAGTTGACAAGTCATCCTTTTCCTGTTTCGTGATAGCCAATGCTTTTTCTCGAATGGCTAGATTAGATGCTAACTTTCTTTTTTTAGCCGCTAACTCTTCCACTTCAGAATTCAAATTTAGGTTATAAGATTCTTGTTGAGCATGAACTTCTTGGAATAATTTATTCGAGGTCTTGAAATCTTCATAGAATGTTGCCAGCTCGGTAGTCCTTGGAATAAACTGCTCAAATCCAAACTGTCATAAAACCATGTAGGACAATAACTAATATAGCAGCAGGCTCCTATCAACGGGACCCATGGGTACTCACCACAGTATGCCAGATAAGATTTGAAGTAAGAATATCGACTCTTCCAATGAAATTGAGATTTACTCAAACTCAGAAACATTGATTCCCATGTAGTTCTTCCTACTTCATGCAAATGTTTTTCAGCAAAATTCTCCAACTTATAATAAAGATGTCATAGGGCACCAACCAAACCTGAAATCTTTCCCTCAATTATATGACTCACAATCCAGATAAACAACAGCTACAAGCAACGTCTTAAATGACCCTTTCCGGCTTTTCTACAATAATTCAAGGATAAGAGAGTTTCTACCAATATTGTTGTAGCAGGATTAATTTTAAGGGTCACCACATTTTTAAATATGTTAACAGCCTCAAAATCGATCATTCCCTCGACAGATGGGAAAAGAACCAAACCGTATATGCCCAAGGCCAAAATTCTCAATCGAATTTCATTGCTTTCTTCATGTAATCTCCGCTTGAATATGGCTTCTAGCTCATTCCAAAACCAACCCTGGCTATTTCCTCATTTAGTTGCATGTGATTTTGCTAGTTGACAGTCTATTTGGGTAATCCAAGCAAAGTTAGAAAATGCATGCTCTATAGGTGTGTAAAAAGTACACCTTTTCTGACTTGGGACAATTTAGCAGAGATTCATACTCCTCGATAGTAGGAGTCATATCCACAGTATCAAAAGTGAAGCACCGATATTCTGGATCCCAAAAACCTATCATGGCTTAAAAACAAGCATGTTGGACTCTAATTTCCAATAAATGTGATAAGTGCCCATATTGTTTCTGAAAATCGATCTGATCATGAACGGATAACATTTCCTAACAGTTTAGTAGTTGTCCTGTACCAAGTGGTCTGTCATCTAATTTAACCTGTGCTGGTAATTAAGGCTCAAATTCTGATGGCAAACAATCCCCTTCATCATGTTGGTTCAATTCTGATCTGGTAAAAAATTCCTTAATAGTATTGGCTTTTTCCATCTCACACTTCCTATAAGGATCGGTGGAGATATAATGAGAATATGGAATGTATATAAAAATGTATGTTCATGCAATGACATTTATTTGTGTCTTAGAGGGTATATCCTACTTGATAGGATTTAACTTATAAGGTTTGGCTTAGTTTATTCTATCCTTAAAGAAATTATTTGGTTCTTAGATTGACCGAATTACTCGTGAAGTAATCGGCCTCTTAACCTTATACAACATGAGTATGGGAAAAACAATTCCACAATACCCATTGCATAGGGTGAGTTACAATCCAAGTGAAAGTCCAAATAAGCATCAGTGGACATAAGTCACACTTGCCACTTGAATCTTTCTTTTCTAATCTTAAAAGGGACGAGCTCGGGTCTAAAGCTTTTATGGGTTCATCGTGAAGTGTGTGAATACACAAATAAATATCATGCATGCATGTGGCAATATGAACAATTGATAAGAATTACAGTAATAATAAATGTAAAAAATAAATAGCATATAAGAAAAAGCATATGAAAAGCAAACACAAGCAGTTGGTTCAACCCTAAGTCCTCAGTGGAGTCGTCATTCTGTCACTACACGATGTCGGGCGACGGCTCCACTCTTTTTTGTTTGTTTTTAACAAAAAAAAGTGAGTTTTTTCTTTGATCGGGGAAAATAAAGATTTTATTGGAGTCGCCATCTAGTAATTTGAGGGAACTAAAAATCCAAAATTAGACACTAGTCCCAAAGATTTTAGTACTGGGTTAGTTACGATTAAAAGAAGGTAGACACCACCCTTAAAACATCCTTTTGAAGAAAGGTTACCCTTACTTGTGTGTTTTTCTTATTTGATTCAAATGCTATTATATTTTGAGCTTATTTGTAAATTTTTAACATGGTTAACATCGGTCCCTAAAAATAGAAGACACGTTAAAAATGACATCAATCCCTAAAATTAGGAGACTTTGTCTAAAATGTCGACGTTTATCCCTAAAAAGGAGAGTTATGTCTGATTTACCAAAAGAAATAATAATAGACGTAATCCATACTTGGTATCTAAATTTTTGACATCGGTTCTTTTCTGTAAATAAAAGAGACATGTTGATAAATAATATTTATTTTATAAAATAAAAATTATTTTGATATCATTGACAAATGGATATATCAATTCTTGAGAATTGGGTTTTTGATCCATGAACAGTGATATGATAAAATGGGTGTTAGACCCACGTCGTTATTTATTTTTATTTGTTTTTTGTTTTTTTTACATGCAAAAATTTACAAGTATTTATATATAAAAATATCAAAAAATACCATAAAATATCATAGAAAATTACCTGAGTACCCCTGTATAGGTAAAAGACTAAGATACCCTCGGATTTATCAAAAATTTATGAAAATGCCACTGGCGGCGCGTATGGCTCATGCACGGTTACTGTTGACGACGACGAATTGTTTCGGTGAGATTCTGGCGAAAAGATGGTTGATTCTGGTAGATCTGAGGATGAGGATTCTGATGGTGGTGGTCTCGTTGGTCGTTGATGGCTGAGGATGGAGAATTGACGACTTGAAGGTTATTTTAGAGGCTGAGATTGATTTGGGTTTTAATTTGGTGTGGTAAAGCCTATAGTATCTTAAGAAATCAAAGGCTCAGATTTAAACAATATTAGATCTAATGGTTGGGATATTTTTGATATTTTTCAATTTGTTTTAAAAAAAATCAATATCTTACTAGGGGTACAAAAAGTATAAAAAAAAGAATAATACCAAATTGTAACACAAATAGTAATGCAAATAGTTACTCTCGAATTCAAATTCAGAATTCGTTTCTGTTTTTTTTCTCGTGTGTATCTTGATTTCATTGGCTATTTATAGCCAATAAAAGGGGACAACAAATCATAGATTGTGCAGGTAGTCACAGGATTGTGCAAAATTTTCAACGTACAGCTGCACTGCCTACCATCGGCAGAAATCCTCCACCTACTATGACAAAATTATTTTTTTGTTTTATTATATATAATAATAATATTTATTTATAGGGGTAAAATTAAAAATTCAAATCAGTATTATAAAAAGCTTTTCATTCACTAAAAATCAATTTTAATTACAAAAAAAAATCTTTATATAGGTATCAACTTAGTGGACCGGGTTTTTTGACCAAAAATACCAGTTTTGACCAAAAATAGTCTGAAACTCATTTTTTTATCGCGATCGACATGGTGGGACTCGATTGACCCGATGGACTTGGTTTTGATCGAAAATGACAGTTTTGACCCGAAACAGCTCGAAACTCATTTTTCATCGCGATCGACATGGTGGGACCCGTATTGACCTGGTGGACTGGGTTTTGACCAAAAATGACGGTTTTGACTTGAAAGGGCCCGAAATTCATTTTTCATTGCGGTCGACATGGTTGGACTCGTATTGACCTGGTGGACTCGGTTTAGACCGAAAATGACGGTTTTGACCCGAAACGACCTAAAACTCATTTTTTATCCCGGTCGACATTGTTTAACCCGTATTGATCTGGTAGACTCGATTTTGATAGAAACATGCGGTTGACTTGAGAAAATATATTTTAAACTCTTTTTTTTCTTTTTTTTCTTCTCTTTTGTTATTTATTATATTGTTTTGTTATGAATAATAAGATAAAATAACATTCAAAAATTTTTAGTGAATCCAAAATTGGGTTACAACACCCTGGAAGCGCAAAAAACAGGGGAAGAAGAAGGATTCCCCCCCCCATTTTTTCTTTATCCTCTCTCTCTCCCAAAACCCAAAAAACCAACGACCCGACTTGTCGCTTTACTGACATCACCACAGCCTCACACCGAAAGAGCCATGCCTTATAGAAGCAGGGGCAGTTGTGCAGTACTACCCCCATACTACCATGCCCTGCACCATTACAGAACAGAGCATGGTGGCCCACTCTCTCTCTGCCTATAAATACAAAGGGAGTGTAGCAAAGAAGGGAGAGGGACGAAGGGGGGAGAAAAGCTGGAAGGATTTTTTTCAAAAGAGAAAGTAAAGGAGACCGAGAGAGAGAGAGAGAGAGAGAGAGCCATAGTTTTTCAGGGAGGAATAAGAGATAAAAAAAGAGAGACAAGAGGATTTTGGGAGAGATAGGAGTGAAGAGAAACGAACTGCAATAGTAGAAATTAGAGGGAAGAAGAAAAGCAAAATAGGGGAGAACATAGGAGAAAGAATAAAGAAAAAAGAAAGAAGAAAGAGGGGGAAAGAGAAGCTAAGAGAGGAGACAAATATGGAGAAAGAAGAACAAAGGATAGGAGGAGCAAACTGATGAGAGGGAGAAGACATAGATTGGTGTCTCTACACTAGAGAGAAGGAAGGAAAACCACAACCGCACCCGCTGCCGCCAGCATTACCACTGCTCGAGGTAACTTTCTCCCCTCTAGTTTCTATCGTTTATGTTTTCCAGCAAATAAAGATTAATTAGCTAGTTACTATGTTGTGATTAATGCTTAAAAGTGTATTTTTATCAAGGTTTTATATCATCATTTTGCACTTGAAGTATTAATAACTCCTTAACTAAAGCATGTTTTATAATAATACATTTAATAATATAAGATACCTTTAATTTGTGATAAATGTTCATTTTAAATGCAGGCCTATCACATAAATAAAAGGATTGATTGATGAATTTAAGAACTGAAATTGAAAGGATAAAGAGATGGTCAAACTTAGAAAAGAGATGTTGGTGCAATCCAGACCTGAACACTGTTTAGTAATTGAGTCATATATGGAGCTATAGATCTCAGATTTAGGTCTACTTTATATGGATGGAAAGGTAAGACATCGGTCTACAACTTTCACATCGAAAAAGGCCATTTTCAAGTCCAAATTGTTGCAACAACAAAGAAGCCCGAATCTGTCCTCCAGTCCGAGCACTATTCATTATTTGGCTATATCTGGAGTTCTAGAAGTCAAAATGAGTTGAATTTTTCACACAAGAAAGCTAAGACAATTTCCTACAACTTTCATGTTTCGAGTGGCTCCAATTTGAACATTATTATTGACGTTTGGGGCAGACAAGAGAAGATAAGGATTGTCACCAAGTCAAGAGTTGGCCACCCACTCATCAATTAGTCATCAAATCAATAGTTCCCAATTTTGCCCTATAAAAAGAGGCATTTGCCATGCATTTAGGCATCTTGGTTTTCAAATCAAGATCATGCTCTTGCTTTCTTTCTTTGTATTTTTTGTAATGTTTATGCTTTGCTTTCATTAATATCAAGTTTATACCTTTCCTTTCCTTTCCTTTCCTTTACTTAATTAACTCTTATCTTATTTATGTTCTTATTTTGTTTATTTATTTTTCTTTCTTTTATTATGTTTAGCTAAGTTTATTATGTTAAGGTGAAAAGGTTACACTAATGGTGTAAGAATAAATATAATGTAAATTTAATATGGACTTTAATGTTTCATACTAACATGTTTTGTATTTGTTATCTTGTTCACTCTTTAATACTTTACTTGTTAAATGACTAATCATGATTTATGTTGTATAACACTTGGTACAATAAATGCTTGGCACTTTCATTGCCCATACTGTATGGTATAACCGATACCTGTGCTATGAAAGGAACTTGATTTGTTGTTAACATAAGTTATAATCATGAATGCTTGATGAGATTTACAAGTACTAGCATTAATTGAATAAGATGACTAATGTAATCATGTTAACAATCTATAATCTGATTGAAACCTCCTTTGTGTGTGGTTTCCAATTGAATAATAAGAGTTTATACTATGCTTGTTTGACATACCATTAGTGGATCCTCTAACCTTGACATTTGTTATTATCATTGTTTAATCCTTACATTGATATTCCATCTTAAAGTTTTCGTCTTCTTTTTCTTCTTCTCCATCTCTTTTTTTATTACTACTACTACTACTACTACTACTATTTCTATTAGTATTGTTGTTGTTGTGATTACTATTGTTGTTGTTTATAATTATCATTTATAATTTGTACAATTAACCTCCCTATGGTTTGACCTCGATCTTGCGGGGTTATTTATTACTTCGACACTCCTGCACTTAGAAGAAAACATTAATCTTTTAGTCGTGTCATTCTGCGGACAGTAACCATCCCTTTTATTGATTATGGGCTGGAACAAAAGCCTAGCCCACGCGGCGGGGTGGAGTCCAACCCACAGTGTATGGGTCGAGTCAGGCCCAACTCGAGATGCTAGGTGTGACCCATTTTTTTTATTAAAAGAAAAATTCAAAATATTTGGTTGGAATTTTGCAAGTTTCCCGATTATTTTTTTGATTAATATCAAGCATTACTTTTTTATGTTGCTAAAAATACAAAAATCTGATATTAAAATACTTAGTTTTCGTCAAACTTCCAAAAATGCAAAAAAATTTGAAAAAAGAGAAAAATGTTTTGTGCATACGACCAAGTGTCTCAAAGCTAAAAAATCATATATATTTTTTTTATTAAAAAAAATATTTAACATGCATTTTGGCTTTAATAACCAGTTTATTAAAGTTAAGAGAACATTGACCAAAATTTCAAAAACAACAAAAAAATTTATTTTGTTTGTCTCTTAGTATCTAGGGTATGACATTACACATAATGCATATTCTGGACATTTAATTCTTTTTTCAGACCATTAGAACTTGGGGTATGACATTACACGTAATGTGTATTCCGAACAATAAGAAACCACAACATTACTTTAGATTTATTTTTAAAAACATTTTCTATTAATCATAAATTCTATTTTTTTTATTTTCTTAATATCAAGGATTAAGAATTATACATAAAACATACTCTCGGTATTAAAAAGGTAGTTTTCTTTTATAGACATGAGAATGGTTAGCCTTTGTCCCATTAAAATAAGAACCTCCTTATTGAGGAGGACTTTTCTGGAATCTTAGATAGACAGGACCAACAATTAGAAAACACGACCAAACCTTAGATATTGATCAGACAAATAACATAATATAGCTTACCTTAGATAAGGTGTATTTAGGGTGCTGATACTTTCCTTTTATGTAATCAGTCTCTGCACCTAATCTCTAAGACTAGTTAGGGTTTCTAGTGACCAAAAAACTAGGTGGCGACTCCCATCCAATTTTTTCACTAATAAAAGACAAGAATTCCTTATCTCCCTATATTTTTCCAGATACCATACACATTTTGAGTGTAGAGGATGATCGCCACGATGCCGCACAAGTGCGACAAAATGGTGACTCTACTAGGGACCTTTTGGACTAAGCATTGTTTTGTCTAATTTTTGTTGGTTTTGTCCGTGTTTTGTCATTAAGATGCTTATTTTATTTACACGCTTTAATTTTTATACATATTTATTCATACATTGTATAGAACTGTTTTTGCATTTCTTTTTATGTGAGAGTTTAAACGAGAAAACTTTAGGTTAAGTGGGAGACTAGCAACTTACCTTATGACTTTTAGACAAGATTTAAGTTTGTGTAAACCCTAACTCTTTGTTGAGTGCTTAGACTAGTAATGATTGGTCCATATGCCATCCCATTATCTATTGAGCCCTCATATTGCCTTCATGAGAGCGATCACTAGGACAACAAGAGACCTTGTTAGAGACAAAATAACCAACCTACCATTGTCAAGCATAAAAGAATTAGAACTGGCCTTTAAGGTGTATGCTCTATTGTACATGTTTTGCATAATACATAAACCTAACCATAAAGCATATTGATTTTTAGGTCTTTTTAACGATAAGATGGCCATCATTACGAAATTTACTATTGTGGAATATGGGCAAAATTTTGAATTGTCACAACTATCAGAGAGAGATAGCCTAGATGTAATGCAAGGAAGCTTCTAGTAGTCAAAAACATGAATTGCTTGGTAAATGAGATGACGAGAATATTGGTTCATATTCAAAACATTGATGAGGCGGCATTTTCTGTGAAGTATGGGTGACTGTTAGAAATTACAAAGATAGAACTATTGAAACCAACAATTAAAGCCCTGATTAATTTTTAGGATCCGGATTACAAATGTTTTTCCTTTGGAAATGTGGACTTGTGTCCCACTGTAGAGTATGGAATGTTGATGGAGTTTCCCAAACACCTGCACAAGGTTTATTTCCCTTTGAGAAGTGACAAGGTAATTTAGGAATTGTCAAAATTGCTGAAAAGTTCATATATGAGCAGATTTGTAGAGAAGAATGCTAGCGATTTAAAGTGGACATTTTTGGAGGTTGAACTAGAAAGAAAAAAATCACCATAGGGATTAATTCTAGAAAGAGATAGGTTAATCACTCTAGGGATATATGGTCTCGTATTATTTCCAAGCTTAACAGGGGTTATAAGTCTAGAAGCTGCTGCTGCATTTGTGGAATATGAAAATACTCATGTCAACCCTATAACTACCATATTAGCTAAGACCTTCCTGACCCTCAACCATTTCAAGAAGACTAGGAAAGGTGCAATAAGATGTTGTACTCAGTTATTATATATCTAGATGGTAAGCCATATTGAAACCAAAAGGTTGATATTTAATAATTTTTGGTGGTTTAACCAAAAACCCTTGAAGTTAGTAGAAGAAGAAGAATGGGGAAGCTTGGGCGATCAAGGTTGGATGAAAAAACTACAAGATTTACCTTGTACCAACTTTAGTTAGAAAGCCCTTTGGGTCAAATCGGTTGATATGCTAGTAAGTTGTGGATAAAAATGTTGGGTACCTTTATTTGGGATCACAGGTTATGCCAGGTATGCTCTGGCCTTGGTGATAAGACAATTAGGCGGCATACAACACATCCCATAAACTGTGGGATTCGCTGAATTTTCTAGGTTTCTCAAGGATTAATCCGCGCTAAAAGTTCTTGAAACTATCAAACTAGATTGGAGCCACCTGACTTTAATTCAAAAGGAGTCTGAAAGGTTGAGAGACCCCAGCTCAAGTGAAGGATATGAAAAGTGGAGGAATTTGACCTCGACTACCGCTCCTAGAATGCCATGTTTTGAAGACGGGCCTTCACAAATTATAGAAGGGTCATTGAAAAGAAAAAAGGTTAATAACGAGGAGGATCTTATAGGGAAATTAGAGAGGCTACAAGTAGAATTGGGAAAGAGTAAGGTAGATAAAACAACATTACAAATGATGATGATGGAAGGAGACAAAAGCAGAGTATTTCTAAACAAACAGGTTGCTTCTAGAGATGTAAAAATAATGATGTTGGAGGTGTAACTGAGCAAAGGAAAAGCTGTAATGGAAGAGTTTGAGAAAGAGGGGAACACTGATTTTGGATTGGATGTAGAGCAGCTCTGAATTGGAAGCATTAAAGGCCGACTTCAATGATTATCAAGAAAATGTTGAATACAATTAAGATAGATTCTTGCACATTTAAGTAGAGTTGTTGGACTGAATTGAGAAGTATGATGAGTTAAACAAGAAATGTGTGATGTTAGAAAGTCGGCTAGTCGAATTGCAAGAGTTCGAAAGAAAGGGGAAGGAAAAGGGGGTTGTTAAAACAGATTTGGCAACTAAGAAAAAAGAAATTAGGATGCTAAAAGAAAAACTTGATAGAGAACAGGAAAAGGTAAAACAATTGACTAAAAAGTTGGAAGCTTTAGAAAAACATAAAGAATAGTTCGACACCAACAACAATACCTTGAATTGGGACAACATGTTGCTTATAGAGAAGATGACCAAAGTAGATGAGCAAATGGATGAAGCTGTCGTTCATGCATGGATTATTAGAGCCAATACTCGAAGGGTAGGGAGGGACATCTTTCGTTATTGACAAAGCTTGGCTGAGACCGATGCCTTCTTAGAAAAGATTAAGAATCGAGGCCTTACTTTCCTACCAATGGCTAGAAATATGGATGAGGAGGAAGATTGATGTGTTTTTTTCCTTTTTTGTATCCCCTTTTCTTTTTGTATCCTTTTTTCAAGAGATGTTTTTTATCATACATTCATTTACATTTTTCCATGCACTCCAGATCGTGAAACATAGGTCCCCCATCTAAGGTCCACTACACTAGGCTAAGATTAAGAATGAAGAAAGGGTCGTCCTAGAATCCCGTTATCAAAGTGAATTGGAATCTATGAGAAATGAAGTTTCTCGGATGACCAATCTGCTCGAACAACTTCTAAGAGCCAAGAACGGGGAGGGAACGTCTACCTAACCACCAATAAGAGCATCACTAGCTCATGTCCTCGGGGTATCTCAAAATTTGGGGATAGATTCAGTAACGAAGCAACACTTTACACCTGCCATTCCTATCCAGCCCATTCAAGCTCACATCACTGTAGATTTAACAACGAATGGACCTCCCGATAATAGGTCCACTAGTTTTATGAACGATGACAAGATATCCACTTTGGAAGAAAGATTAAGAGCAGTTGAGGGAAATGATTGGTTTGACCCCATGCGTGCTTCTGAAGTATGCTTGGTACTAAATATCATGGTACCAAAAGACTTTAGGATACCAAAGTTTATAAAGTATACTAGATTGGAATGCCCAAACACTCACCTTCGATCTTATTACAACAAAATGGCTAAGGTGATCCATGATGATAAATTGCTGATCTACTTTTTCCAAGACAGTCTAGTAGGGTTTGAACTAAGCTGGTACATGAGGTTAGATAATGCTAAAATTAAGAAATGGAAGGATTTGGTGCAGGCTTTCCTTAAGTAGTACAAGTTTAACTTGGAAATTGCTCCAGATCGGACGAGCCTTATGTTAATGGAAAAGAGAAGTCAAGAGTTGGTAAGGGCTTATGCGCAAAAATGGAGGGATGAGGCAACACATGTGCAACCCCAATTGATAGAGACGGAGATGGTGACTTTATTCACTAATACCTTCAAGGCACCCTACTACGAGCATTTAATGGGCAGCTCATCTCAGCATTTCTATGGTGCTGTACGCATGGCAGAAAGAATAGAGCAAGGGATTGAAGCTGGGTGCATAGTAGAGCCTTTAGAGAAGAAAGACTTTATTGGAAGGAAAAAGGAAGGTGATGTTAACAACTTGGAAAATGGATATAAAGGAAAAAAAGTAAATTACCAAACGCATAAATGCCTACCTATCAATTCGCCAATATGAACTTTACCAAACCTTTTAACACCGATCAAACAAATCACCAGCCAAACAACCAAAACAACCATAAAAGGCCATATGCAGGATACACTTCAGAGCAGCTACCTCCACTACCAATGCTTTTAAGAGACTTGTACGCTAAACTGTTGAGCATTGGACAGATAGCTTCGATCCTTCTACGACCAATTTAACCATCTTTTCCTATATGGTACAAACCAGAATTAACTTGCGAATACCATGCTGGTAATCCGGGACATGGAATTGAAACCTGTTATGTCTTTAAAAGGAGATTATTAGTATCAAGAGTGGGTGGATATCTTTTGAAGATGCTTGACCGCTTTTTATGATCGGCTTGTTTTAACTCGCAAGTGCACAAGTGTGCGATGCAGCAATTAACTCGGTAAGATCGAGGTCATATCCACAGAGAGCTAGATCTGGAAATTAAGCTAGGTAACAAAAAAAACTCAAGAGAAATTAAATTAACAATAACTTGGTTGAAAATAATTGATGGATTTGTTTTCAAAGATAGAAAAGTGTAAATAGATTTTAAATGACAAGAAAAAGTAAGTCTTGGTCCAAATCAATTTTAATGGTGATGTATTGGTGATTTCTTCAACATATATAAGATAACTCAACCTAGTATCAACGATGGTGATATTAGATCGGAAGATATTACAATGAAGATTAGAAAGATGAAGATTGATTATTGCTTAAGAATGAACAAGTACTTTCATATTAAGTAAGACATTGAATCAAGCAATCTCTATACCAAAACTAAAGTTTGTGCATAAAAATTCAAGATTATAACATTACCTAAATGATTTCTAAAATTTCTTTACAATAATAAATCATTCATGAAGAAAATAAGAAGATAAACATTAAGATTCATTCATATCCTAAAGAACTCACCTCAATCACCATTATCCTTGATTTGGATCCAAGAAAGAGTTTAGCCAACCATGATTATATATAAGAACACTTCAATAAACATGAAAGAACTTGAATCCAACTGAAAAAATAAGTTTTACAAACTAAAGAACCGAAATCTATAAAGAAGAACACAATACAATTTCAGAAAAAATTCGGACACAAATCTGACTCTAACTTTGGACAGAAATTCGACCCCCTTAGAAGCTTTTTTTCGAGAAGTCTATTAGAGGTATATTTATAGGAAATTCTGTCACCTTTCCAGATCATTAAAGAACAGCTCATTTGGACACCTGATTCAAAAGTTATGTGCAAAACACCGAAAGGTGTTCTGAAAAATCAAATCAAGACAGCTTTACAACTACTTTGGTGCACGTTTTTCTTCCTCATTTATGAGGTGTCTCCTTGTTCTTTTTGACCCAAAATAATGTTAAAATATCCCCTCCAGCTTTCCATCCATGTGCTTGCCTTCTTGGATCAATGGATTACCCAAAATAAATCAATTGTTATTTGTTGTGTGGACATGTAAGATCATGGATTGTGTTTGGGTTGATTTGAAGGTTGATTTGGGGTTGATTTAGGGCTGATTTGGGGCTGATTTTTGAGCATCAAATAAGTATACAAATGTACTTATTATTTGGGCTAAGATTGACATTGAAACCTTGAGTGTTTAATGGTTGAAGTTTGCACACAACATAAGGCAAGTTTGGGCTTGAAATAAATCATATGATATTCTTTTCTAGAATTGGAATAGAATTGATTTTTGGGACAAATTTGGAGCACTTATTTGAACCAAGATTTGCTTCAATCTTCAACTAAATGTCTCTTCAATTCTTTGTTCTAAATTCCGACGTTGAATTTTCTGAATTAATTCATTTAAGCTCCAAAAACCTATCAAAACATTAAAACAAACTTCATTACTAAAAAACACATCAATTATTATATAATAACCAAATAAAAACAATAAATACATATGTAAAATAAGAGACTTAATGACACTTTTGATGCACAATCACACCGCCCAACTTAGATTTTGCTAGTCCTCAAGCAAAACAAAACATAAAACCTTTGAAATAAAAATAATAATAATAACAACCATAATTAGGCTCGATTCATCATACTTGAAGGACCTATCATGCAAACATTGGTATCTTTAACTTAGTGTACACAATAGCAAATAAAGAAAAATAAGCATACTCACATTCTCTAAATCAAACATCCATACAAAATTTCCAAATTCAGTCATATTTATCGTGCAACCAACATAATTGATTCATATGAAAACTCAACTTGTAATCTTCCCTTCTCACCAACACAAATAAGGTAGCAAACTAGAGAAATATCTATATATTTTTTTTCTTTTTTTCTTTTTTTTTTTAAGATATGATTTATTCTTTGTCTTTAAGTTGTCACTTCCCTTTTGACGCGAATACAAACATTTGTGATGAATGCACCCGGTTACTCACAAAGTCACAAATTTAAAGTGCTTTGCATACTCATATTTCAAGCTGCCGTTTGACGTAAAGATAAACATTTGTGATGAATACCCCTAGTTACTGAGCAACTCAAAACATTGGAGTAGATAGAACTTTGTACACATTTATTTATTTATTTATTTATTTATGTAATGATTATTACTCTATTTACTTAAACCTTGTTTATGACTAGATCAAAAGGGATAATCACAAGTAAAGCATCATACTCATCTTTCATGCATATTCACACAACTCACACAACTTTTACAAGGAAAGATGTACTTCAGTAATCTTAAAAAAAATTATGCTATATCTTGCTTTATAAGATATTATCTATCCCAAATTAAAGCATGCAATGTTTAACACAATAATGAACCCAAAAAGGTAATGATGATCCTAAACAAGTCTCATTCACATACCAATGCAAGTATTTTTTTTTTAACAAGCATGGTTATCTCAAGCATTCAACATAATGAAATATCTAAAATTAAGTTTTACATTATCCTCAATGTAAAAGAGAAAGAGAAGAAAAGTATAAAGATTAGAAAATTGTTACTCCCCTTTTGTTTTCAAGGATGAATGTCTGATTGAATTGGGCATGAGCTCACTTCTTGCTTGATTTTTTTTTAACCTGCATATCACAACTAAAAGAAAACATAAAATAAAACATTGATGTTTTTTTTTTTTTAAATAAAGAACCTCACACCCCCCAACTTAAAATAATGCATTGTCCCGAATGCATGAACAAGAAAATATAAGAGATGGAAAAAAGAAGAAAAAAATGAAAATAAAAATAAAAATAAAAATAAAATAAAAATAAAAACTCATTACTTTTGATACTACAATGGTATTGGATCTTAAAGATCTAATGTCTCAACTTCAGCCACAATATTTTCAAGATAAAGTTTTAATCGATGACCATTTACTTTGAAAATATTTCCATTCTTGGGATTTTCTACCTCAAATGCACCATGCTCAGAGATGGATTTAATCACAAATGGACCAATCCATTTTGTCCTCAACTTCCTAGGAAAGAGATGTAATCGTGAATTATACAAGAGAACCTTTTGACCAACATGAAAGGATTTTCTAAGAATATGTTTATCATGCAAAGTTTTCATCTTATGTTTTGAAATTTTTGCATTTTCAAATGCATCATTTCTTAGCTCCTCTAATTCATCCAATTGAAGCTGTCTATTTTTGTCATTGAATTGCCGAATGACCCAATATGCACGATGCTCAATCTCAACAAGGAGATGACAAGGCTTTCCATAAACTAGCCTATAAGGAGACATTCCTAAAGAGGTCTTATAAGTAGTGCGCTATGCCCACAAAACATCAACTAGTCGTAGGGACCAATCTTTACAGTTTGGATTGATTGTTTTCTCTAAAATATTCTTGATCTCCCTATTTGCTAACTCAGCTTGGCCACTAGTCTGTGGGTGATAGGGGGTACTGACCTTGTGAATTACACCATATTTTCTCATCAAAATCCCAACGAGCTTGTTACAAAAATGTTTTCCCCCATCACTAATCATAGCCCAGGGCATGCCAAAACGAGAGAAAATATTTTCTTTCAAGAATTTGACCACAACTCGATGGTCATTGGTTCGAGATGCAATGGCCTCCACCCATTTAGACACATAATCAACAGCTACAAGGATGAATTGGTAACCAAATAAACTTGGAAAAGGTCCCATGAAATCAATCCCCCAACAATCAAATATTTCCAAAACAAGGATGGGGTTAAGGGGCATCATGTTACGCCTAGTGAGGCTACCTAGTCGTTCGCATGCAACACAGAAGGCATGAACATCTTTAAACATGGTAGGCCAATAAAAACCACACTGCAAGATTTTGGCAATGGTTTTCTTGGAAGAGAAATGCCCACCATAGGCTAATGCATGACAAAAATTAATGACCCTTGGAATTTCATGATCAGGGATGCACCGCCTAATAATTTGGTCAGGACAATATTTAAATAAGTAGGGGTCATCCTAAAAAAAGGTGCGCACATTGCGCAAGAATTTTTGTTTGTCAAGTTTAGACCAATGAGAAGGAATCTGACTTGTGGCTAGGTAATTTGCTATGTCAGCATACCATGGAGAACCAATGTAAGAGACAATACCTGCACAAAATAAATTTTCATCAGCAAAGAGTTCATTTATTGGAGATTCATCAATTATGGTCTTATAGCTTGAAAGACGAGACAAATGATCAGCCACTACATTCTCTACTCCCTTTTTATCTCGAATTTCAATATTAAACTCTTGGAGTAGGAGGATCCATCGAATCAAACGTGGTTTGGCATCTTGTTTTGTGAGCAAATATTTCAATGTTGCATGATCAGTGAAAACAATAACAAGAGATCCAACCAAATAAGACCTAAACTTGTCTAATGCAAATATCACAGCTAAGAGTTGTTTTTCAGTTGTAGTGTAATTCAATTGAGCATCATTCAAAGTCTTGCTAGCATAATATATGACATGAGGTTTCTTGTCTTTTCTTTGCCCTAAAACAGCCCCAACCGCAAAATCACTAGCATCACACATCAGTTCAAATGGTAAAGACCAATCAGGAGCTTGCATGATTGGTGCAGTGGTCAACAACCCTTTAAGCTTTTCAAAAACTTCTTGACATTTTGATGTACAATCAAATTGGACATCTTGTGACAACAAGTTACACAATAGTTTGGCAATGATACTAAAAGAATGAATGAATCTTCGATAAAACCCAGCATGTCCTAAAAAGGATCTCACATCTTTCACAATCCTAGGGGTAGGTAATTTTTTAATGATTTCCACTTTTGACTAATCTACCTCTATCCTTTTTGAAGAGAAAATATAACCTAAGACAATGTGACCTAAGACAATGCTATGTGTCACCATAAAATGACACTCTTCACAATCCTAGGGGTAGGTAATTTTTTAATGATTTCCACTTTTGACTTATCTACCTCTATCCTTTTTGAAGAGAAAATATAACCTAAGACAATGTGACCTAAGACAATGCTATGTGTCACCATAAAATGACACTCTTCCAATTGAGTACAAGATTTCTCTCTTTATATTTTTCAAGAACTTTTTCTAAATGCATTAGACACAACTCATAAGAATCTCCATAAATTGAAAAATAATCCATGAAAACTTCCAAAAAATTTTCCACCATGTCACTAAAGATACTCATCATACACCTTTGAAAAGTGGCTGGTGCATTACACAAGCCAAAAGGCTATCGTCTTATAAGTGGAGAAGTATTTTTTCAAAAATTCAGCTTGCATTTCCCTCCATGTACTTGTAGACCTAGGACGCAGGGAGTTTAGCCAAAGCTTGGGTTTATCCTTTAGAGAGAATGGGAACAATTTAAGCCGAATAGTTTCCTCGATGCATATTCTATCAATAAAAATATTACATACCTCTTCAAAGTCCTTAATGTGTATATATGGATTTTCAGAATCCATACCATGATATGTAGGAAGACGTGGGATCATGCTCGGTTTCAAATTGAAAGTTTGTTGGTTAAGAGGCAAGATAATACACGAAGGTGTACTTTGTCTAGTTAAGTGAAGATACTTTATAAGAGTTCGAAAATTAGGTTGATCATTGAATTGTGGAGGTCCATTACCTTGAACACTCCCTTCACCCTCTACATCTTCAACATTAGCCATGATGGAAAAAAATAATATAAAAATTATATGAATATGAAAAGAAAGGAAAAAGAAAAAGAAAAAGAAAAAGAAGATTGCAAATAAAAATAAATGAAACATAAAAGATAAAGTAATAGCTCAAAAATAAAAATACAACAAATTAGAAAATTCACACTCCAACTAATAAGCAATATTAACAATAATAAATATTAAAGGATAATTATAACAAGCATGAATAAAGTAACGGTAATACTAGCCAAATACTTCAAACAACAAATATAAGAAAAATAATCACAACAAAACAACAAAAAATAAAATAAGCAAGAGGCTGTAATACCAACCAAGTACTTCAAAAAAAAATCACAACAATACAACAAGATAAAATAAAATAAACAAGAGGCGGTAAAACCAGCTTTATAATATAAATAATAAATAATATAAACTAATTAGAATAAACATAAAAAGAAAAATGGTTGAACCAACCAAAATCCAATAATTAGTAGTCCTTTCCATAGTCCAATATCCAAAAAGTTGAGGTCAATTTTTTTTAGGCGGTAAAACCAGCAAATTGATTTTTTTATATGATTTTTATTTTGATTTTCCAATAATCAAATCTAAATTTATTACTTTTGCTTGCTAGCTCCCCAACAATGGCGCTAAAATTGCTTGATGGCTTTTTATGATTAGCTTGTTTTAACTTGCAAGTGCACAAGTGTGCGATGTAGCAATTAACTCGGTAAGATCGAGATCATATCCACATAGAGTTATATTTGGAAATTAAGCTAGGTAACAAAAAAAAACTCAAGAGAAATTAAATTAACAATAACTTGGATGAAAATAATTGATGGATTTGTTTTCAAAGATGAAAACATGTAAATAGATTTTAAATGATAAGAAAAAGTAAGTCTTGATCCAAATCATTTTTAATGGTGATATATTGGTTATTCCTTCAAAATATATAAGATAATTCAACCTAATATCAATGATGGTGATATTAGATCGGGAGATATTATAATGAAGTTCAAAAAGATGAAGATTGATTATTACCTAAGAATGAACAAGTATTTTCATATTAAGTAAGACATTGCATCAAATAATTTTTATACCAAAACTAAAGTTTGTGCATAAAATTTTTTAAATTTCCTTGCAATAATAAAACATTCATGAAAAAAATGAGAAGATAAACATTAAGATTTATTTATATCTTAAAGAACTCACCTCAGCCACCATCATCCTTGATTTGGATTCAAGAAAGAGATTAGCCAACCATGATTATGTATAAGAATACTTTAATAAACATGAAATAACTTAAATCAAACTGAAATAATAAGTTTTATAAGCTAAAGAACTAAAATCTACAAAGAACACAACACAATTTCAGTAAAAATTCGGACACAAGTATGATGCTAACTTTGGATAGCAATTTAGGCCCTCCTATAAGCCTTTTATAGAGATGTCTATTTGAGATATATTTATAGAAAATTCTATAACCTTTCTATATCATTAAAGAACAACTCATTTGAACATCTAAGTCAAAATTTATTGGCAAAACACCAAATGGTGTTATGAAAAATTGAATCAACCTAGCTTTGCAACCACTTTGGTGCATGTTTTTCTTCATCATTTATGAGCTTTCTTTTTATTCTTTTTAACCTAAAATAATGTAACAATGTCCCCTCCAACTTTCCATCCATGTGCTTGCCTTCTTGGATCAATGGATTATCCAATATAAATCAATTGTTATTTATTGTGTAGACATGTAAGATCATGAATTGTGCTTGGGTTGATTTGAAGGCTGATTTGGGGCTGAATTTAAGCATCATATAAGGATATAAATGTACCTATTATTTGGGCTAAGATTGACATTGAAACCTTGAGTGTTTGATGGTTGAAGTTTGCACATAATATAAGGCAAGTTTAGGCTTGAAATAGATCATATGATAATCTTTTCTAGGATTGGAATAAAATTGATTTTTTGGAAAAAATTTGGAGCACTTAGTTGAACCAAGATTTGCTTTAAACTTCAACTAAATTTCTCTTCAATTCTTTGTTCTGAATTCTAACATTAAATGTTTGGATATAATCCATTTAAGCTCTAAAATCCTAGCAAAACATTAAAAGAAACTTCATTATTAAAAAGCACATCAATTATTCTAAAAATTCAAATAAACATAATAAATACATATGTAAAATTAGAGACTTAATGATACTTTTGATACACAATCAGTAAGGATCAATATACCTTTGCTAGATGCTATTAAATAGGTTCATATGCTAAATTTTTGAAAGATCTATACACTATGAAGAGGAAATTAAATGTGAAAAAGAAAGTCTTTTTAGCCAAACAAGTAAGTGTCATTCTTCAGAAAAATAATGCTTTGAAATATAAAGACCCTGGTTGTCCTATAATTTCTTGCTTTATTGGAGAGCATAAAATTGAAAAAGCCTTACTTGATCTTGGAGCTAGTGTGAATTTACTTCCATATTTTGTTTTTCAAAGTCTTAATCTAGGTGAGTTAAAACCAACTTCTGTAACTCTTTTACTTGATAATAGATCTATAAAAGTGCTTAGAGGAATAATTGAAGATATGTTAGTACAACTCAAAATTCATTTATCGTGTGGATTTTATTATCTTGGACACACAACCTGTTGAAGTATGTAATTCATTTTATATTATTTTAGGACGTCTGTTTCTTGCAACTTCTAATGCATTGATTAATTGTAAGAATGGACTAATGAAGCTATCATTTAGAAACATAAAATTGGAGATGAATATTTTCAATATTTACAAGCAACCTGGAGATGATAATGAATTACAATAAGTAGATTATATTAAGAGTTGGATGCAAAATAAACTGGATTAGTTTGAATTAATTTTCAATTTGACATGGTTTAAATTTTTTAAACGAGACCAAACCAAAAAATACAAGCAGCTCGTGCACATAAACATAAAAAGAGAAGCTGTAGTTTTGGGGAGAATAACAATTTAATTGAAAGTAATAGGATCTGAGAACATCTTTGCTACACTTATTGCTCTCCCTTTCCAGCAGTGCAAGCATCTCCTCACCACTATTGATTGCCAGCTTTCCAGTCCTGCTACTAGCATGCTTGTTTTTGTCTCCGCTAATCTCAAGCCTGTTAGTGAACAACAGACTCTCAGCTTCTGCGATGTACTTCTTTTTAATCTTTTTCTATGATGTGCTTCGATTGAGCTGTGATTTCTACTGATTTTATTCATGATCCGATTGAAATTACTTTTTATTGTTAGTAATTTTTATGTTATAAAATCTTTTGTGTTTTGTTTACTTGTTTATTTTTAACAACTTATTTTTTTTGCTAGATCTAGGATTTATTTGTGTGCACCTTCTAGAAAATTCGTGTAATCCATTATGAGGTGTAACACGTGCATGACGTTTCTGGATTACTGGTTTTTATACCCATATAAAAAAGGCTTGAATGGAAATAAACTGGTTTAGTTTGAATTAATTTTCAATTTGACTTGGTTTAAATTTTTTAAACGAGACCAAACCAAAAAATACAAGCAGCTAGTGCACATAAACATAAAAAGAGAAGCTGTAGTTTTGGGGAGAATAACAATTTAATTGAAATTAATAGGATCCGAGAACATCTTTGCTACACTTATTGCTCTCCCTTTCCAGCAGTGCAAGCATCTCCTCACCACTATTGATTGCCAGCTTTCCAGTCCTGCTACTGACATGCTTGTTTTTGTCTCCGCTAATCTCAAGCCTGTTAGTGAACAACAGACTCTCAGCTTCTGCGATGTACTTCTTTTTAATCTTTTTCTATGATGTGCTTCGATTGAGCTGTGATTTCTACTGATTTTATTCATGATCCGATTGAAATTACTTTTTATTGTTAGTATTTTTTTATGTTATAAAATATTTTGTGTTTTGTTTACTTGTTTATTTTTAACAACTTATTTTTTTTGCTAGATCTAGGATTTATTTGTGTGCACCTTCTAGAAAATTCGTGTAATCCATTATGAGGTGTAACACGTGCATGACGTTTCTGGATTACTGGTTTTTATACCCATATAAAAAAAGGCTTGAATGGAAATAAACTGGTTTAGTTTGAATTAATTTTCAATTTGACTTGGTTTAAATTTTTTAAACGAGACCAAACCAAAAAATACTTGCAGCTGGTGCACATAAACATAAAAAGAGAAGCTGCAGTTTTGGGGAGAATAACAATTTAATTGAAATTAATAGGATCCGAGAACATCTTTGCTACACTTATTGCTCTCCCTTTCCAGGAGGGCAAGCATCTCCTCACCACTATTGATTGCCAGCTTTCCAGTCTTGCTACTGGCATGCTTGTTTTTGTCTCCGCTAATCTCAAGCCTGTTAGTGAACAACAGACTCTCAGCTTCTGCGATGTACTTCTTTTTAATCTTTTTCTATGATGTGCTTCGATTGAGCTGTGATTTCTACTGATTTTATTCATGATCCGATTGAAATTACTTTTTATTGTTAGTATTTTTTTATGTTATAAAATCTTTTGTGTTTTGTTTACTTGTTTATTTTTAACAACTTATTTTTTTTGCTAGATCTAGGATTTATTTGTGTGCACCTTGTAGAAAATTCATCTCCAATTTAATTTACTTTAAGTAAAAATGAGTTGGATGAATTTGAAGATTTGCAAATGATTTATTCTCAAGAATAAATTACGATGAAAAAGGCATCAAAAATATTAATGCAGATCTTTTGTTAAAAGTGACAACAGATTCGACATCCAACATCACACCAATCGATGATTACTTTCCTGATGAATCCTTACTTTCTCTTAATCTAATGCCTTGGTATGATAAAAATAACAATTGTTTTTTGCTTTAAGAGATTTGCCAACTTATTGGAGTACTCAAGATAAAAGAAATTTTTTGAGCGATCTGCAAAACTTTTATTGGGATGACCTTTACTTATGAAAATATTTTCCTGATCAAATATTTCAAAGATTCATTCCTGATAATAAAGTAGGTAGTATCATTAAATTTTTGTCATTCTGAACCTTATGGGAGTTATTTCTCCTAAAAGAACTAGCTGCAAAAATCTTTCAAAATGGATTTTATTGGCCCACCATATTCAAGGAATCATATGCATTCTGTAAAACTTGTGAAAATTGTCAAAAGGTGAGATTTATTTCAAAACACAGAAAGTCTTTAGATAATCTTTTATTGACTCTTAAGTCTCATCATAGTTGAGATAAGTATCGTGCAATTCATGACTTATAAACTCATTTTTATAAAGAACATGCTTGGCATAGTCTTAGGAATCTAACTAAAAAAAGACCTTGTTCTCCAATTTTTTTTTAAAATAGATAGGAAGCCTATCCCCAACCCTTAAAAGGTGTTTAAACTATTCTTGGATGTAAAACCGTAGGAAGATGTGATCCACAATTACAACCACCTTTGCATACACATGTTTTTTTAAAAATAAATAAATAAATAACTAGAGAGAGAGAGAGAAAATGAGACTTCAACTAGGCTATATATAGGTGGTATGATTGCCTTTTTAATTTCTCATCTATAAAATCCTCTTTTTCTTCCTTTTCATTTCTACTCAATCCATACATTCAACAAATATAGAAGTGTGTAGAAATGACAAGTTCCTCAGGTCATCATATAAGAAATATTTATGTTTTCGGTGGATCTAGTCTTGGGAAAGAAAATGAGTTTTTAGAATCAGCAAATCATCTTGGTTAGGTGCTAGTTGAGAGAAAGATTCATTTAGTGTATGAGGGAGGCAATTTTAGGTTAATGGGAGGTGTGTCAATAGTTGTATTTTTAGAAGGTAGTCAAGTTTTAGGGGTCATCTCCAAAGCTTTAGCATAAGGGGACATCAATGGAAAAATAATTGGAGAGGAACTATAAGTCTCTACAATATCTACTCAAATGAATGCAATGTTTAACCATATTGATGCCTTCATTGCCTTATCAGGTCATCTAGGCATATTGGAAGAGATCTTTCATATTTTCTCTTGGACTCAACTGCATATTTACCATAAACCCATAGGTTTGTTAAATGTTAATGGTTATTATAATAAGTTGTTGTCTTTTCTTGATCATGTTGTAGAATAGGAATTTCTAACATCTTCTACACGATAAATCATAATCTCTGCTACCACTACTAAACAATTGATTGACCAACTACAATCTTTCATTTCTATAATTGATCCCTCCATGAGTCTTTATTTATGAATCTTTATGTCTTTTGGTTTTATTATTGTATTTTGATTGTTTCTTATATTTGTTTAAGTGTGTTTTAGGTTTATCAATGTTCTTTATTTCAGGTGATGTCTTATATACTCTATCTTTCTACCTTAGAACATTGAGGATAATATCTCGTTTTGATAAATTCTATCAAAATTTTTATTACTAAGATGGTAGAGTAAATGAGCTCTTTTATTAAAGTGACTATTGAGATGCATTTTAGTAATCATTCTTAACAAGGCCTATCATAGTACTTTTTAAAATATTCAAGTTTACAAACTCTCATATTGTTATCACTTAATTCTGCTCACATACTCATTTAACATGTATTCTTAAACCTTAATTTTCAAACACACTTTAACATATGATTATGGGTTGCACATTAGATTATTACATTGTTTATATTCTTTTGTTAAACGTAACAACTAAAGGAAAGAAATAGTATATAATTTGAAAAAAAAAAATAAAAATAAAAAAGCAAGAAAAAATTGATGATAATACAAATATAGATAAGTTTGGTTTCGTAGGCTCCCTAACCTAAACAATTAAGCTCGAAAAGGTATTTTAACACCTAATACCCTAAAATCAACTAACTTGGGAGTTATTGGCCCAACACTTGTTACATGGGTTAAGGAGAAAAACTTAAGGAAATCAAACATTGCACTATCTACATATCAGTATTGGCAACCCAAGTTACTAAGCTCGTAGGGGTGGCTCAACACCTAATGCCCTAAGACCAACTGAATTGGGAGTCATTAGCTGAAAGCTCATTACATGGGTTAAAGATGAATGATGTTTTAAGTTATATGTATATATATTAAAAAAATAAAAAATAAAAAATAATCCCAACCCAAGGAAGTTAACCTTAAACATTATAACAAAAAAATTAATTTCTTTCAAGAAAAGCCATATAACTATGTGTTGATATATTGAGCATAAAAGAAAGATTTATTAATATTTTGTTTAAGAGGTATTGAACAGATATAAATTTAATGAGAGTTTCATTATCTAGATAGATTAATGAAAGTTGAATGATGAATACCTTGCTTTGTGAAATTTGCAAATTATTTTTCTATTTTAACGCTTTGATTACTAAGGACTAGTAATAAGCTGGTTGGAGGGGTATGATTAGTACTTAAAAGTGTATTTTTATCAAGGTTTTATATCATCATTTTGCACTTGAAGTATCAATAACTCCTTAGTTAGAGCATGTTTTATAATAACATATCTAATAATATAAGATACCTTTAATTTGTAGTAAACGTTCATTTTAAATGCAGGCCTATCACATAAATAAAAGGAGTGATTGATGACTTTAAGAACTGAAATTAAAAGGATAAAGAAATGGTCACACTTGAAAAAGAGATGCTACTACAGTCCAAACCGGAACATTGTTTGGTAATTAGGTCATATCTAAAGCTGTAGATCTTAGATCTAGTCTACTTTATATGGATGAAAAGGTAAGACATAGGCCTATAGCTTTCATATGAAGCCCAAATTTAAAAAGGCCATTTTCAAGTCCAAATTGTAGCAATAACAAAGAAGTCCAAATCTGTCCTATAGTCCGAGCACTGCTCAGTGTTTGGCCCATATATGAAGTTCTAGAGTTTGACTCATATCTGGAGTTCTAGAAGTCCAAATGACCTTAACATTTTACCCTAGAAAACTGAGACAATTTCCAACAACTTTTATTTTTCAAATGGTTCCAATTTTGATGTTCTCAATGATGTTTTAGGCAGACAAGAGAAGATAAAGATTGTCTCCAAGTCAAGAGTTGGTAACCCACTCATCAATTAGTCATCAAATCAATAGTTTCAAATTTTGGCCTATAAAAGGAGGCATTTGGCATGCATTTAAGCATCTTGGTCTACAGATCAAGATCATGCTCTTGCTTTTTTTTTTTTATGTATTGCTTATGTTTTCCTTTCATTAATATCAAGTTTATGCCTTTCATTTCCTTTCCTTTACTTAGTTAACTTTTATCTTATTTATGTTCTTATTTTGTTTATTTATTTTTCTTTCTTTCATTATGTTTAACTAAGTTTATTATGTCAAGGTGAAAAGGTTACACTAATGGTGTAAGAATAAGTATAATGTAAACTCAATATGGACTTTAATGTTTGATACTAATATGTTTTGTATTTATTATCTTGTTCACTCTTTAATACTTTGCTTGTTAAATGACTAATCTAGATTTATGTTATATAACACTTGGTACAACAATTGCGTGACACTTTCATGGCCCATACTATATGGCATAACCGATACCTGAGCTATGAAAGGAACTTGATTTGTTGTTAATATAAGTTATAATCATAAATGCCTAATAAGATTTACAAGTATTAACATTAATCGAATAAGATAACTAATGTAATCTTGTTAATAATTTATAATCTGATTGGAACCACCTTTGTGTTTGGTTTCCAATTTAGTAATAAGAGTTTATACTATACTTGTTTGACATACCATTAGTGGATCCTTTAACCTTGACATTTATTATTATCATTGTTTAATCCTTATGTTAATCTTCCATCTTAAAGTTCTCATCAACTTCTTCTTCATTTTCTTCTATTATTATTATTGTTATTATTATTACTACTATTACTATTATTGTTGTTGTTGTTGTTGTTGTATTATTGTTATCTATAATTTATACAATTAACCTTTCTATGGTTCAACCTCAGTCTTGTCGGGTTATTTATTACTTCAATACTCCTATACTTAAGAGAAGACATCATTTTTTTAGTCGTGTCATCAAGTAAAGTATTAATAGTGAAGACGATAACAAATACAAAACATGTTAGTATCAAATATTAAAGTTCATGTTGAGTTTACACTATACTTATTCTTACAACATTAGTGTAACCTTTTCTTACAATATTAACATAACCTTTTCACCTTGACATAATAAACTTAGTTAAACATAATGAAAAATAGAAACATAAACAAACAAGGTAAGAACATAAATAAAATATAAGTTAACTAAGTAAATGAAAGGAAATGAGAAGCATAAACAAAGGATTAATATAAACAAAACTTAAGCATTACAAAAATATAAAGAAATAGAGCAAGAACATGATCTTGATTTGAAAATCAAGATGCCTAAATGCATGACAAATGCCTCCTTTTCGAGGTCACTATTGATTTGTTGACTAATTGTTGAGTGGGTGGCTATATCTTGACTTGGTAACAATTCATATCTTCTTATCTGAACAAAACATCATTGTTAGCATCATAATTTGAATGGAATGTCTCATGAAAGCTTTAGGAAATTGTCTTAACTTTCCAATAAAAAAAAAGATCATTTGGACTTCTAAAGCTCGAGATATGGGCTAAACACTGAATAATATCTAGGATACATGACAAATTTTGACTTCTTTGTTGTTGCTATAATTTAAACTTGAAAACAACCTTTTTGAATCTTAGACTCTATATGAAAGTTTTAGATTTATATCTTAGCTTTCCATCCATATAGAGTAGTCCCAAATCCAAGTTCTACAGCTCCAGATATGACCTAATGACTGAATAGTATTCTAGTTTGGACTAAACTAGTATCTATTTTCTACGCTTAACTCTCTTTTAGTCTTTTCAATTTCAGTAGTTAAACTCATCAATCAGTTCTTGATTTATGTGATAAGTCTGCATTTAAGATGAACATTTACCATAAATTAAAGGTATCTTATATTATTAGATATGTTATTATAAAACATGTTATAGTTAAAGAGTTATTGATACTTTAAGTACAAAATAACAATATAAAATCTTGATAAAAAATACACTTTTAAATACTAATTACACCCTCCAACTAACTTATTACTAGTCCCTAGTAATTAAAGTGTTAAAACAAAAAAATAATTTGCAAGTTCCATAAATTAAGCAAGACATTCATCATTCAACTTTTATTAATTTATTCAAATAAAAAAACTCTCATTAAATTTATATTTCTACTCAATACCTCTTTACCAAGATATTAATAAACCTTCCTTTTATATACTCAATATATGAAAACATAGCTAATGAGGCTTTTATTGTAAGAAAATAATATTTTATTCTAATGTTTAATGGTAATTTTCTTGGATTAGGATTATTATATTTATTTATTATTATTTTTTAATATTTAACTTATATAATGACTTTTTTTCTCCTTCCAATTTCTTCCTTTTTTATTTTCTTTCTATTTCTTTTTTAGTGTTTATTACGCACAGACCTAGCCTACTTTTTGATTTGTTATAGATTTCCTTGCAGCTCAGTTCCTGAACTTTGCTTTATTTTTCTGATATCATTTGCAACTTTAATAGCACAAAAGGGTAGCGACACATGGTGGTATATGAAAGTGGAGGATTTGCTCCCAAAAAGATATCGTCATCAAGCATCAGAGTATGAAAAGGTGATGGACACAATGGATGTCTGGTTCCATTCAGTTATTACAAGACTTCATAATTAAATACTATTCTTTGTAGATTGCAGACCTTGTTTACCATAACACACTTAATGAATACTCTGCTGTTATCGTAAATTTCTTATTTGACAATGTCGAGATCATGTTTCACCGTTTCTATAGCAGTTTCATATTACTTCTTATTGTTGTTTGAATATTTTATTGGCTGCTTCTTCACATGGTGTACTATATGTGTTATAACGGAGGACTGCCCGCATTCAGTCGTCAATTATTGGCAAGCATTCAAGTTGTACCTGAAAAAAAAATTCAATTCAATTTAATATTTGAAGTTAAATTACTAGATAATATTTTAAAATATAATTTATATTATTTTTTAATATATTTTTTAAATAAAATTTTTTAAGATTTATATAAATTCATACTATCTTATTTTTAATTTTTTAAATTATTATGTGGAGTTTTAAAATATAATTTATATTATTCTTTATTATATTACCTTAAATGAAAATTTATCTTATATTTAATTTTTATTAAATAAATAAAGATAATTATAACTGTTTGATCATTAAAACTCTAATACTATATCAAAAAAATTATTTTAATTTAATAATTTAAATTATTAAATAAAATATAAAATATAATTTATCGTTGAAAATATTTTTGAAAAGCATGTAACAAAATACTTACCAAATCACAAATTATTTTTTCTTTAAATTATCAGGATTTATTCAAGAGAATCTTAACAGTTATGTGCAATTACAAACTACATCAAAGTACATGTTTTATGGGGATTTACCCATCACAGAGATTCTGTTAAGTTGAGAACATCTCATCAGTAACTTCCATCAAAAGAGCTAAGAGGGTGGGTAAATGTCGTACTTTTAATGACTTCTTCTCAAAGTGAAGTCTGCAAGGTTATAAATCTTGATTTTTGAAGACTTGTCCTTTCTCTGTATCACTCTAGTTGTGTAACACATTTGGCTTATGTTTCATGGCTTTTCTCCACAAGTTTTTCTTCTCTGTTGCCCTAGTTTGTAGCGGCATCATTTATCAATCCTTATGCAGGATCCTGCTTATAGTGTATATGGTTCTCTATTATGATTTGATGTGTCCATACTTTGCCTAGCCACACCTATTTTCCATATTAGGGTTCTTAAATGTCATTTTATTGCTTGCTGCTATTCCGGGTTCTTCATAGGTTGCTGTGTTGGGAAAAAGAGATGACCCTAGATTTCCTGCGGACTTGTATCTTGAGGGTACTGATCAAAATCGTGGATTGTTCCAGAGCTCCTTGTTAACTAGCATTGCTACAAAAGGTAACGAGCAGCTGATATAATTGGAGTTGTAAAATGCTGTGATGGTGCCTTTTTTTCTGAAGAAATTGACTTTTCTGTCTTGAAAATGAATCTTTGTAACTTTTATTTTGGTTTCTGATATGTCGATAACCTGTTTGTTATCAGGTGAATTTCATTTGTTTTATTTCTAAATCAGCGATCCATCCTGTTACTTCTCTTTCCACAGGAAAGGATCCATATTCTAGTGATATTACTCATGGATTTGTATTGGATGAGAAAGGTTGTAAGATGAGCAAATCATTTGGTGATGTTGTGGATCCACGTACTATAATTGAACTGGAAAGAAACTCAAAGCTTAGTAATGGTGCATAATGATTGAAGACATCTTTCTGTGAGTGTTTTCTTGTTGAAATGATTTGCAACTAATTTTGTGTCTTCTCTTGGCAGGAAGCACCTGGCTATGGAGCTGATGTCTTGCGACTTTGGGTTTCTAGTGTAGATTATACAGGTGATGTCATGATTGGGCCTCAAGTCCTTTGGCAAATGTCTGACATATATAGGAAACTGCAAGGAACTTTGAGATACCTTTTGAGAAATCTGCATGACTAGGAGGTAATTTTAGGTTTCCTTCTATAATTGGAACTCTTGAGTTTGAAGGCAGTTTTAGCATGCAAAAGTTATGCAATTTTAATTTGGCATGGCTAAACCATTGTCATTTAATCCCTGCCCTCTCTGCCCATTATATTGATTACTGTGCCATTAGCAGGGTGATAATGCTATTTCGTACAATGATCTTCCCATGATTGACAAGCACACGCAATTTCAGCTGGAAAAGTTGTCAAAACCATTAGAGAGAGTTACGAGTATCAATTTTTCAAGATATTTCAGGTAAATATTGTCTTTTATTTCATTGTTGCCATGCAATAGAATTTATTGCTGGAAGGACTTGAGGCCCAATCAATCCTTTGCATTAATTCTCAACAAGGAAGCGAAACTGGTCTTTGAATTGTAGCTGTCAAGGTAACAAGCACGTAGTAACAACAACCAAAAGAAAAAAATAAAAATAAAATAGTAACTCACATGCATACGCATGAACAACGTTCTCGAAAATAATTTATTGCTGGAAGCCTTGAACATTCGATATGTTTGTCTTATTGCTGTGAATTAAGTAAAAAATTCATTATTATTTAAAAATATATTTTTATTAAGATTTTATATTATTATTTTACACTTGAAGTATTAATAACTCCTTAACTAAATCATGTTTTATAATAACATATCTAACAATATAAAATACCTTTAATTTATGGTAAATGTTCATTTTAAATGCAGGTCTATCATATAAATGAAAGGATTGATTGATAGTTTAAGAACTGAAATTGAAAGTACAAAGAGATGGTCAAACTTAGAAAAGAGATGTTGGTATAGTCCAAACCGGAACATTGTTCGGTAATTAGATAATATTTAGAGTTGTAGATCTCGTATTTAGGTCTACTTTATATGGATGGAAAGGTAAGACATATGTCTATAACTTTCATAGGAGCCCAAGATCTAAAAAGGTCATTTTCAAGTCTAAATTGTAGCAACAACAAAGAAGCCCGAATTTGTTCTCCAACCCGAACACTATTCAGTATTTTAGTCATATCTAGAGTTCTAGAAGTTGAAATGAGCTGAATGTTTTACACAAGAAAGCTGAGACAATTTCCTACAACTTTCATGTTTCAAGTGGCCCCAATTTTGATGTTATCAATGACGTTTTGAGCAGACAAGAGAAGATAAGGATTGTCACCAAGTCAAGAGTTGGTCACCCACTCATTAATTAGTCATCAAATCAATAGTTTCCAATTTTGGCCTATAAAAGGAGGCATTTGCCATGCATTTAGACATCTTGGTGTCCAGATCAAGATCATGCTCTTACGTTCTCTCTTTGTATTTTTTGTAATGTTTATGCTTTGCTTTAATTAATATCAAGTTTATGCCTTTCATTTACTTTGTTAACTTTTATCTTATTTATGTTCTTATTTTGTTAATTTATTTTTATTTCTTTCATTATGTCTAGCTAAGTTAATTATGTCAAGGTGAAAAGGTTACACTAATGGTGTAAGAATAAGTATATTGTAAACTTAATATGGACTTTAATGTTTGATACTAACATGTTTTATATTTGTTATCTTGTTCACTCTTTAATACTTTGCTTGTTAAATAACTAATCTTGATTTATGTTGTATAACACTTGGTACAACAAATGCTTGGCACTTTCATAGCCCATACTATATGGTAAAACTGACACCTGAGCTATGAAAGGAACTTGATTTGTTGTTAACATAAGTTATAATCATGAATGCTTGATGATATTTACAGGTATTAGCATTAATCAAATAAGATGACTAATGTAATCATGTTAATAATCTATAATCTGATTGGATACTCCTTTGTGTGTGGTTTCCAATTGGATAATAAGAGTTTATACTATACTTATTTGACATACCATTAGTGGAACCTCTAACCTGGACATTTGTTATTATCATTATTTAATCCTTACATTGATATTCCATCTCAAAGTTCTCATCTTTTTTTTCTTCTTCTCCATCTCTTTCTTGACTACTACTACTACTTCTACTATTTCTATTAGTATTGTTGTTGTGATTACTATTGTTATTGTTTATAATTGTCATTTATAATTTGTACAATTAACCTCCCTATGGTTCAACCCGGTCTTGCCGAGATATTATTATTTCGACAATCCTGCACTTGGGAGAAGACATCAATCTTTTAGTCGTGTCAAGTTTTTGGCGCTGTTGACGGGAGGTAAGTTTTGTATAAATTATAATATTTATTTTATTTTCACTTTTCAGTTTTTTTGTATATAACTTTGTTTCTTTTCTCTTGTTTCTTCTTCTTTTGTTTTCTTCTTCCTTTTATTTCATTCCTACACGTGCATAAGAGTGTGGTCACGTACATCAAGTGGTAGACTTTGTAGGGTATCCTCATCATTTTCATAATGAGAATAATGAGAATAATCATGCTAGAACACTTAGAGACCACATGAATCCCACAAAAACAAGTGCACCACCATGCATAGTTTTTCCTCCCAATGCATCTCATTTTAATTTTAAGCCAGACATTATTCAACTTTTACCTTCTTTTCATGTCTTAGAATTGGAAAATCCATACTTGCATTTAAAGGAATTTGAGGAGGTTTACAACACATATAATAATTTAAATTATAGCATGAACACCATCAAATTAAAGCTTTTTCCTTTTTCATTAAAAGATAAAGTTAAAATATGGTTATAAAATTTAAGACTAGGATCCATTCGTGCTTGGGATGAAATGTAACAACAGTTTTTAAAGAAGTTTTTTCCATCTCATAGAACAAACCCTTTCAAAAGACAAATCACCACTTTCACTCAAAAACCAGGAGAAACATTTTACCAATGTTGGGATAGGTATCGAGACTTGCTTATTACTTGCCCTCATCATGGTACTTATGAGACACCGAGTAAAACTCAACCTCATACATCTAGTGGAGGTATGTACAACCTTAGGGAAGATCATGACCTTCAAGCCAAGTTTGCATCTTTAGCTAGAAAAGTCGAGGCACTAGAATTGAAAAAGAGTGGTCAATTAAAATATATTGAAAACATTGTGCATCAAATATGTGAAACAAATGAACACTCAACTAATAATTGTCCATCCTTGCCTTCTTTTAAGGAATGTCTCCATGAACAAGCCCATGCTTCAAACAGTTTTCGAAGGGCCAACCACAACCCATACTCACAAACATACAATCCTAGTTGGAGAAATCACCCAAATTTTAGTTGGAAGAGTGAGAAGAACAATGCACAAACCTCACAACCACCATTTCAAGCACACCACAATTTCCAAAATTCTCATGGATATGCACCTCCTTATGCTCCACCTCCTAGAAGAAATCTTAAGGAAACATTGCATGCATTCATGGAAAAGCAAGAGACAATCAATACTCAACTTGTTCAAAACATGACAGATTTTAAAGATACTCTAGCAAAATTAACATCTGCTCTCAGTTTCCAAGATAAAGGTAAGTTTTCATCTCAACCACAATAAAATCCCAAAGGGAAATGCAATGCAAATGCAAGTAGTTTCGGAAGCCAACACATGAATCAAGTTAAATTAGTCACTACTCTTCGTAGTGGTAAGGTTATTGAAAAACCCCCTCTTGAACCTTATGAGAAAGATGATGAGTCAATGTCTGAGGGTAAGGAAGGGGTTGAATATGAAAATTGCAAAGAAAAGACTGATTCTCCGCCAGTACTTTCATTTCCTCAAGTCATGACCAAACAAAGGAAAGTCAATTACAACTCTAAAATTTTTGAAACTTTCAAATAGGTAAGAATCAATATACCTTTGCTGGATGCTATTAAACAGGTTCCTTCCTATGCTAAAGTTTTTAAAGATCTATACACTGTGAAGAGGAAACTGAATATGAAAAAGAAAGCTTTTCTAGCTGAATATATAAGTGTTATTCTTCAAAACAATAATGCCTTGAAATATAAAGACCCTGGTTGTCCTATAATTTCTTGGTTTATTGGAGAGCATAAAATTAAAAGAGCTTTACTTGATCTCGATGCTAGTGTGAATTTACTTCTATATTCAGTTTTTTAGAGTCTCAATCTAGGTGAGTTAAAACCAACTTCTATAACTCTTTTACTTGCCGATAGATCTATAAAAGTGTCTAGAGGAATAATTGAAGATGTGTTAGTACAAGTTGATAAATTCATTTATCTTGTGGATTTTATTGTCTTGGACACACAACCTGTTAAAGCATGTAATTCATTTCTTGTTATTTTAGGATGTCCGTTTCTTGCAACTTCTAACGCATTGATTAATTGTAGGAATGAACTGATGAAGCTATCATTTAGAAACATGACATTGGAGATGATAATGATTTACAAGAAGTAGATCATATTGATGAATTAGTTTGTGATCAACTTGAATCTACTTTAAGTAAAAATGATTTGGATGAATCTGAATATTTGCAAATGATTTATTTTGAGGAAGAAATCACGGATGAAAAAAGCACCGAAAATGTTGATGTGGATCTTTTGTCAAAAATAACAACAAATTCGACATTTGACATCACATCAATCTATGATTACTTTCCTAACAAATCCTTACTTTCTTTGAGTCCAATGCCTTGGTATGATAAAAAGATCAATTTTCTTACTTCAGGAGATTTGCTAACTGACTGGAGTACCCAAGATAAAAAAAAGTTTTTAAACAAAGTGAAGAACTTTTATTGTGATGACCCTAACTTATTCAAATATTTCAGAGATTCATTCCTGACAATAAGGTAAGTAGTGTCATTAAACTTTATCATTTTAAAGCATGTAGGGGTTATTATTTGTCAAAAAATACAGCTACAAAATCTTTCAAAATGGATTTTTTTGGCCCACCATGTTCAAGGACACGCATGCATTCTGCAAAACTTGTGAAAATTGTTAAAAAGTTGATACTGGTCAAAAACTTTTGTTTTATAATTCTCAACTCTATGCATTTCCTAGAGAGCTAAGATCAAGATGGAACAATCTTTATGGGGCCTGTGATATTGAGAATTCAATGAATGACAATATTTTTAAGGAAAATGGACGTCATTTGAAAGCTCACTTTAATAATTTTCCTAGTGAAAATGAATCAACTGGTTTGAATGATCTTGTAGATAAAGGTTGATTATTTTGTTTGTCTCACATTGTTTTGTGTTTCTTTTTGAGTGATTTTTGCTAGTTTCTCTCACCCTAGTCAAATGGCGGACAATGGTACTCCGTGACTTAAGTTGGTTTTTTTAGTTTCCCACAATAACTGATATTTGTGTATATATTTATGCAATTCTTTTAATATCTCTTTCAATTCTCATTTAACAATGGACACTAATTTTGAAAAATTGAAAAAGTATTTTCCCGCTTGATTAGTACTTAAAAGTGTATTTTTATCATGGTTTTATATCATCATTTTGCACTTGAAGTATCAATAACTCCCTAACTAAAGCATGTTTTATAATAATATATCTAATAATATAAGATCCCTTTAATTTCTGGTAAATGTTCATTTTAAATGCATGCCTATCACATAAATAAAAGGATTCAATGATGACTTTAAGAACTTAAATTGCAAGGATAAAAAGATGGCCAAACTTAGAAAAGAGATGTCAGTGCAATCCAAACCGAAACACTATTTGGTAATTGGGTCATATCTGGAGCTATAGATCTCAGATTTAGGTCCACTTTATATGGATGAAAAGGTAAGACATAGGTCTACAACTTTCATATGGAACCCAAGATCTAAAAAGGCCATTTTCAAGTCCAAATTATAGCAACAATAAAGAAGCCCGAATCTATCCTCCAACCCGAGCACTATTCAGTATTTTAGCCATATCTGGAGTTTTAAAAGTCCAAATGAGCTGAATGTTTTACACAAGATAGCTGAGATAATTGTCTACAACATTCATGTTTTTGAGTGACTCTAATTTTGACATTATCAATGATGTTTTGGGCAGACAAGAGAAGATAAGGATTATCACCAAGTCAAGAGTTGACCACCCACTTATCAATTAGTCATCAAATCAATAGTTCCTAATTTTGGCCTATAAAAGGAGGTATTTGCCATGCATTTAGGTATCTTGGTTTCCAGATCAAGATCATGCTCTTGCTTTCTCTCTTTGTATTTTTTATAATGTTTATGCTTTGCTTTAATTAATATCAAGTTTATGCCTTTCATTTACTTTATTAACTTTTATCTTATGTATGTTCTTGTTTTGTTTATTTATTTTTATTTCTTTCATTATATCTAGCTAAGTTAATTATGTCAAGGTGAAAAGGTTACACTAATGGTGTAAGAATAAGTATACTGTAAACTTAATATGGACTTTAATGTTTGATACTAACATGTTTTATATTTGTTATCTTGTTCACTCTTTAATACTTTGCTTGTTAAATAACTAATCTTGATTTATGTTGTATAACACTTGGTACAACAAATGCTTGGCACTTTCATAGTTCATACTGTATGATATAACCAACATCTGAGCTGTGAAAGAAACTTGATTTGTTGTTAACATAAGTTATAATCATGAATGCTTGATGATATTTACAAGTATTAGCATTAATCGAATAAGATGACTAATGTAATCATGTTAACAATCTATAATCTGATTGGAACCTCCTTTCTATGTGGTTTCCAATTGAATAATAAGAGTTTATAGTATACTTATTTGACATACCATTAGTGGAATCTCTAACCTTGACATTTGTTATTATCATTGTTTAATCGTTACATTAATATTTCATCTCAAAGTTTTCATCTTCTTATTCTCTTTCTTTTTTCTTTATTATTATTATTATTATTATTATTACTATTATTATTATTAGTACTAGTACTACTACTACTACTACTATTATTATTATAGTTATTGTTGTTATTGTCATTATTGTTATTTATAATTGTTGTTTATAATTTGTACAATGAACCTCCTTGTGGTTCGACCACGGTCTTGCCTGGTTTTTTATTACTTCGACACTCCTACACTTGGGAGAAGACATCAATCTTTTCATCGTGTCACCGCTCTACCTTAAAATGTGATTATAAAAATTTACCGTGCTAGATGTACAAGATTGAGATTGTTAATGAATCATGGAATTCCTGAAGATATTCGTTCGTTGGTTGAAGCAAAGGTCCGATTATCAAGTAAGTCCTCTAACTCCTTCATTTCACACATACCTGGAATAGGTAAAAGCACTTTTGCAAAGAAACGTCGTGCAAAACGATTGAAAGTCTATCATCGATGTGCTAGATGGACTTGTAATGCACAATGTCGTTCTTTAGGAATGGTATCTATAAACCGTGAAGATAAAATACAATTCATTAAGGATGGCCTGAGTAAAGAGTATTTAGATAATCTTCTATTGACTCTTGAGACACATGCTAGTGGAGATGTGCATCGTGCAATTCATGATTTATGGCCACTATTTCATAAAGAACATGATCGACTTAATCTTGAGAATCTGACTAAAAAAGACCCTGTTTACCAGTTTTTAAAAAAAGTGGATAGGAAGCCTATCCCCAATCCATAGACGTTGTTTAAGCCATTCTTGGACTTAAAACCAAGGGTAGATGTGAGCCACAATCATAACTACCTGTACATACATATGTTTTTTCAAAAGTAAAAAAATAAATAAATAAAAAGAGAGAGAGTGTGTGAAACTCTAGTTGGCCTACACATTGGTGGTATGATTGCCCTTTTAATTTCTCATCTATAAAATCCTCTCTTCCTTCCCTTCATTTCCACTCAACCCATACATTCATCAAATATAAAAGTGTGTAGAAATATTTATATTTTCGGTAGATCTAGTCTTGGGAAAGAAAATGAGTTTTTAGAATCAGTAAATCATCTTGGTCAAGTGTTAGCTAAGAGAAAGATTCATTTAGTTTATGGGGGAGGTAGTCTTGGGTTAATGGGAGGTGTGTCAATAGCTACAGTTTTAAGAGGTAGTCAAGTTTTGGGGGTCGTCCCCGAAGCTTTAGTATAAGGGGACATCATTGGAAAAACAATTGAAGAGAAACTTTAGGTCTCTACAATGTCAGCTCGAAAGAATGCAATGTTTAACCATGTTGATGCTTTCATTGCCATACCAGGTCATCTAGGCACATTGGAAGAGATCTTTCATATTTCCTCTTGGGCCCAACTGTACATTCACCATAAACTCATAGGTTTGTTAAATGTTAATGGTTATTATGATAAGTTGTTGTCTTTTCTTTATCATGCTGTGGAACAGGAATTTCTAACATCTTCTGAATGACAAATCATAATCTCTGCTGCTACTGCTGAAGAATTGATTGACCAACTACAATCTTTTATTCCTGTAATTGATCCTTCCACGAGTCGTATAAATTGGTCAACTAAGAAAAACTGTAAAAAGTTTAGATTGGATTTGAGCCTTTATTTGTGAATCTTTGTGTCTTTTGGTTTTATTATTGTGTTTTATTGTTACTTGTATTTGTTTCAGTGTGTTTCAGGTTTATCAGTGTTTGTTATTTCAGGTGATATCTTCTATACTCTATCTTTCTACCTTTAAACATTGAGGACAATGTCTTGTTTTAGTTGGGGGGAAAGGGTAGTAGCTAAAAGAAACTATGTTTTCTATTTCATAAAGCATATGCAAAATTGTTGTTACTATGATCGTAGAGTAAGGAGAAATTTTATGACTCTTGAGACAGATCTTAGTAATCATTCGTAACAAGGTCTATCATAATACTTCTTAAAATATTTAGATTTATAAACTCTCGCATTGTTATCACTTAATTCTACTCATATACATATTTAACATGTATTCTTAAACCTTAATTTACACACACACAGTTTAACATATGATTGTGGGTTGCATATTGGATTATTAGATTATTTATATTCTTTTGTTAAAGGTAACAACTAAGGGAAAGGGATAGTATATAATTAAAAAAAGAAAAAAAATGATAATAATAATAATGTAGATAAGTTTGGTTTCGTAGCCTCCCTAACCTAAGCAATTAAGACCGAAGGGGTGTTTTAACACCTAATACCCTAAAGTCAACTGACTTGGGAGCTATTGGCCCAATGCTTGTTACATGGTTTGAGGAGAAAAGCTTAAGGGAATCAAACATTGTACTATCTATATATCAGTATTTGCGACCCGAGTTACTAAGCTCGTTGGGGTGTCTTAACACCTAATGCCCTAAGACCAACTAGTCTAGGAGTCATTAGCTGAAAGCTCGTTACATGGGTTAAAGATGTATGATGTTTTTAAATTATATGTATATATATATTTAAAAAAAAAAGATAAAAATAATAATCCCAAACCAAGAAAGTTAACCTTAAACATTAGAAAAAAAAATTTATTTTCTTCCAAGAAAAGCCCCATAATTATGTGTTGATGCATTGAGCACAAAAGAAAGGTTTACGAATATCTTGTTAAGAGATATTGAGCAGGTATATAAATTTAATGAGAGTTTGTTTATCTGGATAGATTAATGGAAGTTAAATGATGAATACCTTGCTTTGTGGAATTTGCAAATTGTTTTTCTATTTTAATGCTTTGATTACTAGGGACAAGTAATAAGCTGGTTGAAAGGTGTGATTAGTACTTAAAAGTGCATTTTTATCAAGGTTTTATATCATCAATAACTCCTTAACTAAAGCATGTTTTATAATAATATATCTAATAATATAAGATACCTTTAATTTATGGTAAATGTTCATTTTAAATGCAAACCTATCACATAAATAAAAGGATTGATTGATGACTTTAAGTATCACATAAACCGGAACCCTGTTCGGTAATTGAGTCATATTTGGAGCTATAGATTCAGATTTAGGTCTAATTTATATGGATGGAAAGCTAAGACATAGGCCTACAACTTTCATATGGAGCCCAAGATCTAAAAAGGTCATTTTCAAGTCCAAATTATAGCAACAACAAAAAAGCCCGAATCTGTCCTCCAACCCAAGCACTGTTTAGTATTTTGGTCATATCTAGAGTTCTAGAAGTCAAACTAAGCTAATGTTTATATAAAAGAAAGCTAAGACAATTTTCTACAACTTTCATGTTTTTAAGTGGCTCTAATTTTGATGTTATCAATGACGTTTTGGGTAGACAAGAGAAGATAAGGATTGTCACTAAGTTAAGAGTTGGTCACCCACTCATTAATTAGTCATCAAGTCAATAGTTTCCAATTTTGGCCTATAAAAGGAGGCATTTGCCATGCATTTAGGCATCTTGGTATCCAGATCAAGATCATGCTCTTGCTTTCTTTCTTTGTATTTTTTGTAATGTTTATGCTTTCCTTTAATTAATATCAAGTTTATGCCTTTCATTTACTTTGTTAATTTTTATCTTACTTATGTTCTTGTTTTGTTTATTTATTTTTCTTTCTTTCATTATGTTTAGCTAAGTTTATTATGTCAAGGTGAAAAGGTTACACTAATGGTGTAAGAATAAGTATAGCGTAAACTTAATATGCACTTTAATGTTTGATACTAACATGTTTTGTATTTGTGATGTTGTTCACTCTTTAATACTTTGCTTGTTAAATAACTAATCTTGATTTATGTTGTATAACACTTGGTACAACAAATGCTTGGCACTTTCATAGTTCATACTGTATGGTATAACCGACACCTGAGCTATGAAAGGAACTTGATTTGTTGTAAACATAAGTTATAATCATGAATGCTTGACGAGATTTACAGGTATTAGCATTAATCGAATAAGATGACTAATATAATCATGTTAACAATCTATAATTTGATTGTAACCTCCTTTGTGTTTGGTTTCTAATTGGATAATAAGAGTTTATACTATACTTGTTTGACATACCATTAGTGGAACCTCTAACCTTGATATTTATTAGTATCATTGTTTAATCCTTACATTGATATTCCATCTCAAAGTTCTCATCTTTTTTTTCTTCTTCTCCATCTCTTTCTTTACTACTACTGCTACTACTATTATTTCTATTAGTATTGTTGTTGTTGTGATTACTATTATTGTTGTTTATAATTGTCATTTATAATTTGTACAATTAACCTCCCTATGGTTCGACCCCGGTTTTGCCGGGATATTTATTACTTCGATACTCCTGCACTTGGGAGAAGATATCAATCTTTTAGTCGTGTCAATGAGCCTCTTCTTGAAGGCACTGCAAGTATGAATGTTGTGTCCTGCAACATGAGCATGGTAATCGCAAGTGAGGTTGCACTTGTACCAGTTAGGGTAAGGTGGTTGTAGAGGCGTGAGAGGTTCGGGAGCTACATATCCAATGCTTAATAACTTTTGGTACATCTCATTTAAGGGCAGTGATAATGGAGGTAGTTGTTATTGGATTCATTGGTGTTTGGTTTGAGACTCGAGTTTTCTAGTAGGAAAAGAAGAATTGAGATTGTTATTGGTGATTTGGGGTGAAAAGGATGGAGTGTGGTATTTTTAGAATGGGTTCTTCCTACCCTCAACATAGTCAACCTCTTTCTTTTTACTTTTAAAGCCCTTTTTCTCCATAAGTGTAGAGATTCTACCACTCTTTACTCCTTGCTCTATTCGCTTAGCTACTGCCACAGCGTTAGTAAATTGTTGGACTAAACTACCCATCACATGCTCATAGTATGGTGCCTTGAGTGTGTTGGCAAATAGAGTCACCATCTTTTTATCCAATAGTGAGGGATGTACTTAAGTAGCTAGGTCTCTCTATCTTTGAGCATATTCCCTTATGCTTTCCTTATCTCTTTTCTCTAGATTTGACAAACTAGTTCTATCAAGAGTAATGTCTATATTGTACTTGTATTGCTTTACAAAAACATCCACCAAGTCTTTCCATTTATGGATTTAGTGTTGTCCAATCTCATATATCAGCTTAATACCGCCCCACTTAAGCTATCTTGGAAAAATGCATCATTAGTTTTTCATCATGTACTACTTCTACCATTTTATCACAATAAGATTTCAGATGAGTTATAGGGAATTGTGTTCTAGTGTATTTGATGAACTCAAGAACACGGAACTTCTTCGGGATAACCACATTTGGGACCAAACACATTTCTGCTACCCGTACTGGATTGTACAAGTCTATAAATTCAATGACTCTAATTTAGGCTTCTAGTGCTACCACTTTATCAATGTCATTAGATAACTTGGTCTTATGGGACTCATTGGCAAGTGCATCTATGACTACGAGAGCTAATGTCGGAGTTATTAAGTGCATAAATGTTGGATGGTGTGGAGGTTCTTGACCATGTTCATTCATTATTTCTTTGGATTGTGTTATTGCTGGAGGCTGGACAAAGTTAGCAAGCTGGTTAGAAGTACCTTCACCAAATGCATTTCTAAATGTTTGCTCGAGTAAGCTAGTAATACGAGTCACGTTTGCTTTTAGAGACTCTAACTCTTCATGGAAACAGGCATCACGGTGGACATGCTCTTCATCTTCCATATTTCTTGCTCGAAGTCAGGTGTTATAGGCTTTTTAGGGACCTATATTTCAACCTATTGCATGTATACATGTTTTTTTTACAATGGATTGATGTATGTGTATGAATGCAAATGTATGTACATGCATATTGGGTATGAGTAGGAAAAAAAACTTACAGAATGCCTACATAGGGAGTTCATGTTCTAGGTCATTACATGATAGGTAGGCTTTCTACCTAGTTCTTAAAAGGGTCTATAAACTATCCAGTGACCACCTCACGCGAAGGCAGTATAGGGGTTTACAAGGCATAGTTAAGGCATAGTGTGACTGCCATTACTGAGTAATCACTCAGCTCACAATTGAATATTTCACGAATCTCAACCCCGACTGAAAGTCATGAGATAGACCGCTACTCCCCACTTAACCTAGAATTGGGTTTTTTTCACAAAATTAAAATGCATACTAAAATAGCAAAAATACAAGCTAAAATTAAAGACCAGTAAAAAGGAAAACAATCAAACAAGCAAAACTTAGTCCAACCAGACAAGGTGATCCCTAGTGGAGTCGTCATCCTGTCGTAGGGTGTGAGGCAGCTCGACGTTGTCTAGCGACGATGGAGGTTTTTTGTTGTGCCTTCGGTGTGAGGTGTTATATGTTGGAAAGGGTTTTGGATTTAATCATAAAATTATTATTAATGTGTAGGACTCGCCACCTAGTATTATGGTTACTAGGAACCTATGGTCTGCAAGAGTTTGAGTAAAGGACTAGTTGTGCAAGGAGAAGATGCATCACCCTCAGTGCACCCTATCTAAGGTAAGTTGCATTGTTGTTTAATTGTTTTTTCCGAGTCGGGTATCTGTTACTCTTTTCTAAGGCTCAAGGAAAATTAATCTTCATGATAGAGTTTCTACCTTATTAGGTAAAATTCTAACCATGCTAAAGTCTGAATTTTAGCGTCGTATTTATTTACATCTTATATTTTTAATATCCAAGAGTATACTTTATCATGTAATTTTACACCCCACAAATATTAAAGTCTAAATCTCGATTAAAAAAATATTGGAAAAATATTTTTGACATATTGGCCAAATCCTATTGGATAATCATAAACTGATTATGATATCCATTTTTGGATTTTTTTTAACATGAAAATGATGCAATTTTAATTTTTTATGAAAAATATGCTAGGAAAAATTTTAGAATTTGGCCATATGCAACAAAATATTTTTTTAAAATGAAAATTGATTTAAAAGTTTTTTTTTTGAGATTGTTTTTAAATGTTTTGAATTTTTTTATAATTTTAGAGGAAACCATGTATTTTAATATCGGATTTGTATTTTATAGTGTAAATATACAGCTCGATATTATATAAAATTGGTAGAAAATATATGATAAAATCACATTTTTTTAAGAAATGATTTCAGAATTTTTTATTTTTTATTTTTTTATTATAACACACACACACATATAATTCACGGCTTTTATTAATAGTAGGATGTGAATTATATTTCACACCTACTATTCATGTAGTGAACAATAGGGAGTGGCAGAAGGGAGAAGAAAAGGAAGAAGAAGGAAAGGAAAGGAGGCTCACCTGGCTGAACAAGTCATTGCTGCTGTGATGAGGTGGTTCATCTTGTGGCATAGGGAGTGTTAGCTAAGGTGATGGTGGCTGGAGTTGGCTATGGAAAGAAGAAGAAAAAGTTGTAGAGGAGAGAGAAAGGCTGGAAGGAGAAGAGAAGGAAGGTCACGGTGGCTGCTTGGTGGTAGAAAAGATAAGGGTATGTCGTGAGGATGGTGGCTGAGGCTATGACAGATGGTGGTCGGTGGAGGAAATAAGAAGAAGAAGAAAACTTGCAGCGGGGAGAATGAGGAGAGGAGAGAGAAAGTCACGGTGGTTGATCTACTACTAAAAAGGAGCTAGGTTGATGGAAATGATAGTGGTAAAGTCGATGATGGTAGTGGTGGTGGCTGAAGGCCACTGTTGAGAGAGAAAGAAAGAAGAAAATTTGTAAAAAGCAGCAGAAAAACTTGTTTTTTAGTTGACTTTGGACCCGATTTTCTCATCTCTCAGGCCATGCAATCCACCTCTACTTATAAGCGGTGGAAGAGGAAAATTTATTCTACACTAGGAAAAACTTTCAACCCTTGATTCAGTTGGGAAGGATCCCAACCGTTGGCTCAAATTAGGTATTATGGGTTGCAAATTTACAGACAAAAGCTGATTGAGGTAGCCCCTTTAGGTTGTTACCATAGATGATTTAATGTCATTAACCTAAACTGATCACATGGTGTTGTAGAAAAAGTGGAGAGAATCATTTTCATATAATATTTGTCAAATTTGATAGATATTAGGTACATTAAATATAGCTACAAAGTAGGTAACATGATCAGTTTTTTTAGAGAAAAATAAAAAGATAATGAACAGTGTCGATTTTTTTTGCCAAAGTTCATTTTAGTCCTCCTTCTTTCAATTACTTTCAATTGAACCCTAATTGACCCTAAATTTTTTTATTTAATGCAATTAAGCCCCTAATTTCAATCGATTAACTTGGTAAAATTTAAATTCGGTCTCTTAAAATTTCAATCTTCTCAATTAAGCCAAAATTAGGCTCCCAAACTTAATTTTTTACCAATTAAGCCCAAAATAAAATTAATTTGACCCATGTAAAGTATGATTAAGTCCTTGCACTTAATTAAATCCTTCAATTGAACCCAAATTAATTCTTAAACATAATTAAAATTTAATTTGACCCATGATTAAATCAATTTGGCTTATTAAAAAATTAATTATATCATTGGACTCAATTTTTATGCAAATTCATTCAATAATCATTCATTTTGACCTTAAATTTGTATTTTTCTCTATTTTTGGGCATAATGGAGTGTAATTAGGCCTTGAATTTCCTAAAAAAAATTGCAGCTTGATTCTTTTTCTATTTTTATAGCCCTCCCTTATTTGCTTTCTTTAAATTATTAGCCTTTGTTTTATTTTTTTATTTTTATTTTTTTTAAAAATAATTTTTAGGGAATAACCTAAAATTGAGTTATGACAATTATTATTAGTATTAATATTTATTATTATTATTGTTATTCTTATAGATTTGTTGTTATTGTATTATTGTTATTTATAATTTATATAATTAATTTTCTTATAATTCGACTCTAATCTTATCGAATTATTTATTATTTTGATGTTTTAACACTCAAGAGAAAACATTAAAAGATTTAGTCTTGAAGATTAACTCATATGCATACACATGAACAACGTTCTCGAAAATGATTTATTGCTGGAAGCCTTGAACATTCAACATGTTTGTCTTATTGCTGTGAATTAAATGGAAAATCCAACCAATGGAGATATGAGAACAGACGGTGGATAAGGAAATAAGAATTTGTAGATTAGTATTTTATTGTTTGATTTGGATTTATCACTCGAGGCTTCAAGTAAGCAGTAAAAATTTTAATATTGAGGGCTTTAATAACTCAAAATTTGCAAAAAAAAAAAAAAAAAACACACACACACACAAAAAGATCAGAAAAGTCTTACTCCACTCCCCATCACCACATGTTTTTCTAAGTGCTTCATCATGTGATGCATGTATGAACTGCAAATCCAGGTCATTGTGAAATTTTTCTACACATACAGCTAAGCAAATGATTTTCAGGGGCGCAACAAGTTTTACAAGGAGAAGTTGTCAAACAGTTCTAGTTCTAGCTGCACTTCTCCTTTCCATTGCGAGGGTAATTTATCTCATTTGGCTGAAGATGTATGGTGGAATCTTCCCTTTCACTGTTGAAGATGGTTCTGCTACCAAGTTTGCTGCTGCCAAGTTTGTTTTTGAATCGAAATGGCCAGCTCCCATTGAAAAATGGCTTGCTTTTCCTATTGAAGAAATTGACTTATGGGGAAAAATCCTTGAGGTATTCGCTCATTTCATGTAATGATAACATAAAAACTGTATGTGGTCTGTTGTGTCCAAATTCATGCTTCTGAAATGGTCTTCAAATTTAAGTTTTTCATTTTCTAATTTATCTCAAACTAGAAAGAAAAGGTACTACTCGAAGATGTTCTCTGAATAATTTTTCTCCAAAATTTGCATCATTTTGTGATTATTAGGATATAACTTGATCATTTTGCTTGCCTTAGTGGTGTTCAGAATCAGATACCTAGAAAAACTGCCCCGCATGCCATTATTTGTACCATAGCGACTGCCATGGGGATAAAATTTATCACAATCTTAATCCCAGCATGACAGTCTAGTCTCGGACTAAGCTTTCCTTTTAAATCACTCATATTTACCTAAGATCTAAGTGTTTTGCATACCTAAATGTTTTCCGCACAAGCTCTTATTAATTTCAACACCAGAAAACATAAGCAGTTAATCAAACATAAAATAATAACAACACAAACACTATACAGAAACCAACCCAATTTTTATTAATTTATCAATAAAGAAATACACAACAACAATATATGTGTGATAAGCATAATTTGATCCGCATGCTACGCACATTTAGAGCCTATATAATACTTCTAGATAGTTCCACTAACGCTAAATAGTACATTTCAGAAACAATTAATTGCTTCATAATTACCTTGTAAGTGCAACAACCAATTTTTTTGGCCTCTCACTTAACAAACCAAACTGCCTATACTGATTTTTCATATTATCAGCCTTCACATGCAACTCAAGATACCTTAGACAATCTAGTGTGGCGCGAAGCATGAACTCACTGTTTGCATGCAGCTGTTATCCTCGCTGCTGAAATTTGCACTATCCACATATACTGCCTCTGCACCACCTGCATGCTGCCACTGCCTAGCGGTGACTGTTGATGCATCTTTGCGCCTAGGCCTGTGACGAGACTATTAACTAACTAGAATCAATTCCATCATCACCACCTGCCAGTGGTGGTGCTGGAGCAGAAGAAATGTTTTTGGGGCAGAGGGCTTGGCACTCCCCAGCCTCCCACCTACTGCTACTGTGGCGACATTATCATCATCATCCTGAGTATACTAGCACTATTGTCCACCATTGTCACCTACCACCCATTCACCACTGCTGTCCCCTCACCCACCCATCAACACCAATGTTACCACCACTAAAATATAATGCCCCCTTCCCCTTCCTGATTCTTGTGTAGCGAACAAGTAATTGTTATTTGAATGTCCCATTATGGTTACAAGTTATCTGATGAATGTTGGGTATAATTGCTATGCCATTTGATACTTGGATTTATGTCTAATGAATTGAATGGCTGCACGTTGGCAATTACATGCACGTAATATCAAACCATTGCTAATGAGTCCATTAGATGGTTATTGTGCATTATTTTTCAAGAGGCAGGGGTGCACTGTCGTTTCATTCAACAGTTCAAAGTTTCTGAATTTTGTTGATCATATTTTAGTTGCATCTGACTTGAAATGATTTGACCAGCTGAGGACCGAGGTTAACAAAGTTCTGGAGGTTGCTCGCACGCGCAAGTTGATTGGGTCCAGTTTGGAAGCTAAGGTCCATCTACATACTTCTGATGTCAGCTTCGCTTCAAGATTACATGAAATGTCACGCTGATGCATTGCATCGCATATTCATTACATCTCAGGTATGTTCATTGCCTTCCTCTCCTCCCCCATTTCTCATTCTTCCCCTCTGCAACTAAACAACCCCCCCTCTCCCCCTTACATCACCCTCTATCTCAATATAACTCATCCTTCCTCGATTTGTCCGGTCACAACAATAATTTAATTGTTATTTTTCATTTTAAGTAAGTAAATCATTCATTTTAAATATTTGAATACAATTTTGAAATGTCAATTTTATTTTATTTTATATTTTTGTAATATATATATTTTGTTTGGGAGTTTACTTGTTTTAATTTTTTTCTCTAATAAACTTGCTGCATGGATACATGATTTTATACGTGTTATGGTTTGTTTTAGATTTTCTAAAATTATATTTGTTTGTAAATTGGTGAAACTTATGTTGAATTACCTACTTAGGTGTGTTGTGATGATATAAATAGTGGCTTGTTTAACGAGTTTGTTTTATATTTTGTCAATTTTATTGCTAAGTTGTAATTTTTGTAAATTAATGTGTACAAATTTATATATACATAAATAATTAATAATGAATTAAGAGAAGTATGAAAGTACATTGATTATTTACTTAACATGATTAATTAATACATATTGTTGTTATCATTATTTGATAAATATAGGTCCAATATAAGTCATGGATGTATAAGGATTCACCCCAAAGATTATGGAGGATGTATTACTGTAATGAGATTCGGGGTTTTATTAAATACATAACATGTATTTCGAGAAATATTAATGGAGGCAGTATTAGATGTCCATGCGGGAGGTGTCAAAATAAAAAGTTTCTCCATTCAGATATTGTAATGATGCATCTTCTATATAAAAGAGTTTATAGAGGAATACCTGTGTTGGTATGCACCCAGAGAACCATTTGTTCCTCACAAGACCATAACAAAAAGGATGTTGGGTCAACTTCTAGTGCTAGCTACGTGCATGGAGTTGAAATTGACAACAATAATCCTTATAAGACTATGGTTATAGATGCGATAAGAATGAATCAGGGTCATGCCAGTCAATGTCCAATCATAGATGAAAAATCTAATACAGATACAACCATGTTTTTTGATCTTTTGAAAGATTTTGACCATTCATTATGGGATGACTGCATAAATCATAGTAAATTATTAGTTATTGCACAAGTGTTTACCATCAAGTCAGATTATGGGTTGAGTGAGGCCGGTTATGATATAATTATTGAATAGGCAAGAAACATTTTACTTAAAGGGAACATGCTGAAAGAGAACTTTTATGCTGTTAAGTCCATAATAAAACCCCTCGGTCTAGGATACTAGAAAATTGACATGTGTCAAAACTTTTACATGCTGATTAAGTATAGGACATGTGAGCATTCCCATTATAAACCCAGAACTGGTAGGGAAAAGACTCTTATAGCACATAAAAGAACTTAGATACTTTCCAATCACATCTAGAATATAAAGGTTATTTATGTCACCAAAGACTATTGAGCATATAACATGAAATCAATCACATGATATAGTTGATGGAGTGATGGTGTGCCTTTCCAATGGTGGAGCATGGAAACACTTTAACAGTGTACATCCTCACTTTTCAGCTAAATCAAGGAATGTTTGTCTTGGGCTCTGTACAAGCAAATTCAATTCATTTAGGTCATTTGTTGTTCCTTATTCTTATTGACCTGTTATACTAATGGTTTATAACTTGCAACTGGAGATCTGTGTGAGGTCAAAGTTCATGTTTTTATCTACGATTGTACCCGATCCTAATAGTCCGAGCCAGAATATAAATATTTGTCTTCGATCATTGATTGATGAATAGACGTAGTTGTGGTCTTTTAATGCATTGACATATGATGTATCGACAAAACATAATTTTCTTATGAGGACAACTTTGATGTGAGACTATCAATGATTTCATGGCTTATGGAATGGTTTCTGGTTGGAGCATGCATGGAAAACTAGCATGTCCATACTAGATAAACAAAGTTTCCTGGTTTTGGTTTATCCCACAACTAGGTAAAGCGAAGTATTTTCTAAAAGTTTTCTTATTGGAGGACCAATCTTCCCCGCCATAACCTTAACATCGTGCACTATAAAAGAATGTGTTTGAGAATATTTTCAACATAGTCATGGATGTGAAGGGGAAGACAAAGGACAACATCAATGCTAGAATGGATATAGCTTTGTTTTATCACTATAAAAATATAGAGTTGGTTTATGTTGGGACACAGGTCATAAAGCCCAAAGAAAGCTTCGCCTCAGATAAGAATGCACAACTATTGTTGTACTAATGGCTGAAGAGTTTGTGTTTTTTCAATGACATGTCTCGAACATGATTGTGCATCAAAAGTGTCATTAAGTCTCTTATTTTACATATGTATTTATTGTTTTTATTTGGTTGTTTTTATAATAATTGATGTGTTTTTTAGTAATGAAGTTTGTTTTAATGTTTCGATAGGTTTTTGGAGCTTAAATGAATTAATTCAGAAAATTCAACGTCGGAATTCAGAACAAAGAATTGAAGAGACATTTAGTTGAAGATTGAAGCAAATCTTGGTTCAAATAAGTGCTCCAAATTTGTCCCAAAAATCAATTCTATTTCAATTCTAGAAAAGAATATCATATGATTTATTTCAAGCCCAAACTTGCCTTATGTTGTGTGCAAACTTCAACCATTAAACACTCAAGGTTTCAATGTCAATCTTTGCCCAAATAATAAGTACATTTGTATACTTATTTGATGCTCAAATTCAGCCCAAAATCAGCTCCAAATCAGCCTTAAATCAACCCCAAATCAACCCAAACACAATCCATGATCTTACATGTCCACACAACAAATAACAATTGATTTATTTTGGGTAATCCATTGATCCAAGAAGGCAAGCACATGGATGGAAAGATGGAGGGGATATTTTAACATTATTTTGGGTAAAAAAGAAGAAGGAGACACCTCATAAATGAGGAAGAAAAACGTGCACCAAAGTAGTTGTAAAGTTGTCTTGATTTGATTTTTCAGAACAACTTTCGGTGTTTTGCCCATAACTTTTGACTCAGGTGTCCAAATGAGCTGTTCTTTAATGATCTGGAAAGGTGACAAACTTTCCTATAAATATGTCTCTAATAGACTTCTCGAAAAAAAGGCTTCTAAGAGAGTCAAATTGCTGTCCAAAGTTAAAGTTAGATTTGTGTCCGAAATTTTTCTGAAATTGTATTGTGTTCTTCTTTATATATTTCGGTTCTTTAGTTTGTAAAACTTATTATTTCTATTTTATTCAAGTTATTTCATGTTTATTGAAGTGTTCTTATATATAATCATGGTTGGCTAAACTCTTTCTTGGATCCAAATCAAGGATAATGGTGATTTAGGTGAGTTCTTTAAGATATGAATGAATCTTAATGTTTATCTTCTTATTTTCTTTATGAATGATTTATTATTGTAAAGAAATTTTAGAAATCATTTAGGTAATGTTATAATCTTGAATTGTTATGCACAAACTTTAGTTTTGGTATAGAGATTGCTTGATTCAATGTCTTACTTAATATGAAAGTACTTGTTCATTCTTAAGCAATAATCAATCTTCATCTTTCTAATCTTCATTGTAATATCTTCCGATCTAATATCACCATCGTTGAGATTAGGTTGAGTTATCTTATATATATTGAAGAAATCACCAATACATCACTATTACAATTGATTTGGACCAAGACTTACTTTTCTTGTCATTTAAAATCTATTTACATTTTTTTTATCTTTGAAAACAAATCCATCAATTATTTTTAACCAAGTTATTGTTAATTTAATTTCTCTTGAGTTTTTTTTTGTTACTTAGCTTAATTTCCAGATCTAGCTCTCTGTGGATATGACCTCGATCTTACCGAGTTAATTGCTACATCGCACACTCGTGCACTTGCGAGTTAAAACAAGCCAATTATAAAAAGCGGTCAAGCAATTTTGGCGCCGTTGCCGGGGAGCTAGCAAGCAAAGGTAACAAATTTAGATTTGATTATTGGAAAACTAAAAAAAATCATATAAAAAAATCAATTGGCTGGTTTTACCGCCTAAAAAAAAAATTTACCTTAACGTTTCGGATATTGGACTGTGGACTGGACTATTAATTGTTGGATTTTGGTTGGTTCAACCATTTTTCTTTTATTGTCTACTCTTATTAGTTTCTAATATTTTTCTTGTTTATTTCATTTTATTTTGTTGATATTGTTTTTATTTATTATCTATAGTGTTTGGCCGGTATTACTGCCTCTTGTTTATTTCAGTTTATTTTGTTGTTTTGTTATGCTTATTTTTTTTATATATATTTATTGTTTGAAGTGCTTGGCCAGTATTACCGCCTTTTTATTCATGCCTGTTATAATTATCTATTAATGTTTATTATTTTTATTTTTCTTATATTTATTGTCTAAAGTGCTTGGTCGGTATTACCGCCTCTTGTTTATTTCCTTTTTATTTTGTTTTTTTGTTATGATTATTTTTCTTATATTTATTGTTTGAAGTGCTTGGCCGGTATTACCGCCTTTTGTTTATTCATGCTTGTTATAATTATCTTTTAATGTTTATTGTTGTTAATAGTGCTTATTAGTTGGAGAGTGAATTTCTTAATTTGTTGTATTTTTATTTTTGAGCTATTACTTTTATTTGCATTTTTTTTCTTTCCTTTCCTTTCATATTCATATAATTGTTATATTATTATTATTATTATTATTATTATTTTATCATGGCTAATGTTGAAGATGTAGAGGGTGAAGGGAGTGTTCAAGGTAATGGACCTCCACAATTCAATGATCAACCTAATTTTCGAACTCTTAGAGAGTATCTTCACCTGGCTAGACAAAGTACACCTTCGTGTATTATCTTACCTCTTAACCAACAAGCTTTCAATTTGAAACCGGGCATGATTCAACTTCTTCCCACATTTCATGGTATGGATTCTGAAAATCCATACATACACATTAAAGACTTTGAAGAGGTATGTAATACTTTTATTGATAGAACATGCATAGAGGAAACCATTCGACTTAAATTGTTCCCATTCTCTCTAAAGGATAAAGCCAAGCTTTGGCTAAACTCCTTGCGTCCTAGGTCTATAGGTACATGGAGAGAAATGCAAGCTGGATTTTTGAAAAAATACTTCCCCACTCATAGGACAACAGCTTTACAACGTCAAATGATGAATTTTTCTTGTAGTGCAAATGAGTCATTTCACCAAGCTTGGGAAAGGTTCAAAGACTTGTTAAATGTATGCCCTCATCATGGTTTTGAAATATGGAGGTTAGTGAGTTTCTTTTATGACTCTCTTACCGTAGATTTTAAAAAGCTAGTGTCAAGCATGTGTAATGGTGAGTTTTATGACAAAGAACCAAGTGAGGCCTTTGATTTTTTTGATCAATTGGCTGAAAACACAAAACAATGGGAGACTTCTCTCCCAGTTCATGTTGAGTCTAGAAACACCATTTCTCATTCAAGTGGGAAGTTTCAATTGAAAGAGACTGATGACCTCAATGCTAGATTAGCCTCATTGGCTAGGAAAGTAGAGTCTCTTGAGATTAAAAAAGTGCATGTCATAAGTGAACAACAAGAGGAAAGTTGTGTTGTTTGTGAAAGCAAAGGGCATAGGACAACCGAGTGTCCTACCATTCCAGCCTTCAAGGAAGTGCTATATGGCCAAACTTCTAATTCAAGTAATGTTAGAAAGCCATTTCCAAACCAAGTAGGCAATCCCTAATCTGAGACCTATAATCCTGGATGGAGGAACCACCTAAATTTTGGATGGAGAAATGAGGGCTCTTCAGTACCTCAAACATTTCAACCTCCACCCCAACCATTTCATGCTCCCACACATAACACATACCAACCACCTCATAAGAGATCCTTAGAGGATACTCTTTAACAATTCATGCAAACGCAAGGAGAAATCAACAACCAAGTTTACAAATTCCAAGACCATACCAATAGGACCTTAGATGACATTCGAAGTCAACTAACTAAGTTGACTCAATCACTAAGCATTCAAGAGAAGGGAAAAATCCCAGCTCAACCAATGCCCAATCCTAGAGGTCAAGTACACATGAGTGAATCCTCACCTAGTGAACCTTCAAACCATGAACAAGTCCAAGCCATCACTACCCTTAGAAGTGGAAAGATTGTTGACAAAGGTGTAGGTTTTAGGATTCCTAAAGGTATTGTGAAGAAGAAATCTAGGGAAAGTGAAGAGGGAATCAAAACACAAGTGACAAATGAGAGTTTGAGAGATAAAGAAGGTGAGCTAAATGAGAAAGAGATGAGTGAGAAAGGAGATGATTCAAGAAAAATCAAAGTCAAAGTGAGTGACTTAGAATTTATTCCTAGATCACCATTTCCATAAAGGTTAGGGAAACCTAAACAAGATCTTATGAACTCAGAAATCTATGAATTGTTCAAACAAGTGAAAGTCAATATTCCACTCCTTGATGCAATTAAACAAGTTCCATCTTATGCAAAGTTTCTTAAGGATTTATACACAGTCAAAAGGAGATTGAATGTGAAAGAAAGAGCCTTTCTAACTGAACATGCTAGTGCCATCATCCAGTTTAAGACCCCTCCCAAATACAAAGATCCTAGTTGTCCTATGACACGACTAAAAGATTGATGTCTTCTCCCAAGTGCAGGAGTGTCGAAGTAATAAATAACCCGACAAGACCGGGGTCGAACCACAGGGAGGTTAATTGTACAAATTATAAACAACAATTATAAACAACAATAATAGTAATAACGATAACAATAATAATAATAATAACAACAACAACAACAACAACAACAACAACAACAACAACAACAACAACAATAATAATAATAATAATAATAATAATAATAATACTAGTAGTAGTAGTAGTAGTAGTAGTAGTAATAATAATAATAATAAAGAAAGAGAAGAAGAAGAAGATGATGATGATGAGAACTTAGAGATGAAATATTAATGTAAGGATTAAACAATAATAATAACAAATGTCAAGGTTAGAGGTTCCACTAATGGTATATCAAACAAGTATAGTATAAACTCTTATTATTGAGTTGGAAACCACACATAAAGGAGGTTCCAATCAGATTATATATTGTTAACATGATTACATTAGTCATCTTATTCAATTAATGCTAATACTTGTAAATCTCGTCAAGCATTCATGATTATAACTTATGTTAACAACAAATCAAGTTTCTTTCATAGCTCAGGTGTCGGTTATACCATACATTATGGGCTATGAAAGTGCCAAGCATTTGTTGTACCAAGTGTTATACAACATAAATCAAGATTAGTCATTTAACAAGCAAAGTATTAAAGAGTGAACAAGATAACAAATATAAAACATGTTAGTATCAAACATTAAAGTCCATATTAAGTTTACAGTATACTTATTCTCACACCATTAGTGTAACCTTTTCACCTTGACATAATTAACTTAGCTAGACATAATGAAGGAAAGAAAAATAAATCAACAAAATAAGAACATAAAAGCTAACTAAGTAAAGGAAAGGAAATGAAAAGCATAAACTTAATATTAATGAAAGCAAAGCATAAACATTACAAAAAATACAAAGAGAGAAAGGAAGAGCATGATCTTGATCTGAACACCAAGATGCCTAAATGCATGGCAAATGCCTCCTTTTATAGGCCAAAATTGGGAACTATTGATTTGATGACTAATTGATAAGTGGGTGGCCAACTTTTGACTTGGTGACAATCCTTATCTTCTCTTGTCTGCCCAAAACGTAATTGATAACGTCAAAACTGGAGCCAGGTGCAAACATGAAAGTTGTAGCCAATTGTCTCAGCTTTCTTGTGTAAACAATTCAGCTAATTTGGACTTCTAGAACTCCAGATATGGCCAAAATACCGAACAGTGCTCGGGCTGGAAGACAGATTCGGGCTTCTTTGTTGTTGCTACAATTTGGACTTGATAATGGCCTTTTTAGATCTTGGGCTCCATATGAAAGTTGTAGGCCTATGTCTTACCTTTCCATCCATATAAATTGGACCTAAATCTGAGATCTGTAGCTCCAGATATGGCCCAATTACCGAACAGTGTTCCGGTTTGGATTGCACCGACATCTCTTCTCTAAGTTTGACCATCTCTTTATCCTTGCAATTTAAGTTCTTCAAGTCATCAATCAATCCTTTCATTTATGTGATAAGCCTGCATTAAAAATAGACATTTACCACAAATTATAGGTATCTTATATTATTAGATACATTATTATAAAACATATTTTAGTTAAGGAGTTATTGATACTTCAAGTGCAAAATGATGATATAAAACCATGATAAAAATCCACTTTTAAGTACTAATCACACCCCTCAACCAGCTTATTACTAGTCCCTAGTAATCAAAGCGTTACAACAATTTGCAAATTTCACAAAGCAAGGTATTCATCATTTAACTTCCATTAATCTATCCAGATAAACAAACTCTCATTAAATTTATATATCTGCTCAATACCACTTAACAAGATATTAATAAACCTTTCTTTTGTGCTCAATGTATCAACACATAATTATGGGGCTTTTCTTGGAAGAAAACAAAATTTTTTTTCTAATGTTTAAGGTTAACTTCCTTGGGATGGGATTATTATTTTTGTCTTTTTTTTCTTTTTTTTTTTTTGCTTTTTTTTTTAACTCTATATACATATAATTTAAAAACATCATGCATCTTTAACCCATGTAACGAGCTTTCAGCTAATGACTCCCAGACCACTTGGTCTTAGGGCATTAGGTGTTAAGACACCCCAACGAGCTTAGTAACTCGGGTCGCAGATACTGATATGTAGATAGTGCAATGTTTGATTCCCTTAAGCTTTTCTCCTCAACCCATGTAACAAGCGTTGGGCCAATAACTCCCAAGTCAGTTGACTTTAGGGTATTAGGTGTTAAAACACCCCTTCGAGCTTAATTACTTAGGTTAGGGAGGCTACGAAACCAAACTTATCTACATTTTTATTATCATCATTTTTTTTCTTTTTTTTTTCATGTTTTTTTTTTTAATTATATACAATCCCTTTCCCTTAATTGTTACCTTTAACAAAAGAACATAAATAATGTAATAATCCAATATGCAACCCACAATCATATGTTAAAGTGTGTGTGTGTAAATTAAGATTTAAGAATACATGTTAAATAAGTATATGAGCAGAATTAAGCGGTAATAATACGAGAGTTTGGAAACCTGAATATTTCAGGAAGTATTATAATAGACCTTGTTAAGAATGGTTACTAAGATGCGTCTCAAGAGTCACTTTAACAAAAGAACTCCTTTACTCTGCCATCCTAGTAACAACAATTATGCACATGCTTTATGAAATGAAAAACAATTTTTTTTTTTATCAACTACTACCCTCTCCCCCCAACCAAAACGAGACATTGTCCTCAATGTTCTAAGGTAGAAAGATAGAGTATAAAAGATATCACCTGAAATAACGAACACTAACAAAACCTGAAACACACTGAAACAAAAATAAGAAATAACAAAACATAATAAAACCAAAAGACACAAAAATTCACAAATGAAGGCTCAAATCCAATCTAAGCTTTTTACGGCTTTCCTTAGATGACCAATTTATACGACTCATGGAAGGATCAATCACAGGAATGAAAGATTGTAGTTGGTCAATCAATTGTTCAGCAGTAGAAGCAGAGATTATGATTTGTCGTGCAGAAGATGTTAAAAATTCCTGTTCCACAGCATGATCAAGAAAAGACAACAACTTATCATAATAACCATTAACATTTAACGAACCTATGGGTTTATGGTGAATGTGCAATTGAGCCCAAGAGGAAATATGAAAGATCTCTTCCAATGTGCCTAGACCACCTGGTAAAGCAATGAAAGCGTCAGCATGATTAAACATTGCATTCATTCGAGCCGACATTGTGGAGACCTGAAGTTCCTCTCCAATTGTTTTTCCAATGATGTCCCCTTGTGCCAAAGCTTCAGGGACGATTCCTAAAACTTGACTACCTCCTAAAAATGCAGCTATTGACACACCTCCCATTAACCCAAGACTGCCTCCCCCATACACTAAATGAATCTTTCTCTCAGCTAGCACCTGACCCAGATGGTTTGCTGATTCTAAAAACTCCTTTTCTTTCCCAGGACTAGATCCACCAAAAACACAGATATTTCTTATTTGATGACTTGAGGAACTTGCCATTTCTACACACTTCTGTATTTGTTGAATGTATGGGTTGAGTAGAAATGAAAGGAAGGAAGAGAGGGTTTTATAGATGAGAAATTAGAAAGGCAATCATAACACCTATATGTAGGCCAGCTGGAGTCTCACACTCTCTCTCTCTCTCTTTTTATTTATTTATTTATTTACTTTTGAAAAAAAAACATGTGTATGTACAGGTAGTTGTGATTGTGGCTCACATCTTCCCTTGGTTTTACGTCCAAGAACAGCTTAAACGCCCTCTATGGGTCGAGGATAGGCTTCCCATCCAGTTTTCTTAAAAACTGGCAAACAGGGTCTTTTTTAGTCAGATTCCCAAGACTAAGTCGATCATGTTCTTTATGAAATAGTGACCATAAATCATGAATTGCACGATGCACATCTCCACTAGGATGCGTCTCAAGAGTCAATAGAAGATTATCTAAAGACTCCTTACTCAGGCCATCCTTAATGAATTGTATTTTATCTTCACGGTTTATAGATACCATTCCTAAAGAACGACATTGTGTATTACAAGTCCATCTAGCACATCGATGACAGACATCCAGTCGTTTTGCACGACGCTTCTTTGCAAAAGTGCTTTTACCTGTTCCAGGCATGTGCGAAATGAAGAAGTTAGAGGACTCACCTGATAATCGGACCTTTGCTTCAATCAACCAACGAATATCTTTAAGAATTCCATGATTCATTAATAATCTCAATCTTGCACATCTAGCACGGTAAATTTTTGTAATCGCATTCTGAGGCAGAGCGGGAAAATACTTTTTCAATTTTTCAAGATTAGTGTCCATTTTCAAATGAGAATTGGAAGAGAGATTCAAAGAATTGCACAGATATATACACAGATATTAGTAATTGTGGGAAACTGAAAGAACCGACTTAAGTCACGGAGTACCGTTATCCGCCATTTGACCGGGGTGAAAGAAACTTGCAAAAATCACTCAAAAAGAAACATAAAAAAAAATGTGAGAAAAACAAAATAATCAACCTTTATCTACAAGATCATCAAACTAGTTGATTCGTTTTCATTAAGAAAATTATCAAAGTGAGCTTTCAAACGATGTCCATTTTCCTTAAAATCATTGTCATTCATTGAATTCTCAATATCACAGGCCCCATAAGGATTGCTCCATCTTGGTCTTAGCTCTCTAGGGACTGCATAGAGTTGAGAATCATAAAACAAAACTTTTTGACCAGTATCAATCTTTTGACAATTTTCACAAGTTTTGCAGAATGCATGCGTGTCCTTGAACATGGTAGGCCAATAAAATCCATTTTGAAAGATTTTTACAATTGTCTTTTTTGACGAGAAATAACTTCCACATACTTCAGAATGACAAAGTTTAATGACACAACTTACCTCATTGTCGGGAATGAATCTTTGAAATATTTGATCAGGACAATATTTGAATAAGTTAGGGTCATCACAGTAAAAGCTCTTCACTTCGTTCAAAAACTTTTCTTTGTCTTGCGTACTCCAATCAACTGGCAAATCTTCTAAGGCAAGAAAATTGATATTTTTATTATACCAAGGCATTGGACTAAGAGAAAGTAAGGATTCGTTAGGAAAGCAATCATCAATTGGTGTGATGTTAGATGTCGAATCTGTTGTCAATGTTGACAAAAGATTTGCATCAACATTTTCGGTGCTTGTTTCATCCGTGATTTCTTCCTCAGAATAAACCATTTGCAAATCTTCAGTTTCATCCAATTCATTTTTATTTAAAGTAGATTCAAGTTGATCATAAACTAATTCATCAATATGATCTACTTCTTGTGAATCATTATCATCTCTAGGTTGCTTGCAAATGTTGAAAATATTCATCTCCAATGTCATGTTTCCAAATGATAGCTTCATCAATCCATTCCTACAATTAATCAATGCGTTAGAGGTTGCAAGAAATGGACGTCCTAAAATAACAGGAAATGAATTACATGCTTCAACAGGTTCTGTGTCCAAGACAATAAAATCCACAGGATAAATGAATTTATCGACTTGTACTAACACATCCTTAATTATTCCTCTAGGCACTTTTACAGATCTATCGGCAAGTAAAAGAGATATAGAAGTTGGTTTTAACTCACCTAGATTGAGACTCTGAAAAACTGAATATGGAAGTAAATTCACACTAGCACCAAGATCAAGTAAGGCTCTTTCAATTTTATGCTCTCCAATAAAGCAAGAAATTGTAGGACAACCAGGGTCTTTATATTTCAAAGCATTATTGTTCTGAAGAATAGCACTTACTTGTTCGGCTAGAAAGGCTTTCTTTTTCACATTCAGTTTCCTCTTCACAGTGCATAGATCTTTCAAAAATTTAGCATAGGAAGGAACCTGTTTAATAGCATCCAACAAAGGTATATTGATCCTTACCTGTTTGAAAATTTCATAAATTTCAGAGTTGTGATTGGCTTTCCTTTGTTTGGTCATGGCTTGAGGAAATGGAAGTGCTGGCGGTAAATCAGTCATTTCTTTACAATTTTCAGATTCAACCCCTTCCTTACCCTCAGAGATTGACTCATCATCTTTCTCATATGGTTCAAGAGAGGGTTTTTCAATAACCTTACCACTGCGCAGAGTAGTGACTGATTTGACTTGATCCATGTGTTGGCTTCCGGAACTACTTGCATTTGCATTGTATTGCCCTTTGGGATTTTGTTGTGTTTGAGATGGAAACTTACCTTTCTCTTGGAAACTAAGAGCAGATGTTAATTTAGCAAGAGTATCTTTAAAATCTGTCATGTTTTGAGCAAGTTGAGTATTGATTATCTCTTGCTTTTTAATGAATGCATGCAATGTTTCCTCAAGATTTTTTCTAGGATGTGAAGCATAAGGAGGTGCATATCCATGAGAATTTTGAAAATTATGGGGTGCTTGAAATGGTGGTTGTGAAGTTTGTGCATTGTTGTTCTCACTCTTCCAATTGAAATTTGGGTGATTTCTCCAACCAGGGTTATATGTTTGGGAGTATGGGTTATGGTTGGGCCTTTGGAAACTGTTTAAAGCATGAGCTTGTTCATGGAGACATTCTTTAAAAGAAGGCAAGGTTGGACAATCGTTGGTTGAGTGTTCATTTGTTTCACAGATTTGACACACAATGTTTTCAACAGATTTTAATTGAGCACTCTTTTTCAATTCTAGTGCCTCGACTTTTCTAGCTAAAGATGCAAATTTTGCTTGGAGGTCATGATCTTCCCTAAGGTTGTACATACCTCCACTAGATGTATGAGGTTGAGTTTTACTCGGTGCCTCATATGTACCCGCGGTGTCCCAATTTTGAGCATTTTCAGCTAACAAGTCTAAGTACTCCATTGCTTCATCAGGGTCTTTATCTTCAAAAGTTCCATTGCACATCAATTCAACCATTTGCCTATCTTTAGGTGTTAACCCTTCATAGAAATGTGAAACCAATCTCCATGTTTCAAAACCATGATGAGGGCAAGTACTAAGCAAGTCTCGATACCTATCCCAACATTTGTAAAATGTTTCTCCTGGTTTTTGAGTGAAAGTGGTGATTTGTCTCTTGAAAGAGTTTGTTCTATGAGATGGGAAAAACTTCTTTAAAAATTGTTGTTGCATTTCATCCCAAGCACGAATGGATCCAGGTCTTAAATTTTGTAGCCATGTTTTAGCTTTATCTTTTAATGAAAAAGGAAAAAGCTTTAATCTGATGGTGTTCATGCTACAATTTAAGTTATTATATGTGTTGCACACCTCCTCAAATTCCCTTAAATGCAAGTATGGATTTTCCAATTCTAAACCATGAAAAGAAGGTAAAAGTTGAATAATACCTAGTTTAAAATTAAAATGAGATGCATCGGGAGGAAAAACTATGCATGATGGTGCACTTGTTCTTGTGGGATTCATGTGGTCTCTAAGTGTTCTAGCACGGTTATTCTCATTATTCTCATTTTGAAGTGATTGATTATCTTCTTCGGCCATATTTTCTGAAAATGATGAGCATACCCTACAAAGTCTACCACTTGATGTACGTGACCACACTCTCATGCACGTGTAGGAATAAAATAAAAAAAGAAGAAGAAGAAAGCAAGAGAAGGAGGAAGAAAACAAAATAAAAAGAAACAAAAGAAAAGAAACAAAGTTATATACAAGAAAAGTGAAAAGAGAAAATAAAATAAATATTATAATTTATACAAGGACTTACCTCCCCGGCAACGGCGCCAAAAACTTGACACGACTAAAAGATTGATGTCTTCTCCCAAGTGCAGGAGTGTCGAAGTAATAAATAACCCGACAAGACCGGGGTCGAACCACAGGGAGGTTAATTGTACAAATTATAAACAACAATTATAAACAACAATAATAGTAATAACGATAACAATAATAATAATAACAACAACAACAACAACAACAACAACAACAACAACAACAATAATAATAATAATAATAATAATAATAATAATAATAATAATACTAGTAGTAGTAGTAGTAGTAGTAGTAGTAATAATAATAATAATAAAGAAAGAGAAGAAGAAGAAGATGATGATGATGAGAACTTAGAGATGAAATATTAATGTAAGGATTAAACAATAATAATAACAAATGTCAAGGTTAGAGGTTCCACTAATGGTATATCAAACAAGTATAGTATAAACTCTTATTATTGAGTTGGAAACCACACATAAAGGAGGTTCCAATCAGATTATATATTGTTAACATGATTACATTAGTCATCTTATTCAATTAATGCTAATACTTGTAAATCTCGTCAAGCATTCATGATTATAACTTATGTTAACAACAAATCAAGTTTCTTTCATAGCTCAGGTGTCGGTTATACCATACATTATGGGCTATGAAAGTGCCAAGCATTTGTTGTACCAAGTGTTATACAACATAAATCAAGATTAGTCATTTAACAAGCAAAGTATTAAAGAGTGAACAAGATAACAAATATAAAACATGTTAGTATCAAACATTAAAGTCCATATTAAGTTTACAGTATACTTATTCTCACACCATTAGTGTAACCTTTTCACCTTGACATAATTAACTTAGCTAGACATAATGAAGGAAAGAAAAATAAATCAACAAAATAAGAACATAAAAGCTAACTAAGTAAAGGAAAGGAAATGAAAAGCATAAACTTAATATTAATGAAAGCAAAGCATAAACATTACAAAAAATACAAAGAGAGAAAGGAAGAGCATGATCTTGATCTGAACACCAAGATGCCTAAATGCATGGCAAATGCCTCCTTTTATAGGCCAAAATTGGGAACTATTGATTTGATGACTAATTGATAAGTGGGTGGCCAACTTTTGACTTGGTGACAATCCTTATCTTCTCTTGTCTGCCCAAAACGTAATTGATAACGTCAAAACTGGAGCCAGGTGCAAACATGAAAGTTGTAGCCAATTGTCTCAGCTTTCTTGTGTAAACAATTCAGCTAATTTGGACTTCTAGAACTCCAGATATGGCCAAAATACCGAACAGTGCTCGGGCTGGAAGACAGATTCGGGCTTCTTTGTTGTTGCTACAATTTGGACTTGATAATGGCCTTTTTAGATCTTGGGCTCCATATGAAAGTTGTAGGCCTATGTCTTACCTTTCCATCCATATAAATTGGACCTAAATCTGAGATCTGTAGCTCCAGATATGGCCCAATTACCGAACAGTGTTCCGGTTTGGATTGCACCGACATCTCTTCTCTAAGTTTGACCATCTCTTTATCCTTGCAATTTAGGTTCTTCAAGTCATCAATCAATCCTTTCATTTATGTGATAAGCCTGCATTAAAAATAGACATTTACCACAAATTATAGGTATCTTATATTATTAGATACATTATTATAAAACATATTTTAGTTAAGGAGTTATTGATACTTCAAGTGCAAAATGATGATATAAAACCATGATAAAAATGCACTTTTAAGTACTAATCATCCTACCATTTCATGCATTATTGAAAGTCATAAGATAGATCAAGCTTTGTTGGATTTAGGAGCAAGTGTGAATTTAATACCCTACACTGTTTACGAATAATTAGGTTTAGGAGAAATCAAGCCTACTCGAATCACCCTTCAATTAGCTGATAGGTTAATCAAGATTCCCAGGGGTATCGTTGAGGATGTGTTGGTCCAAGTAGATAAATTCTACTTTCCTGTTGATTTTGTAGTATTAGACACCGCACCAATTCAAGGTTCTAATGCCCCTATCCAGTCATCTTAGGGAGACCTTTCCTAGCTACATCCAATGCCTTAATTAACTGTAGGAATGGGGTGATGAAATTGTCTTTTGGGAATATGACTGTGGAGATGAACATATTCAATGTCTCCAAACAAATCTGGGAATATGAGGACATTAGAGAGGTAGATTTCATCCAAACAGTTTATCAAGAACACTTTGAGAGAGTGTGGATCAAGGATCCATTGGAGAGAACTTTAATTCATGATGAAAGATTTTGTTCTTTGGAATGTGTTGATGAGGAAGTAAGAGAACTTGAGACTTATCTAGATCTAATGCCTATTATGTCAATAGGTCAATGGACCCCATCATTTGAGCCTTTGATTTCACGCCAAGTGAAAGTTGAGGAATCTCTTGTCCAGCCTGATAAACTAGAAAGGAAGCCTTTACCGAGTGATCTTAAGTATGCATTTCTAGGGGAAGATGAATCATATCCTATTGTGATCTCATCAAAACTTAGCATAGAGCAAGAACAAAAACTTTTGAGAGTGGTGAGAAAACAGAAGAAAGCAATTGGGTGGAAAATTACTGACTTGAAAGGAATTAGCCCTCTTTTATGTACACATAGAATCTATCTTGAAGAAGAGGCTAAATCTGTGAGGCAAATGCAAAGACGATTGAACCCAAACATGAAGGAAGTAGTGAGAGGTGAAGTGCTTAAGCTACTTGATGCAGGTATCATTTACCCTATTGCAAACTCAAAATGGGTTAGCCCAACCCAAGTTGTCCCAAAAAAATCTGGAGTCACGGTAGTGAAGAATGAAAATAATGAGCTGGTACCAACTAGAATCCAAACTGGATGGCGTATGTGCATTGATTATCGTAAATTAAACATGGTGACTAGGAAGGACCATTTTCCACTTCCATTTTTAGACCAAGTGCTTGAAAGAGTAGTTGGAAGAGCTTTCTATTGTTTTCTGGATGGATACTCAGGTTACAACCAAATTGAGATTTCTTTAGAAGACCAAGAAAAAACCACTTTCACTTGTCCTTTTGGTACTTATACTTATAGAAGAATGCCATTTGGTTTGTGTAATGCACCAGCCACTTTTTAAAGGTGTATGATGAGTATCTTTAGTGACATGGTGGAAAATTTTCTGGAAGTTTTCATGGATGATTTTTCAGTTTGTGGGGATTCTTATGAGTTGTGTCTAATGAATCTAGAAAAAGTTCTTAAAAGGTGTGAAGAGAGCAATCTTGTTCTCAATTGGGAGAAGTGTCATTTTATGGTGACACATGGCATTGTTTTAGGTCACATTGTCTCTTCAAAAGGGATAGAGGTAGATAAGTCAAAAGTGGAAGTCATTTAAAAATTAACTACCCCTAAGCCTGTGAAAGATGTGAGATCCTTTTTAGGACATGCTGGTTTTTATTGAAGATTCATTCATTCTTTTAGTACCATTGCCAAACCATTGTGTAACTTGTTGTCACAAAATGTCCCATTTGATTGGACATCAAAATGTCAAGAAGCTTTTGAAAAGCTTAAAGGGTTGTTGACAACTGCACCAATCATACAAGCTCCTGATTGGTCTTTACCATTTGAACTGATGTGTGATGCTAGTGATTTTGCGGTTAGGGCTGTTTTAGGGCAAAGAAAAGACAAGAAACCTCATGGCATATATTATGCTAGCAAGAATTTGAATGATGCTCAATTGAATTACACTACAACTGAAAAAGAACTCTTAGTTGTGGTCTTTGCATTAGACAAGTTTAGGTCTTATTTGGTTGGATCTCTTGTTATTGTTTTCACTGATCATGCAGCATTAAAATATTTGCTCACAAAATAAGATGTCAAACCATGTTTGATTTGATGGATCCTCCTACTCCAAGAGTTTAACATTGAAATTTGAGATAAAAAGAGAGTAGAGAATGTAGTGGCTGATCATTTGTCTCGTCTTTCAAGCTATAAGACCATAATTGATGAATATCTAATAAATGAACTCTTTGCTGATGAAAATTTATTTTGTGCAGGTACTGTCTCTTATATTGCTTCTCCATGGTATGCTAACATAGCAAATTACCTAGCCACAAGTCAGATTCCTTCTCATTGGTCTAAACTTGACAAACAAAAATTCTTGCGCAATGTGCGCACCTTTTTTTGGGATGACCCCTACCTATTTAAATATTGTCCTGACCAAATTATTAGGCGGTGCATCCCTGATCATGAAATTCCAAGGGTCATTAATTTTTGTCATGCATTAGCCTGTGGTGGGCATTTCTCTTCCAAGAAAACCATTGCCAAAATCTTGCAGTGTGGTTTTTATTGGCCTACCATGTTTAAAGATGTTCATGCCTTTTGTGTTGCATGTGACCGATGTCAACGACTAGGTAGCCTCACTAGGCGTAACATGATGCCCCTTAACCCCATCCTTGTTTTGGAAATATTTGATTGTTGGGGGATTGATTTCATGGGACCTTTTCCAAGTTCATTTGGTTACCAATTCATCCTTGTAGCTGTTGATTATGTGTCTAAATGGGTGGAGGCCATTGCATCTCGAACTAATGACCATCGAGTTATGGTCAAATTCTTGAAAGAAAATATTTTCTCTCATTTTGGCATGCCTCGGGCTATGATTAGTGATGGGGGAAAATATTTTTGTAACAAGCCCGTTAGGATTTTGATGATAAAATATGGTGTAATTCACAAGGTCAGTACCCCCTATCACCCACAGACTAGTGGCCAAGCTGAGTTGGCAAATAAGTAGATCAAGAACATTTTAGAGAAAACAGTCAATCCAAACCGTAAAGATTAGTCCCTACAACTAGTTGATGCTTTGTGGGCATATCGCACTGCTTATAAGACCTCTTTAGGAATGTCTCCTTATAGGCTAGTTTATGGAAAGCCTTGTCATCTCCCTGTTGAGATTGAGCACCATGCATATTCGGCCATTCGACAATTCAATGACAATGAAAACGAGGTTGGCAAAAATAGAAAGCTTTAATTGGATGAATTAGAGGAGCTGAGAAATGATGCATTTGAAAATGCAAAAAATTCAAAACATAAGATGAAAACTTTGCATGATAAACATATTCTTAGAAAATCCTTTCATGTTGGTCAAAAGGTTCTCTTGTATAATTCACGATTACATCTCTTTCCTGGGAAGTTGAGGACAAAATGGATTGGTCCATTTGTGATTAAATCCATCTCTGAGCATGGTGCATTTGAGGTAGAAAATCCCAAGAATGGAAATATTTTCAAAGTAAATGGTCATCGATTGAAACTTTATCTTGAAAATGTTGTGGCTGAAGTTGAGACATTGAATCTTGAAGATCCAATACCATTGTAGTATCAAAAGTAATGAGTTTTTATTTTTATTTTTATTTTCATTTTCATTTTTTTCTTCTTTTTTCCATCTCTTATATTTTCTTGTTCATGCATTCGGGACAATGCATTATTTTAAGTTGGGGGGTGTGAGGTTCTTTATTTTCAAAAAAAAAAAACATCAATGTTTTTTTTATGTTTTCTTTTAGTTGTGATATGCAGGTTAAAAAATCAATCAAGCAAGAAGTCAGCTCATGCCCAATTCAATCAGACATTCATCCTTGAAAACAGAAGGGGAGTAACAATTTTCTAATCTTTATACTTTTCTTCTCTTTCTCTTTTACATTGAGGATAATGTAAAACTTAATTTTAGATATTTCATTATGTTGAATGCTTGAGATAACCATGCTTGTTAAAAAAAAAAATACTTGCATTCGTATGTGAATGAGACTTGTTTAGGATCATCATTACCTTTTTGGGTTCATTATTGTGTTGAACATTGCATGCTTTAATTTGGGATAGATAATATCTTATAAAGCAAGATATAACATACTTTTTTTTAAGATTACTGAAGTACATCTTTCCTTGTAAAAGTTGTGTGAGTTGTGTGAATATGCATGAAAGATGAGTATGATGCTTTACTTGTGATTATCCCTTTTGATCTAGTCCTAAACAAGGTTTAAGTAAATAGAGTAATAATCATTACATAAATAAATAAATGTGTACAAAGTTCTATCTACTCCAATGTTTTGAGTTGCTTAATAACTAGGGGTATTCATCACAAATGTTTATCTTTACGTCAAACGGCAGGTTGAAATATGAGTATGCAAAGCACTTTAAGTTTGTGACTTTGTGAGTAACTGATTAGTACTTAAAAGTGCATTTTTGTCATGGTTTTATATCATCATTTTGCACTTGAAGTATCAATAACTCCTTAACTAAAGCATGTTTTATAATAATATATCTAATAATATAAGATACCTTTAATTTATGGTAAATGTTCATTTTAAATGCAGGCCTATCACATAAATAAAAGGATTGATTGATGACTTTAAGAACTTAAATTGCAAAGGCAAAGAGATGGTCAAACTTAGAAAAGAGATGTCGGTGCAATCCAAACTGGAACACTGTTCGGTAATTGGGCCATATCTGAAGCTACAGATCTTAGATTTAGGTCCAATTTATATGGATGGAAAGGTGATGTAACCATATTATTTGATAGTTTCACCCATATTTACCTAATGTTTTGTCCATGTTTTATATGTAAAATGCCTTGATATTCTTTGTTTTATGTTTTGAAGGCACTTTTGGATGAAAAATGCAAAAAGGAGTAAATTGGAGATAATTGGCAGATTTGATGTTCAGTCAATGTTTTGTGCAGAGCGTGAGTTCTAGTGATCGAAATGAAGTGATTCTAGTGGCAATAAAAAGCTAACATCCATACCTTTCTGGAAATGCAATGCAAAAAAAATAAAAAGAGGAAGATCATGGAAATCACATCCTTCAAAGTCAAATCTCGCATTCTGCCACTGTTGACCTTTGTCTATTCAAAATTCAATATCTGGAGCTATAGAAGTCCAATTTATGCAAACTCAATTTTTTTGGATTCCTGACTCAAAGGACTATAAACGCTCCAAATTTCATCCAAAAACGAAGTCATATGAGGGAGATATGATTTTTCAAAGATGACAAATAAATTCTGCCAGCAATCAGGTTTCGTGAAGAAATGAGTCCAAATTACGTTTCGAAGCTTCTAAACCGTCATCCAAGTTTTTATATCATCAATTTAGCTCCTCTAAGTCAGAGTTTGAAGATTTCATGCAAGGCTATTTCTTTGTTTTTAGGGAAAATAGTTATAGAAGTACTTAAATGTCAATTGTCAACTTAAGGGAGGACTACTTTGTAAATTAGGAACTAGGGTTTCTTAGCATATAAAAAGAAAGAGAGAGAGGAGAGGAGGGAGGCAGCAGCCAGAAGTGAAGAAACACAAATTCTCTCCTCTACAAACCCAAAAAATCATGCTCTCTTCATTCTTTAAGAGTAGTTGTTCAATGGTTATGCAAGGCTAAGCTCTTTTCTTGGTTGCAAGGACACAACAAACCTTCGGATTTCAAGAACCGTGAGATTTATTCTTCCTTTTATTTTCAGTTTATATTATGAATAAGTATGGTTGTTTTCCTATGCATATTTTCTATGATTGTTGTTGATAATTGCTAGAGCGGAACTCTAAGTTATTATTGTGAACAATTTATTGCTAAGTTTGATATCAAAACCAGAGTTGTGATGTATGAACTTGTGAAGCAACTAAGTTTGATAATTGTGGCGGAACTACATTATTAAACTTAGGGAAAACACTCAAATATCTAGTTCTTAGGGCTGCCATTGAACTAAATCATTAATGCGGACATTGTGATTATTTGTTGGTTAGGGTTAATTATACGGCGGATCCGTTAATTAACCAACATTAAAAAAAGATAAAAATTCAGAATATAAATTGTAGTTTTGTTTCAAGGATCGGTTCTAATTTCCATTGGTGGATGTGTGCTTGCAACCAAGGTTTGTTTTCTTGATAAATTTTGATTTCAATTGATTTTGTTTGCTAGTTTAATTTCTTCCATAGTTTAGATCATCACAAATCAAAACCCCCCAATTGCATAACGTATAGCATAAAAATCTAAACTAAATCTTCCTTGTGGGATCGACCCCTTGCTTGCTCTATACTATCTTGTGTGTTGTGTTTTAAGCTAGGGTAATTAATTTGTGCGACCACGACATCGCAACAAATTTTGGCGCCGTTGCCGGGGAAGTAATTTTAGTTGATTCTTGTGCTTGTACTGTTATTTTTAGTTGCTGTGATTTTTTATTTATATTTCTGAAAAAAAAAAAGAGAAACAGAATTTTTTCTTGCGGCGGTACTGTTTATTTGCGGTGACGGTACTGTTCAAAACAGAATTGTTTGTGGAATTAGGTTTCAACTTTTCTTTTCCTGAAGGAAAACGACGTTCCGAACAAAACTAGTAGTAAACTACTAGCCCCACCCTATTGAGGCCAAATTCCACTGTTTTCTAAGGTTTTTAGGTAGTTTTAGTTTTCTAGCGTAGGATTTTCGTACAATTTGCATTGTTTTCGGTCTCTTGTGTGATTGGTTTCTTTTGAGTTTTCTTGATGATTTATGCCAGTAACCCGTTCTACTAATCAAATTCAAGTGCAGTTGGATCTCGAAATAGAAAAAACTTTACGCAGGTTACGCAAGGAAGCTCGCCTCAACACCATGGCTATTGCACGACAACAAACACTCAAGGAGCTTGCTGCTCCTAACGTGGAAAATCAGCCACTATGCATAAACATTGACAATAATGTAAACTTTGAGCTCAAATCTGGTTTTATACATTTGTTACCAACATTTAATGGTCTTGCAGGAGAAGATCCTCATACTCATCTCAAGGAGTTCCATATGGTTTGTGTTGGTATGAAACCGAATGGAGTTGATGAAGAACAAGTTAAGTTGAAAGCTTTCCCTTTCTCTTTAAAAGGGCCAGCAAAGGCATGGCTTTTCTCTATTCTCTCAGGATCTATTGGAACTTGGAATGCCATGAAAAAGATTTTCCTTGAGAAGTATTTCCCAGCATCTCGAGTTGCCAACATAAGGAAAGAAATATGTGGGATTCGGCAATCTCATGGAGAGACACTCTCCGAGTATTGGGAAAGATTTGAGCAACTATGCATTCAATGCCCTCATCATCAAATACCCGATCAACTGCTCATTCAATATTTTTATGAAGGATTGATGCCTACTGACCGTAGTATCATTGATGCTGCAAGTGGAGGCGCATTGGTGGATAAGACACCTGAGGCTGCACGCCAATTGATCTCAAACATGGCAGCTAACTCAAAACAGTTTGGCACTCGTGGAGACTTCTCCAACAAACGAGTAAATGAGGTAAGTATTTCTAACCTTGAAAATAAAGTTAATGATCTTACTTCTCTTGTGCGTTCTTTGGCTTGTGGAAATGTGCAGCAGGTGAAAGTTTGTAGCATATGCTCCTTACAAGGACATGCTTCGGATATGTGCCCAACAATGCAAGAAGATTACATTGAACAAGCTCATGCAATTGATGGAGCATTCAACGGACAACCCCAGCGTAAATATGATCCTTTTTCCAACACGTACAATCCCGGATGGAGAGATCATCTCAACTTACGCTATGGCAACCCATCCCAACAAGGCAATCAAGGCCGACAATTCCATCCCCATGGATTTCAGCCCCAACAGAATTATCAAGCAAGACAACCCCATCCATTCACAAACTCCAATGTTACGGGGTCGTCATCCAATGATGATCTTCGTGAGATGATGAAAACTTTGGCTTCTAATACTGTTACCTTGCAACAAAATGTCATGTCTTTTCAACAGGAAACAAGGTCAAGTATTCACAACTTGGAGAAGCAAATGGGGCAAGTAGCTTCAAGTGTAGGGAAATTGGAGGCACAAATGAACGGAAAATTGCCCTCCCAAGCATTGAATCCAAAAGAGAATGTTAGTGCGATCATGCTGAGAAGTGGGAAAGAACTTGAAGAGAAAAGGTCAAAACAAATTGAGATGGAGGAAGAAGAAGAGATAGAAACTGAATTGAGTACAAAGAAGGAACATCATCCTCCTTCACAAACTAAAACATCGACCAACACTCCAAAGGTAACTCCTCACTCAATGAATTCCAGTTTTAAAGCAATTCCACCCTTTCCTGTGAGTTCTTCTAGGTCAAAGAAAGAGGACAAAGAAAAAGAGATTTTAGAGGTTTTCAAAAAAGTAGAACTCAACATTCCTTTACTTGATGCTATCAAGCAAATTCCCAAGTATGCTAAATTTTTGAAGGAGTTGTGTACTACCAAGAGAGCTTTCAAATTGAAAGGTCATGAAATGGTAAGTATGGGTGAAGTTGTGTCTGCTGTTGTTCAAAAGAATATGCCTTTGAAGCAAAAGGACCCAGGTGCGTTTACTATCCCATGTGTTATTGGTAATGCTAGTTTCAAGAGGGCCTTGTGTGATTTAGGTGCATCCATTAGTGTTATGCCCAAACATGTTTATGATTCTCTTAGTCTTGAGCCTTTGCATAAAACTAGCATTGTAATACAACTTGCGGATCGTAGTTTGGTTTACCCACTTGGTGTGATAGAGGATGTCCTAGTCAAGATTGATACTTTGGTTATTCCATGTGACTTTTATATTCTTGATATGGAACATGATTGTTGTGATTCATCAACCAGCACTCCTATATTATTTGGAAGACCATTCTTGAAAACTGCCAACACAAAGATTGATTGTGGTAAGGATACCTTGTCTATGGAGGTAGGAGATGAAAAAATTGAATTCAATTTTCATGATGTAATGAAATATCCTTATAGCAATGTTTATTCTATCACATGCTATGACCAGATTGATAAGTGTGTGCAGCAAGTTTGTGATTTTGATTGCGAAGATGGATTAAGCATAGCTTTGAGCTATGGCTATGATTTCACCAAGATAGAAGAGATGGAGAGGCACATATGTGTTCCCCAAAACATGCACGAATCAGTATTGGCCTTACAAGCTTTACAAACCGTTCCCCATGGTAATGTCTTTATTGATTTATTACTCTCACATAAAAAGCTTTTGCCATCTATTTTACAGGCCCCCGAGTTAGAATTAAAACCTTTGCCTGATAATTTGAAGTATGTATTCATTGGCGACAATAATACACTTCCTGTTATCATAGCAAAAGTTTTGACAAGTATACAAGAGGAAAAACTTGTGAAGTTGTTGTGTGATCACAAAACTGCCATTGGATGGACTTTAGCTGACATCAAGGGCATTAGTCCCTCAATGTGTATGCATCACATACTATTGGAGGACAACGCAAAACCAATAAGGGAATTGCAAAGGAGGTTGAACCCACCTATGATGGAGGTAGTGAAAGCTGAAATTTTAAAACTATTAGATGCAGGAGTCATTTACCCCATCACTGATAGTAAATGGGTGGCGCCAATCCATGTGGTGCCTAAAAAGACTGGAATCACATTGGTGAAAAACAAAAATGATGAGCTCATTCCTACTCGCATCTCGAGTGGATGGAGAATGTGTGTTGATTACAGAAAGCTCAATCTTTCTACACGCAAAGATCATTTCCCATTACCATTCATAGATCAAATGCTTGAACGCCTAGCAGGTAAGTCTTTTTATTGCTTTCTTGATGGATATAGTGGATACAATCAGATTGTTATTAATCCTGAGGATCAAGAAAAAACTACATTTACTTGTCCATTTGGTACATATGCATATAGGAGAATGCCTTTTGGTCTTTGTAATGCTCCTGCAACTTTTCAAAGATGCATGATGAGTATTTTTTCTGACTATGTTGAAAGAATAATCGAGGTTTTTATGGATGATTTCACGGTGTATGGTGATTCTTTTGATAAATGTCTAGAAAATTTATCTTTGATTCTAAAAAGGTGCATTGAAACAAACCTTGTCTTGAACTATGAAAAGTGTTATTTTATGGTAGAACAAGGAATAGTTCTTGGGCATGTTGTGTCTTCACGTGGATTACAAGTTGATAAAGCTAAGATAGATGTTATTTCATCATTACCTTACCCCTCATGCGTGAGGGAAGTTCGTTCTTTTCTAGGTCATGCAGGTTTCTACGACGCTTTATCAAAGATTTCTCGAAGATTACAGCACCTTTGTGCAGACTATTAGCCAAAGAAGTGGATTTTGTGTTTGATCAAGCCTGTAAAGATGCCCATGATGAGCTTAAGAGACGTGTCACATCTGCCCCTATCATCCAACCACCAAATTGGGATGAACCTTTTGAGATAATGTGTGATGCGAGTGACTATGCGGTAGGAGTTGTGCTTGGGCAAAGAATTGGGAAGAATTTGCATGTTATCGCCTACGCTTCTCGCATGTTGGATGCAGCATAATGCAATTACCATACAACTGAAAAGGAACTTTTTGCAGTGGTGTTTGCTCTTGAAAAATTCAGGTCATATCTACTTGGTACAAAAGTCATTGTTTTTACTGATCATGCAGCTCTTAGGTATCTTTTGAAGAAGAAGGAGTCTAAACCAAGACTGATTAGGTGGATCTTGCTTTTACAAGAATTCGATCTTGAGATCAAAGACAAAAAAGGTGCTAAAAACCATGTGGCTGATCACTTGAGTCGACTGAGGACCGATGATATTCCAACTGAAACAATAAGAGAAACATTTCCTGATGAACAGTTGTATATGTTGCACTCCTCTACAAGACCATGGTATGCTGATTTGGTGAACTATTTAGTCACCAAAGAATTCCCTCCAGGTTTGTCTACATCCCAAAAGGACAAGTTACGATCTGATGCTAAATATTATTTTTGGGATACTCCTTACTTGTGGAAATTTTGTGTCGATCAAATAGTAAGGAGATGTGTACCACAGGATGAATTTCATTCCATTCTCACTTTTTGTCATTCTCATTCTTGTGGTGGGCATTTTGGAGCAAAAAGAACAGCCCACAAGGTACTTGAAAGTGGTTTCTATTGGCCTTCTATTTTTAAAGATGCATATCACTTCTGCAAATCATGTGAAAAATGCCAAAGAACAGGTAATATCACTCATAAAAATCAAATGCCTTTAACAAATATTCTTGTAAGTGAAATTTTTGATGTTTGGGGTATTGACTTTATGGGTCCATTTCCTTCTTCTTTTGGAAATCTTTATATTCTTCTTGCTGTTGATTATGTGTCCAAATGGATTGAGGCGAAAGCCACACGAACTAACGATGCTAAGGTTGCTTTAGATTTTGTCAGGACTCACATATTTGATAGGTTTGGCATCCCTAAAGCTATCATCAGTGATCGTGGCACTCATTTCTGCAATCGTTCCATGGAAGCATTGCTACGCAAATATCATGTGACTCATCGAACATCCACAGCATATCATCCGCAAACGAATGGCCAAGCTGAAATTTCCAATCGAGAAATCAAGTCCATTTTGGAGAAAACAGTGCAACCTAACCGACGAGATTGGAGTCTACGCCTTGGAGATGCACTTTGAGCTTATAGGACTGCTTATAAATCACCTATAGGAATGTCACCTTATAGAATGATTTATGGGAAAGCATGTCATCTACCGGTGGAGCTTGAACACAAAGCTTTTTGGGCCATTAAACAATGCAACATGGATTATGATGCTGCTGGGATTGCAAGAAAATTGCAACTGCAAGAGTTGGAAGAAATTCGAAATGATGCTTACGAGAATGCAAGAATTTACAAAGAAAAGACTAAGAATCTTCATGACCGATTGCTTACAAGAAAGGAATTTCATGTTGGAGACAAAGTCCTTCTTTATCATTCGCGTTTAAAACTTTTTCCTGGAAAATTGCGCTCTCATTGGATTGGACCCTTTATTGTTTCTAATATTTTTCCTTATGGTGCAGTTGAAATTACAAGTTTAGAAACCAACAAAGTACTCAAGGTCAATGGACATCGTTTGAAACCTTTCTATGAAGGTTGGACGGCAGAACTCACCGCTGCTGTAGAGTTAGCTGAACCAATCTATGAAGAATGAGCATGCCACCTGTCAAGCCAATGACATAAAACAAAAGCGCTTACTGGGAGGCAACCCAGCACACAGAAAGAAAAATCAGATTTGCTCTCCTTTTCCTTATCTTTTTTTTTTTTTTTTTTGCATTTTAATTTATTTTCTGTCATTCTCTTATGTTCCTTTGCTTTTATTTCAACATTGAGGACAATGTTGTGTTTTAAGTGTGGGGGTATTGGGAGAATTTTTATTTTCTTATTTTAGTTTTCTTTGTTGTTCTTAAAAAAAAAAAAATTTGTGTTTGATCTTTTTAACTCCCATTGGTTTTTGAGAATATGAGTATTATGTATAAGAATTAATTGAGATAGATGAAGATATAAATCAAATGAAAGAGTATGCATGCAAATTTTAAGGTTTAATTGGTTTAGGGATTGACTTTGAGAATATGCCATGTTGATTTTATAGTGTTATACCACTGCAAGTTTTTGAGCCTTCAACATTGTATTCTTTGAGGTGCATTCTTTCAATGATATGTATCTCTAGAACTTGCTTCATATCTTATTGAGATTATATTACATTACAAATATACATGAAGATGATAAAGGCAATAGGAATTTTAAAGCACTTGAACCAAAAAGCCAACCTAAAGCATATTATCCTTAGTGAGCCCCTTTTGAGCTTATTTATCTTTTCTTTGCTTTATCCATGTATAAGCCTTAACTTTATATATATTTTCCTTTTCCCCTGGCCAAGGATTAGTAGAGCATGTACTTGTGATACTTCATGGAATTATGGTTGGAAATTATATGAAAAGATAGAAGAAGTGATGCTTGATGAAAAGATGGGCAAAATTACAAAAAAAAAAAGAAAAAAAAAAGAAAAGAAGAAAAAAAAAATGTTCCTTTATGTTCTTAAGATTTTATGTTAAAAGAGCTTACAATCAAAAGGAGTTAAGCATTGGTGATTAAAGATGAAAAAATTTATGAGCTTTGATGGAATATCTTGTTTGAAATATCATTTTTCGGAATGCTCTACTTTCTTTGATTTGAACCTTTTCTTTTACTCTCTTTTACCTCACCTTAACCTTAGCCCCATTACAACCGGAAAATAAAACCTTTTGATTCATGCATTGTTTGTAATATGTTAGTAATGGAGATGAGATTGAAAAGCAAGCTTATGGTAGAACATACTCTTTGATTGAATTTGAGAGATTTAAACACATAAACCCTAAACACATGAGTGTTGGAGTGTATATCAATGAGAGGACCTATCACTTTGGCATGGCATAGATTTCATTTAAATCCCGACGATTGATTGAATTTTGAAGTTTGCATGTAAACAAATTCATAAAAATTTATTTATTTTATCCTTTTTTTATTATATTCTTATTTATAATGCTTGTACTCTTAGATATTGATGGGAGATTAAGAGATTGATCATGGTTATTTTCAATTCAATTTAATTTTATTTATCCTTTCTCGAGGACGAGAAAGAGCTAAGTGTGGGGGTATTTGATGTAACCATATTATTTGATAGTTTCACCCATATTTACCTAATGTTTTGTCCATGTTTTATATGTAAAATGCCTTGATATTCTTTGTTTTATGTTTTGAAGGCACTTTTGGATGAAAAATGCAAAAAGGAGTAAATTGGAGATAATTGGCAGATTTGATGTTCAGTCAATGTTTTGTGCAGAGCGTGAGTTCTAGAGATCGAAATGAAGTGATTCTAGTGGCAATAAAAAGCTAACATCCATACCTTTCTGGAAATGCAATGCAAAAAAAATAAAAAGAGGAAGATCATGGAAATCACATCCTTCAAAGTCAAATCTCGCATTCTGCCACTGTTGACCTTTGTCTATTCAAAATTCAATATCTGGAGCTATAGAAGTCCAATTTATGCAAACTCAATTTTGTTGGATTCCTGACTCAAAGGACTATAAACGCTCCAAATTTCATCCAAAAACGAAGTCATATGAGGGAGATATGATTTTTCAAAGATGATAAATGAATTCTGCCAGCAATCAGGTTTCGTGAAGAAATGAGTCCAAATTACGTTTCGAAGCTTCTAAACCGTCATCCAAGTTTTTATATCATCAATTTAGCTCCTCTAAGTCAGAGTTTGAAGATTTCATGCAAGGCTATTTCTTTTTTTTTTTCTTTTTTTTTTTTTGCATTTTAATTTATTTTCTGTCATTCTCTTATGTTCCTTTGCTTTTATTTCAACATTGAGGACAATGTTGTGTTTTAAGTGTGGGGGTATTGGGATTTGTTTCACAGATTTGACACACAATATTTTCAACAGATTTTAATTGAGCACTCTTTTTCAATTCTAGTGCCTCGACTTTTCTAGCTAAAGATGCAAATTTTGCTTGGAGGTCATGATCTTCCCTAAGGTTGTACATACCTCCACTAGATGTATGAGGTTGAGTTTTACTCGATGCCTCATATGTACCCGCGGTGTCCCAATTTTGAGCATTTTCAGCTAACAAGTCTAAGTACTCCATTGCTTCATCAGGGTCTTTATCTTCAAAAGTTCCATTGCACATCAATTCAACCATTTGCCTATCTTTAGGTGTTAACCCTTCATAGAAATGTGAAACCAATCTCCATGTTTCAAAACCATGATGAGGGCAAGTACTAAGCAAGTCTCGATACCTATCCCAACATTTGTAAAATGTTTCTCCTGGTTTTTGAGTGAAAGTGGTGATTTGTCTCTTGAAAGAGTTTGTTCTATGAGATGGGAAAAACTTCTTTAAAAATTGTTGTTGCATTTCATCCCAAGCACGAATGGATCCAGGTCTTAAATTTTGTAGCCATGTTTTAGCTTTATCTTTTAATGAAAAAGGAAAAAGCTTTAATCTGATGGTGTTCATGCTACAATTTAAGTTATTATATGTGTTGCACACCTCCTCAAATTCCCTTAAATGCAAGTATGGATTTTCCAATTCTAAACCATGAAAAGAAGGTAAAAGTTGAATAATACCTAGTTTAAAATTAAAATGAGATGCATCGGGAGGAAAAACTATGCATGATGGTGCACTTGTTCTTGTGGGATTCATGTGGTCTCTAAGTGTTCTAGCACGGTTATTCTCATTATTCTCATTTTGAAGTGATTGATTATCTTCTTCGGCCATATTTTCTGAAAATGATGAGCATACCCTACAAAGTCTACCACTTGATGTACGTGACCACACTCTCATGCACGTGTAGGAATAAAATAAAAAAAGAAGAAGAAGAAAGCAAAAGAAGGAGGAAGAAAACAAAATAAAAAGAAACAAAAGAAAAGAAACAAAGTTATATACAAGAAAAGTGAAAAGAGAAAATAAAATAAATATTATAATTTATACAAGGACTTACCTCCCCGGCAACGGCGCCAAAAACTTGACACGACTAAAAGATTGATGTCTTCTCCCAAGTGCAGGAGTGTCGAAGTAATAAATAACCCGACAAGACCGGGGTTGAACCACAGGGAGGTTAATTGTACAAATTATAAACAACAATTATAAACAACAATAATAGTAATAACGATAACAATAATAATAATAATAATAACAACAACAACAACAACAACAACAACAACAACAACAACAATAATAATAATAATAATAATAATACTAGTAGTAGTAGTAGTAGTAGTAGTAATAATAATAATAATAAAGAAAGAGAAGAAGAAGAAGATGATGATGATGAGAACTTAGAGATGAAATATTAATGTAAGGATTAAACAATAATAATAACAAATGTCAAGGTTAGAGGTTCCACTAATGGTATATCAAACAAGTATAGTATAAACTCTTATTATTGAGTTGGAAACCACACATAAAGGAGGTTCCAATCAGATTATATATTGTTAACATGATTACATTAGTCATCTTATTCAATTAATGCTAATACTTGTAAATCTCGTCAAGCATTCATGATTATAACTTATGTTAACAACAAATCAAGTTTCTTTCATAGCTCAGGTGTCGGTTATACCATACATTATGGGCTATGAAAGTGCCAAGCATTTGTTGTACCAAGTGTTATACAACATAAATCAAGATTAGTCATTTAACAAGCAAAGTATTAAAGAGTGAACAAGATAACAAATATAAAACATGTTAGTATCAAACATTAAAGTCCATATTAAGTTTACATTATACTTATTCTCACACCATTAGTGTAACCTTTTCACCTTGACATAATTAACTTAGCTAGACATAATGAAGGAAAGAAAAATAAATCAACAAAATAAGAACATAAAAGCTAACTAAGTAAAGGAAAGGAAATGAAAAGCATAAACTTAATATTAATGAAAGCAAAGCATAAACATTACAAAAAATACAAAGAGAGAAAGGAAGAGCATGATCTTGATCTGAACACCAAGATGCCTAAATGCATGGCAAATGCCTCCTTTTATAGGCCAAAATTGGGAACTATTGATTTGATGACTAATTGATAAGTGGGTGGCCAACTTTTGACTTGGTGACAATCCTTATCTTCTCTTGTCTGCCCAAAACGTAATTGATAACGTCAAAACTGGAGCCAGGTGCAAACATGAAAGTTGTAGCCAATTGTCTCAGCTTTCTTGTGTAAACAATTCAGCTCATTTGGACTTCTAGAACTCCAGATATGGCCAAAATACCGAACAGTGCTCGGGCTGGAAGACAGATTCGGGCTTCTTTGTTGTTGCTACAATTTGGACTTGATAATGGCCTTTTTAGATCTTGGGCTCCATATGAAAGTTGTAGGCCTATGTCTTACCTTTCCATCCATATAAATTGGACCTAAATCTGAGATCTGTAGCTCCAGATATGGTCCAATTACCGAACAGTGTTCCGGTTTGGATTGCACCGACATCTCTTCTCTAAGTTTGACCATCTCTTTATCCTTGCAATTTAAGTTCTTCAAGTCATCAATCAATCCTTTCATTTATGTGATAAGCCTGCATTAAAAATAGACATTTACCACAAATTATAGGTATCTTATATTATTAGATACATTATTATAAAACATATTTTAGTTAAGGAGTTATTGATACTTCAAGTGCAAAATGATGATATAAAACCATGATAAAAATGCACTTTTAAGTACTAATCATCCTACCATTTCATGCATTATTGAAAGTCATAAGATAGATCAAGCTTTGTTGGATTTAGGAGCAAGTGTGAATTTAATACCCTACACTGTTTACGAATAATTAGGTTTAGGAGAAATCAAGCCTACTCGAATCACCCTTCAATTAGCTGATAGGTTAATCAAGATTCCCAGGGGTATCGTTGAGGATGTGTTGGTCCAAGTAGATAAATTCTACTTTCCTGTTGATTTTGTAGTATTAGACACCGCACCAATTCAAGGTTCTAATGCCCCTATCCAGTCATCTTAGGGAGACCTTTCCTAGCTACATCCAATGCCTTAATTAACTGTAGGAATGGGGTGATGAAATTGTCTTTTGGGAATATGACTGTGGAGATGAACATATTCAATGTCTCCAAACAAATCTGGGAATATGAGGACATTAGAGAGGTAGATTTCATCCAAACAGTTTATCAAGAACACTTTGAGAGAGTGTGGATCAAGGATCCATTGGAGAGAACTTTAATTCATGATGAAAGATTTTGTTCTTTGGAATGTGTTGATGAGGAAGTAAGAGAACTTGAGACTTATCTAGATCTAATGCCTATTATGTCAATAGGTCAATGGACCCCATCATTTGAGCCTTTGATTTCACCCCAAGTGAAAGTTGAGGAATCTCTTGTCCAGCCTGATAAACTAGAAAGGAAGCCTTTACCGAGTGATCTTAAGTATGCATTTCTAGGGGAAGATGAATCATATCCTATTGTGATCTCATCAAAACTTAGCATAGAGCAAGAACAAAAACTTTTGAGAGTGGTGAGAAAACAGAAGAAAGCAATTGGGTGGAAAATTACTGACTTGAAAGGAATTAGCCCTCTTTTATGTACACATAGAATCTATCTTGAAGAAGAGGCTAAATCTGTGAGGCAAATGCAAAGACGATTGAACCCAAACATGAAGGAAGTAGTGAGAGGTGAAGTGCTTAAGCTACTTGATGCAGGTATCATTTACCCTATTGCAAACTCAAAATGGGTTAGCCCAACCCAAGTTGTCCCAAAAAAATCTGGAGTCACGGTAGTGAAGAATGAAAATAATGAGCTGGTACCAACTAGAATCCAAACTGGATGGCGTATGTGCATTGATTATCGTAAATTAAACATGGTGACTAGGAAGGACCATTTTCCACTTCCATTTTTAGACCAAGTGCTTGAAAGAGTAGTTGGAAGAGCTTTCTATTGTTTTCTGGATGGATACTCAGGTTACAACCAAATTGAGATTTCTTTAGAAGACCAAGAAAAAACCACTTTCACTTGTCCTTTTGGTACTTATACTTATAGAAGAATGCCATTTGGTTTGTGTAATGCACCAGCCACTTTTTAAAGGTGTATGATGAGTATCTTTAGTGACATGGTGGAAAATTTTCTGGAAGTTTTCATGGATGATTTTTCAGTTTATGGGGATTCTTATGAGTTGTGTCTAATGAATCTAGAAAAAGTTCTTAAAAGGTGTGAAGAGAGCAATCTTGTTCTCAATTGGGAGAAGTGTCATTTTATGGTGACACATGGCATTGTTTTAGGTCACATTGTCTCTTCAAAAGGGATAGAGGTAGATAAGTCAAAAGTGGAAGTCATTTAAAAATTAACTACCCCTAAGCCTGTGAAAGATGTGAGATCCTTTTTAGGACATGCTGGTTTTTATTGAAGATTCATTCATTCTTTTAGTACCATTGCCAAACCATTGTGTAACTTGTTGTCACAAAATGTCCCATTTGATTGGACATCAAAATGTCAAGAAGCTTTTGAAAAGCTTAAAGGGTTGTTGACAACTGCACCAATCATACAAGCTCCTGATTGGTCTTTACCATTTGAACTGATGTGTGATGCTAGTGATTTTGCGGTTAGGGCTGTTTTAGGGCAAAGAAAAGACAAGAAACCTCATGGCCTATATTATGCTAGCAAGAATTTGAATGATGCTCAATTGAATTACACTACAACTGAAAAAGAACTCTTAGTTGTGGTCTTTGCATTAGACAAGTTTAGGTCTTATTTGGTTGGATCTCTTGTTATTGTTTTCACTGATCATGCAGCATTGAAATATTTGCTCACAAAATAAGATGTCAAACCATGTTTGATTTGATGGATCCTCCTACTCCAAGAGTTTAACATTGAAATTTGAGATAAAAAGAGAGTAGAGAATGTAGTGGCTGATCATTTGTCTTGTCTTTCAAGCTATAAGACCATAATTGATGAATATCTAATAAATGAACTCTTTGCTGATGAAAATTTATTTTGTGCAGGTACTGTCTCTTATATTGCTTCTCCATGGTATGCTAACATAGCAAATTACCTAGCCACAAGTCAGATTCCTTCTCATTGGTCTAAACTTGACAAACAAAAATTCTTGCGCAATGTGCGCACCTTTTTTTGGGATGACCCCTACCTATTTAAATATTGTCCTGACCAAATTATTAGGCGGTGCATCCCTGATCATGAAATTCCAAGGGTCATTAATTTTTGTCATGCATTAGCCTGTGGTGGGCATTTCTCTTCCAAGAAAACCATTGCCAAAATCTTGCAGTGTGGTTTTTATTGGCCTACCATGTTTAAAGATGTTCATGCCTTTTGTGTTGCATGTGACCGATGTCAACGACTAGGTAGCCTCACTAGGCGTAACATGATGCCCCTTAACCCCATCCTTGTTTTGGAAATATTTGATTGTTGGGGGATTGATTTCATGGGACCTTTTCCAAGTTCATTTGGTTACCAATTCATCCTTGTAGCTGTTGATTATGTGTCTAAATGGGTGGAGGCCATTGCATCTCGAACTAATGACCATCGAGTTATGGTCAAATTCTTGAAAGAAAATATTTTCTCTCATTTTGGCATGCCTCGGGCTATGATTAGTGATGGGGGAAAATATTTTTGTAACAAGCCCGTTAGGATTTTGATGATAAAATATGGTGTAATTCACAAGGTCAGTACCCCCTATCACCCACAGACTAGTGGCCAAGCTGAGTTGGCAAATAAGTAGATCAAGAACATTTTAGAGAAAACAGTCAATCCAAACCGTAAAGATTAGTCCCTACAACTAGTTGATGCTTTGTGGGCATATCGCACTGCTTATAAGACCTCTTTAGGAATGTCTCCTTATAGGCTAGTTTATGGAAAGCCTTGTCATCTCCCTGTTGAGATTGAGCACCATGCATATTCGGCCATTCGACAATTCAATGACAATGAAAACGAGGTTGGCAAAAATAGAAAGCTTCAATTGGATGAATTAGAGGAGCTGAGAAATGATGCATTTGAAAATGCAAAAAATTCAAAACATAAGATGAAAACTTTGCATGATAAACATATTCTTAGAAAATCCTTTCATGTTGGTCAAAAGGTTCTCTTGTATAATTCACGATTACATCTCTTTCCTGGGAAGTTGAGGACAAAATGGATTGGTCCATTTGTGATTAAATCCATCTCTGAGCATGGTGCATTTGAGGTAGAAAATCCCAAGAATGGAAATATTTTCAAAGTAAATGGTCATCGATTGAAACTTTATCTTGAAAATGTTGTGGCTGAAGTTGAGACATTGAATCTTGAAGATCCAATACCATTGTAGTATCAAAAGTAATGAGTTTTTATTTTTATTTTTATTTTCATTTTCATTTTTTTCTTCTTTTTTCCATCTCTTATATTTTCTTGTTCATGCATTCGGGACAATGCATTATTTTAAGTTGGGGGGTGTGAGGTTCTTTATTTTCAAAAAAAAAAAACATCAATGTTTTTTTTATGTTTTCTTTTAGTTGTGATATGCAGGTTAAAAAATCAATCAAGCAAGAAGTCAGCTCATGCCCAATTCAATCAGACATTCATCCTTGAAAACAGAAGGGGAGTAACAATTTTCTAATCTTTATACTTTTCTTCTCTTTCTCTTTTACATTGAGGATAATGTAAAACTTAATTTTAGATATTTCATTATGTTGAATGCTTGAGATAACCATGCTTGTTAAAAAAAAAAATACTTGCATTCGTATGTGAATGAGACTTGTTTAGGATCATCATTACCTTTTTGGGTTCATTATTGTGTTGAACATTGCATGCTTTAATTTGGGATAGATAATATCTTATAAAGCAAGATATAACATACTTTTTTTTAAGATTACTGAAGTACATCTTTCCTTGTAAAAGTTGTGTGAGTTGTGTGAATATGCATGAAAGATGAGTATGATGCTTTACTTGTGATTATCCCTTTTGATCTAGTCCTAAACAAGGTTTAAGTAAATAGAGTAATAATCATTACATAAATAAATAAATGTGTACAAAGTTCTATCTACTCCAATGTTTTGAGTTGCTTAATAACTAGGGGTATTCATCACAAATGTTTATCTTTACGTCAAACGGCAGGTTGAAATATGAGTATGCAAAGCACTTTAAGTTTGTGACTTTGTGAGTAACTGATTAGTACTTAAAAGTGCATTTTTGTCATGGTTTTATATCATCATTTTGCACTTGAAGTATCAATAACTCCTTAACTAAAGCATGTTTTATAATAATATATCTAATAATATAAGATACCTTTAATTTATGGTAAATGTTCATTTTAAATGCAGGCCTATCACATAAATAAAAGGATTGATTGATGACTTTAAGAACTTAAATTGCAAAGGCAAAGAGATGGTCAAACTTAGAAAAGAGATGTCGGTGCAATCCAAACTGGAACACTGTTCGGTAATTGGGCCATATCTGAAGCTACAGATCTCAGATTTAGGTCCAATTTATATGGATGGAAAGGTAAGACATAGGCCTACAACGTTTATATGGAGTCCAAGATCTAAAAAGGCCATTATCAAGTCCAAATTATGGCAACAACAAAGAAGCCCGAATCTGTCTTCCAGCCCGAGCACTGTTTGGTATTTTGGCCATATCTGGAGTTCTAGAAGTCAAAATAAGCTGAATGTTTTACACAAGAAAGTTGAGACAATTGCCTACAACTTTCATGTTTGCAACTGGCTCCAATTTTGACGTTATCAATGACGTTTTGGGCAAACAAGAGAAGATAAGGATTGTCACCAAGTCAAAAGTTGGCCACCCACTTATCAATTAGTCATCAAATCAATAGTTCCCAATTTTGGCCTATAAAAGGAGGCATTTGCCATGCATTTAGGCATCTTGGTGTTCAGATCAAGATCATGCTCTTCCTTTCTCTCTTTGTATTTTTTGTAATGTTTATGCTTTAGTTTCATTAATATCAAGTTTATGCCTTTCATTTCCTTTCCTTTACTTAGTTAACATTTATGTTCTTATTTTGTTTATTTGTTTTCCTTTCTTTCACTATGTCTAGCTAAGTTAATTATGTCAAGGTGAAAAGGTTACACTAATGGTGGAAGAATAAGTATAGTGTAAACTTAATATGGACCTTAATATTTGATACTAACATGTTTTATATTTGTTATCTTGTTCACTCTTTAATACTTTGCTTGTTAAATGACTAATCTTGATTTATGTTGTATAACACTTGGTACAACAAATGCTTGGCACTTTCATGGCCCATAATGTATGGTATAACCGACACCTGAGCTATGAAGGGAACTTGATTTGTTGTTAACATAAGTTATAATCATGAATGCTTGACGAGATTTACAAGTATTAGCATTAATTGAATAAGATGACTAATGTAATCATGTTAACAATATATAATCTGATTGGAACCTCCTTTGTGTGTGGTTTCCAATTCAATAATAAGAGTTTATACTATACTTGTTTGATATACCATTAGTGGAAGCTCTAACCTTGACATTTGTTATTATTATTATTTAAATCCTTACATTAATTTTCCATCACCAAGTTCTCATCATCTTCTTCTTCTTCTCTTTCTTTATTATTATTATTATTACTACTACTACTATTATTATTACTACTACTACTACTACTAGTATTACTACTACTACTAGTATTATTATTATTATTATTATTATTATTATTATTATTATTATAGTTGTTGTTATTATTGCTATTATTGTTGTTTATAATTGTTGTCTATAATTTGTACAATTAACCTCCCTGTGGTTCGACCCCGGTCTTGCTGGGTTATTTATTACTTTGACACTCCTACACTTGGGAGAAGACATCAACCTTTTAGTCATGTCAGTAACCAGGTGCATTCATCACAAATGTTTGTATTCGCGTCAAAAGGGAAATGACAACTTAAAGACAAAGAATAAATCATATCTTCAAAAAAAAAAAGAAAAAAAAATATATAGATATTTCTCTAGTTTGCTACCTTGTTTGTGTTGGTGAGAAGGGAAGATTACAAGTTGAGTTTTCATATGAATCAATTATGTTGGTTGCACAATAAATATGACTGAATTTGGAAATTTTGTATGGATGTTTGATTTAGAGAATGTGAGCATGCTTATTTTTCTTTATTTTCTATTGTGTACACTAAGTTAAAGATACCAATGTTTGCATGATAGGTCCTTCAAGTGTGATGAATCGAGCCTAATTATGGTTGTTATTATTATTATTGTTATTTTAAAGGTTTTATGTTTTGTTTTGCTTGAGGACTAGCAAAATCTAAGTTGGGGGGTGTGATTGTGCATCAAAAGTGTCATTAAGTCTCTTATTTTACATATGTATTTATTGTTTTTATTTGGTTGTTTTTATAATAATTGATGTGTTTTTTAGTAATGAAGTTTGTTTTAATGTTTCGATAGGTTTTTGGAGCTTAAATGAATTAATTCAGAAAATTCAATGTCGGAATTCAGAACAAAGAATTGAAGAGACATTTAGTTGAAGATTGAAGCAAATCTTGGTTCAAATAAGTGCTCCAAATTTGTCCCAAAAATCAATTCTATTTCAATTCTAGAAAAGAATATCATATGATTTATTTCAAGCCCAAACTTGCCTTATGTTGTGTGCAAACTTCAACCATTAAACACTCAAGGTTTCAATGTCAATCTTAACCCAAATAATAAGTACATTTGTATACTTATTTGATGCTCAAATTCAGCCCAAAATCAGCTCCAAATCAGCCTTAAATCAACCCCAAATCAACCTTCAAATCAACCCAAACACAATCCATGATCTTACATGTCCACACAACAAATAACAATTGATTTATTTTGGGTAATCCATTGATCCAAGAAGGCAAGCACATGGATGGAAAGATGGAGGGGATATTTTAACATTATTTTGGGTCAAAAAGAAGAAGGAGACACCTCATAAATGAGGAAGAAAAACGTGCACCAAAGTAGTTGTAAAGCTGTCTTGATTTGATTTTTCAGAACACCTTTCGGTGTTTTGCCCATAACTTTCGGTACTTGTCCAAATGAGCTGTTCTTTAATGATCTGGAAAGGTGACAAACTTTCCTATAAATATGTCTCTAATAGACTTCTCGAAAAAAAGGCTTCTAAGAGAGTCAAATTGTTGTCCAAAGTTAAAGTCAGATTTGTGTCCGAAATTTTTCCGAAATTGTATTGTGTTCTTCTTTATAGATTTCGGTTCTTTAGTTTGTAAAACTTATTATTTCTATTTTATTCAAGTTATTTCATGTTTATTGAAGTGTTCTTATATATAATCATGGTTGGCTAAACTCTTTCTTGGATCCAAATCAAGGATAATGGTGATTGAGGTGAGTTCTTTAGGATATGAATGAATCTTAATGTTTATCTTCTTATTTTCTTTATGAATGATTTATTATTGTAAAGAAATTTTAGAAATCATTTAGGTAATGTTATAATCTTGAATTGTTATGCACAAATTTTAATTTTGGTATAGAGATTGCTTGATTCAATGTCTTACTTAATATGAAAGTACTTGTTCATTCTTAAGCAATAATCAATCTTCATCTTTCTAATCTTCATTGTAATATCTTCTGATCTAATATCACCATCGTTGAGATTAGGTTGAGTTATCTTATATATGTTGAAGAAATCACCAATACATCACCATTAAAATTGATTTGGACCAAGACTTACTTTTCTTGTCATTTAAACTCTATTTACATTTTTTTTATCTTTGAAAACAAATCCATCAATTATTTTCAACCAAGTTATTGTTAATTTAATTTCTCTTGAGTTTTTTTTTGTTACTTAGCTTAATTTCCAGATCTAGCTCTCTATGGATATGACCTCGATCTTACCGAGTTAATTGCTACATCGCACACTCGTGCACTTGCGAGTTAAAACAAGCCGATCATAAAACGCGGTCAAGCAAAACACATCAATGTTGGTTAATTTAGAGGATTGTAGATTATATGGAATGAAGAGCCATGATGACCATGTGTTTATGCAAACACTCATTCCATTAGCTTATCATGATTTATTGCCAAAAAGGATATGAGATGCACTCATGAAGATCAATCATTTTTTTAGAGATATATATTGCAATAAGTTGTAGACATAACACATTAAGAGGCTTGAAAAAAATATTGTTGAGACAATATGCAAACTTGAGATGATATTCCTTCCATCCTTTTTTGACTCTATAGAGCATCTACCTATACATTTATCATATGAGGAAAAAGTTAGAGGCTTGGTTTAGTATAGATGGATGTATCCATTTGAGAGGTTAAAGATTACATATGCAATTTAATCTTCAATATTATTTTCATTGTTTCTGTTAATTGAAAATATTCATTTTATTCCATGCAGGTACTTGTTCAACCTTAAGAAAAGGTAAAAAACAAGACGCATATTGAGTTATCAATATGTGAGGCCTATATTGTTGATGAGATCTTAACATTTATCTCATATTATTTCGAGCCTCATTTAAGAATAAGAATCAATCGCGTACCAAGGTATGACGATGGTGGTGAAGTGTCTTCGAGTGGAAACTTATCAGTATTCTCTAATTCTGGACAACCCACACCTAAAAATGCTGTTAGGGAAAGATATTTGTTGGAAATAGAATTCAGACAAGCATATAATTATGTGTTTTTTAACTGCGATGAACTGAGACCTTTTATTTAATAAGTATACTACTTAAACTTTGTTATTAATGAACTATTTCTCTCATGTAATATCATAAACTCATACATTGTTGAATACCTCATAGGCAACATCGTCAATATTTATTGTCTAATAACTCACAATTGATCGAATCTCAAATCTTTTAATTACAAAATGAACAATTTTCGACGTGGTTCAGAACATATATAAGTACTATCAAAAACTCATTATATACTAGGATACTTAATTTCATTACATAATTCTCGATCACTATTCATTATTGTACTTGATATACCAGGTTTATAAAATGAGAAGAAATGTTAGCGCTACATTATCTCTATTAAGTCTGGGTCCTAAAAGAAAAGTGAAGTGCTATAACAGGTATTTTTTTAATGGGTATATGTTTCATACTGAAGAATATGGGCAGGGTAAAAAGACATATAATAATGAGGTTCGTGTTAATGGATCAACTTCTAATGAGTTTGAAATTAGATGAGGTAATTGAATTGCAATATCATAACGAGTAGAATAAAGTATTTTTATTCAAATGATATTGGCATAACACCACTAACAAAGGAATTAGAGTAGATCTCCATCATGGTTTGGTTGAAATTAACTAAAAAACCTAAACTCTACAATGTCAACGATGTCTTTCTTTTCACCAAGCAATGCCAACAAGTTTATTACACATGCACCCCTTCCTTTAGAAAGGATTGTTTAAGAGTTGATTGGTTATCCTTATTGAAAACCAAACCCAAAGGTCTTGTTGAGGTTGTTTAGGATAAGAACCATGACTCAAATGTCAGAGATGATGTTTTTCAAGTAAGGGAGTTGGTTGAACCATATTGAGATGGTCCATCGATTGACTTGGAAGAAAATTCAAATTTTCACGTCTTTAATAATATTTTTATTGATGTTGATGTTGATGAATTGAATGTTGTTCTGAGCTTTAGTGGACAAGCATAAGTCGATGAAGATGATGATAACAATGATATCAATGTAAAAGATTGTGTTGGAGCTAATAACGAGTCAATCGAAGAAGAAAAAGACAATTCTAACTAACTATGAAAACATGAAAGTACTGTAACACCACAAATGATAATTGAATGTATCTCTGACTGTGTACTGTTTATAATTTTTTACTAACAAAATCATGAACAAACCGCCAAAAATCTGGAGGGTTTTTTTTTAAAAAAATTAGTGCCAAATGAAAATTTCAAGGTAAATGTACCAAGGGAATCACCGATAGATTAATTAAAAATAATATTATTTAATAGTTCATTAGTAAAAACACAATATAAAACCCAGCGAGATGTTGGAAGTTTAATTTTTTGTGTTCACTCTCTCATTTCTCTCTTCACTCTCTTAATTTTCTCCATTCTCAAACTCTCACTCTCTTAATCCTCTCTTGTTCAAGTCTTCTCAAGTAGAATTAACAGGTATATATGATGAATCTTTTGATATATTTTCTTCTTATTTTTTTGGATTATTAACAATGTATTTTTTTTTCATCACATGTAGATAAACTATAAAATTAACCACTCCATTAAGATAAGTATGCTATATCTTGCTTTATAAGATATTATCTATCCCAAATTAAATGCATGCAATGTTCAACACAATAATGAACCAAAAAAATGTAATGATGATCCTAAACAAGTCTCATTCACATACGAATGCAAGTTTGTTTTTTTTAACAAGCATGGTTATCTCAAGCATTCAACATAATGAAATATCTAAAATTAAGTTTTATATTATCCTCAATGTAAAAGATAAAGAGAAGAAAAGTATAAAGATTAGAAAATTGTTACTCCTCTTCTGTTTTCAATGATGAATGTCTGATTGAATTGGGCATGAGCTGACTTCTTGCTTGATTGATTTTTTTTTAACCTACATATCACAACTCAAAGAAAACATTGATTTTGTTTTTTTTAAGAAAACATAAAGAACCTTACACCCCCAACTTAAAATAATGTATTGTCCTTAATGCATGAACAAGAAAATATAAAAGATGAAAGAAGAAAAAAAAATAAAAATGAGAAGAAAAAAAAACTCATTACTTCTAATACTACAATGGTATTGGATCTTCAAGATTCAATGTCTCAACTTCAGCCACAACGTTTTCAAGATAAGGTTTCAATCGATGACCATTTACTTTGAAAATATTTCCATTCTTAGGATTTTCTACCTCAAATGCACCATGCTCAGAGATGGATTTAATCACAAATGGACCAATCCATTTTGTCCTCAACTTTCCAGGAAAGAGATGTAATCGTGAATTATATAAGAGAACCTTTTGACCAACATGAAAGGATTTTCTAAGAATACATTTATCATGCAAAGTTTTCATCTTATGTTATGAAATTTTTGCATTTTCAAATGCATCATTTCTCAACTCCTTTAATTCATCCAATTGAAGCTTTCTATTTTTGCCAACCTCGTTTTCATTGTCATTGAATTGCCGGATGACCCAATATGTATGGTGCTCGATCTCAACAAGGAGATGACAAGGCTTTCCATAAACTAGCCTATAAAGAGACATTCCTAAAGAGATCTTGTAAGTAGTGCGATATGCCCACAAAGCATCAACCAGTCATAGGGACCAATCTTTACGATTTGGATTGATTGTTTTCTCTAAAATGTTCTTGATCTCCCTATTTGCCAACTCAACTTGGCCACTAGTCTGTGGGTGATAGGGGGTACTAACCTTGTGAATTACACCATATTTTCTCATCAAAATCCCAACGGGCTTGTTATAAAATTTTTTTCCCCCATCACTAATCATAGCCCGGGGATGCCAAAATGAGAGAAAATATTTTCTTTCAAGAATTTAACCACAGCTCAATGGTCATTGGTTCGAGATGCAATGACCTCCACCCATTTAGACACTTAATCAATAGCTACAAGGATGAATTGGTAACCAAATGAACTTGGAAAAGGTCCCATGAAATCAATCCCCCAACAATCAAATATTTCCAAAACAAGGATGGGGTTAAGGGGCATCATGTTACGCCTAGTAAGGCTACCTAGTCGTTGGCATCGGTCACATGCAACACAGAAGACATGGACATCTTTAAACATGGTGGGCTAATAAAAACCACACTGCAAGATTTTGGCAATGGTTTTCTTGGAAGAGAAATGCCCACCACAGGCTAATGTATGACAAAAATTAATGACATTTGGAATTTCATGATCAGGGATATACTGCCTAATAATTTGGTTAGGACAGTATTTAAATAGGTAGGGATTATCCCAAAAAAAGGTGCGCACATTGCGCAAGAATTTTTGTTTGTCAAGTTTAGACCAATGAGAAGGAATCTGACTTGTGGCTAGGTAATTTGTTATGTCAGCATACCATGGAGAACCAATGTAGGAGATAGTACCTCCACAAAATAAATTTTCATCAGCAAAGAGTTCATTTATTGGAGATTCATCAATTATGGTCTCATAGCCTGAAAGACAAGACAAATGATCAGCCACTACATTCTCTACTCCCTTCTTATCTCGAATTTCAAGGTTAAACTCTTGGATTAGGAGGATCCATCGAATCAAAGTGGTTTGGCATCTTGTTTTGTGAGCAAATATTTCAATGTTGCATGATCAGTGAAAACAATAACAAGAGATCCAACCAAATAAGACCTAAACTTGCCTAATGCAATGACCACAACTAAAAGTTTTTTTTTCAATTGTAGTGTAATTCAATTGAGCATCATTCAAAGTCTTGCTAGCATAATATATGACATGAGGTTTGTTGTCTTTTCTTTTCCCTAAAACAGCCCCAACCGCAAAATCACTAGCATCACACATTAGTTTAAATGGTAAAGACCAATCGGGAGCTTGTATGATTGGTGTAGTTGTCAACAACCCTTTAAGCTTTTCAAAAGCTTCTTCACATTTTGATGTCCAATCAAATTGGACATCTTATGACAACAAGTTACACAAGAATGAATGAATCTTGTCCTAAAAGAATGAATGAATTGAGGTTTGGCAATGGTACTAAAAGAATGAATGAATCTTCGATAAAAACCAGCATGTCCTAAAAAGGATCTCACATCTTTCACAGTCCTAGGGGTAGGTAATTTTTGAATGATTTCCACTTTTGACTTATCTACCTCTATTCCTTTTGAAGAGACAATGTGACCTAAGACAATGCCATGTGTCACCATAAAATGACACTTCTCCCAATTAAGTTCAAGATTGCTCTCTTTACATCTTTCAAAGACTTTTTCTAAATGTATTAGACACAACTCATAAGAATCCCCATAAACTGAAAAATCATCTATGAAAACTTCCAAAAAAATTTCCACCATGTCACTAAAGATAATACACCTTTGAAAAGTGGTTGGTGCATTACACAAACCAAAAGGCATTCTTCTATAAGCATAGGTACCAAAAGGACAAGTGAAAGTGGTTTTTTCTTGGTATTCTAAAGAAATCTCAATTTGGTTGTAACCTGAGTATCCATCAAGAAAACAATAGAAAGCTCTTCCAACTACTCTTTCAAGCACCTGGTCTAAAAATGGAAGCAGAAAATAGTCCTTCCTAGTCACCATGTTTAATTTATGATAATCAGTGCACATACGCCATCTAGTTTGGATTCTAGTTAGTACCAGCTCATTATTTTCATTCTTCATTACTGTGACTCCTGATTTTTTAGGGACAACTTAGGTTGGACTAACCCATTTTGAGTTTGCAATAGGGTAAATGATACCTGCATCAAGTAGCTTAAGCACTTCACCTCTCACAACTTCCTTCATGTTTGGTTTCAATCGTCTTTGCATTTGCCTTATAGATTTAGCCTCTTCATCAAGATAGATTCTATGTGTACATAAAAGAGGGCTAATTCCTTTCAAGTCAGTTGACATGACCAAAAAATTCTGAATTCCAACGTTGAATTTTCTGAATTAATTCATTTAAGCTCCAAAAACCTATCAAAACATTAAAACAAACTTCATTACTAAAAAGCACATCAATTATTATAAAAAAAATAAATACATATGTAAAATAAGAGACTTAATGACACTTTTGATGCACAATCACATGCCAAAACGAGAGAAAATGTTTTCTTTCAAGAATTTGACCACAACTCGATGGTCATTAGTTCGAGATGTAATAGCCTCCACCTATTTAGACATATAATCAATAGCTATAAGGATGAATTGGTAGCCAAATAAACTTGGAAAAAGTCTCATGAAATCAATCCCCCAACAATCAAATACTTCCAAAACAAGAATGGGGTTAAGGGGCATCATGTTATGCCTAGTGAGGTTACCTAGTCGTTGGCATCGGTCACATGCAACACAGAAGGCATGGACATCTTTAAACATGGTGGGCCATGATGTAACCATATTATTCGATAGTTTCACCCACATTTACCTAATGTTTTTTCCATGTTTTATATGTAAAATGCCTTGATATTCTTTGTTTTATGTTTTGAAGGCACTTTTGGATGAAAAATGCAAAAAGGAGTAAATTGGAGATAATTGGCAGATTTGATGTTCAGTCGATGTTTTGTGCAGAGCGTGATTTCTAGAGATCAAAATGAAGTGAGTCCAGTGGCTCTAAAAAGCTAACATCCATACCTTTCTGGAAATGTAATGCAAGAAAAATACAAAGAGGAAGATCATGGAAATCACATCCTTCAAAGTCAAATCTCGTATTCTACCACTATTGACCTTTGTCCATTCAAAATTCCATATCTGGAGCTATAGAAGTCCAATTGATGCAAAATCAATTTTGTTGGATTCTTGACTCAAAGGTCTAGAAACGCTCCAATGTTCAGCCAAAAACAATGTCAGATGAGGGCGATATGATTTTTCAAAGATGACAACTGAATTCTGCCAGCAATCAGGTTTCGTGAAGAAATGAGTCCAAATTATGTTTCAAAGCTTCTAAACTATCATCCAAGTTATAATTTCAGCAATTTAGCCCCTCTAGTAAATCAATCTAGAAGGTCAATAAAAGAAACCACCAACCTCAAACCACCAACCTCAAATCACCAACCACAAACCAGCTGCAAGTTGGAATGCTGCCATTGTCAAAGAAGGAGGCTATAATGGTGGGTTGTTTGTGGTGACTACTAATGTCAAAGTTTGGCATGTTTGGCAGCCACCATTATTGATAAAGAAGCAAGAGGAGCTGCCATTGAAGCCTATATATAGACACCAAGAGAGCCAAGAAAGAAGAGGAGGGAGTGCAATAGAATCAAAGAAAGGTGGTAGCAACTAGAAGTGAAGAAACACAAACTCTCCTCTCTACATACTAGAAATAATGCTTTCTTTTATCTTTAGGAGTAGTTGTTCAATAGATATGCAAGGCTAAGCTCTTTTCGTGGTTGCAAGGACGCATAAACTTTCAGATTTCAAGAACTGTGAGATTTATTCTTCATTTATTTTCAGTTTGTATTATGAATGAGTATGATTGTTTTCTTATGCATGTTTTCTATGATTGTTGTTGATAATTGCTAGAGCGGACTCTAAGTTATTATTGTGAACAATCTATTACTAAGTTTGATATCAGAACCGGAGTTAGGGTATATAAACTTGTGAAGCAACTAAGCTTGATAATTGTGGCGGAACTACGTTATTAAACTTAGGGAAAACATTCGATCAAAGCAACACAAGCAGACAACTTGGTTGTTAAGATTCATCAATTTATCTAGATCTTAAGGCTGCCATTAGATTAAATCATTAGTGCGAACACTGTGATTATTTGTTGGTTAGAGCTAGTTATACGGCGGATCCGTTAATTAACCAAAGTTAAGAAAAGATAAAAATTCAGAATATAAACTGGAGTTTCGTTTTAAGGATCAGTTCTGCTTTTTGTAGGTGGATGTGTGCTTGTGACCAAGGTTTGTTTTCTTGATAAATTTTAGTTTTAATTGATCGTCTTCACTAGTTTAATTTCTTCCATATTTTAGATTATCACAAATCAAAACCCCCCAATTGCATAACGTATAGCATAAAAATCTGAAATAAATCTTCCTCGTGGGATCGATCCCTTGCTTGCTTTTCTCTCTATACTATCTAGTGTGATTTAAGTGTAAGGGTAATTAATTTGTGCGACCGCGACATCGCAACAGGCCAATAAAAATCACACTACAAGATCTTGACAATGGTTCTTAGAAGAGAAATGCCCATCACAGGCTAATGCATGACAAAAATTAATGACACTTGGAATTTCATAATTGGGGATGCACCGCCAAACAATTTGGTCAGGGTAGTATTTAAATAAGTAGGGGTCATCCCAAAAAAAGGTACTCACATTGCACAAGAATTTTTGTTTGTCAAGTTTAGACTATTGAGAAGGAATCTGACTTTTAGCTTGGTAATTTGCTATGTCAGCATACCACGACGAGCCAATATAGGAGACAGTACTTGCACAAAATAAATTTTCATCAGTAAAGACGTCATTTATTAGAGATTCATCAATTATGGTCACATCACTTGAAAGACGGGATAAATGATCAGCTATTACATTCTCTACTCCCTTTTTCATTTTGAATTTCAAGGTTAAAATCTTCGAGTAGGAGGATCCATCGAATGAAATGTGGCTTGACAGCTTGTTTTGTGAGCAAGTATTTTAATTTTGCATGATTAGTGAAAACAATAACAGGAGATCTAACCAAATAAGACCTAAACTTGTCTAACGCAAAGACCACGACTAAGAGTTCTTTTTCAGTTGTAGTGTAATTCAATTTAGCATAATTCAAAGTCTTGCTAGTATAATAAATTACATGAGGCTTCTTATCTTTTCTTTGCCCTAAAACAACCCCTATCACAAAATCACTAGCTTCACTGATTGATACTTAAAAGTGTATTTTTATCAAGGTTTTATATCATCATTTTGCATTTGAAGTATCAATAACTCATTAACTAAAGCATGTTTTATAATAATATATCTAATAATATAAGATACCTTTAATTTATGATAAATGTTTATTTTAAATGTAGGCATATCACATAAATGAAAGGATTGATTGATGAATTTAAGAAGTGAAATTGAAAGGACAAAGAGATGGTCAAACTTAGAGAAGAGATGTCAGTGCAGTCCAAACTAAAACACTGTTTAGTAATTAGATCATATCTAGAGCTGTAGATCTCAGATTTAGGTCTATTTTATATAGATGGAAAGGTAAGACATGGGCCTACAACTTTTATGGAGCCGAAGATCTAAAAAGGCCATTTTCAAGTTCAAATTGGAGCAACAACAAAGAAGTCTAAATCTATCCTCCAGCCCGAGCACTATTTAGTATTTTAGACATATCTGGAGTTGAGAAAATGATATAAATTGCTTACACAAGAAAGTTGAGAAAATTTTATACAACTTTTATGTTTACAAGTGGTTCCAATTATTGTTTAATCCTTACGTTAATATTTCATCTCAAAGTTCTCATCATCTTCTTCTTCTTCTATTTCTTTTTCTTTATTATTATTATTATTGTTGTTGTTGTTGTTGTTATTACTATTACTACTACTGCTATTATTATTATCATCATCATCATCATCATCATCATCATCATTATTGTTCTTAGATATAAAACTAAGGGAAGATGTGAGCCACAATCACAACTACCCGTATATACTCATGCTTTTTCAAAAGTAAATAAATAAATAAATAAAGAGAGAGAGAGAGAGAGCGTGTGTGAGACTCCAGCTGGCCTATATATAGGTGGTATGATTGGCTTTCTAATTTCTCATCTATAAAATCCTCTCTTCCTTCCTTTCATTTCTACTCAACCTATACACTCAACAAATACAGAAATGTGTAGAAATGGCAAGTTCCTTAGGCCATCATATGAGAAATATTTATGTTTTCGATGGATCTAGTCTTGGGAAAGAAAAGGAGTTTTTAGAATCAGCAAATCATCTTGGTCAAGTGCTAGCTGAGAGAAAGATTTATTTAGTGTATAGGGGAGGCAGTTTTGGGTTAATGGGAGGTGTGTCAATAGCTGTATTTTTAGGAGGTAGTCAAGTTTTGGGGGTTATCCCCAAAGCTTTAGCACAAGGGGATATAATTGGAAAAACAATTGGAGAGGAATTTCAGGTCTCCACAATATCGGCTCGAATGAATGATCATGAAGGGAACTTGATTTGTTGTTAACATAAGTTATAATCATGAATGCTTGACGAGATTTACAAGTATTAGCATTAATCGAATAAGATGACTAATGTAATCATGTTAACAATCAATAATCTGATTGGAACCTCTTTTATGTGTGGTTTCCAATTGAATAATAAGAGTTTATACTATACTTGTTTGACATACCATTAGTGGAACCTCTAACCTTGACATTTTTTATTATTATTGTTTAATCCTTACGTTAATATTTGATCTCAAAGTTCTTATCATCATCTTCTTCTACTATTTCTTTTTCTTTATTATTATTATTGTTGTTGTTGTTGTTACTACTACTACTACTACTACTACTACAATTATCATCATCATCATCATCATCATCATCATCATTATTGTTATTACTATTATTATTGTTGTTGTTTTTATTATTGTTGTTGTTGTATTATTGTTATTTATAATTTGTACAATGAACCTCCTTGTGGTTCGACCCTAGTCTTGCCAGGTTATTTACTACTTCGACACTTCTGCACTTAGGAGAAGACATCAATCTTTTAGTCGTGTCAATCACACATTAGCTCAAATGGTAAAGACTAATCAGGTGCTTATATAATTGGTGCTGTGGTCAATAACCCTTTAAGCTTTTCAAAAGCTTTTTGACATTTTGATGTCCATTCAAATTGGACATCTTGTGTCAACAAGTTACTCCATGGTTTGGCAATGGTACTAAAAGAATGAATGAATCTTCGGTAAAAACCAGTGTGTCCTAAAAAGGATCTCACATCTTTCACAATCCTAGGGGTAGGTGACATGATCAATGAGTTGATGTCTTATCCCAAGTGCAGGAGTGTCAAAGTAAAATAACCCGGCAAGACCGGGGTCGAACCATAGGGAGGTGAATTATATAAATTACAAATAAAGAATAAGAGTTGAAGAGAATAATAACAGAAAAAGAGTTGAAGAAAGTTTTAGGATGTGATATTGATGTAAGGATTAAACAATAACAAAACATATGTCAAGGTTATAGGATTCACTAATGGTATTTCAAATAAATATAATATAAACTCTTTTTATTACTCAACTAGAAACCACACACAAAGGAGGTTCTAATCGGATGATTTCTTGTTATTAGCTCATTATAAATTACTAACATGATCATATTAATTATCTTATCTAAGTAATACCATACTTATAAATATCATCAAGCATTCATGTTGCTAGTTTATGTTAACAACAAATCAAGTTTCTATCATAATAACGATGTCGGCCGAAAACTATGAAGGATTAAGCATTTGATGTACCAAATATTATACAACACAAATTTAAATTAACCATTTAATAAGCAAGGTATTAAGAATTAGTAAGATAAAAAGATAAAACATGTTAATAACAATCTTTCTTGGATATAAACATTTAAAGCTCATGTTGAGTTTATATTATACCTATTCTAACACCATTAGAGAAACCTTTTCACCTTGACATAATTAACTTAACTAAACATTAAGAAGGAGAAAAACATAAATAAACAATATAAAAACATAAACATAATATAAGCTAACTAAGTATAGGAAAGGAAATGAAAGAGCATAAACAAGAGATTACTATAGCATAAAAGAAAACTTGAACATTACAAAGATGTAGAGAGAAAGCAAGAAGATAACTTTGATCTGAAAATTAATATGACTAAATACATGGACAATGCCTCCTTTTATAGGCTAACTTTCAGAACTATTGATTGATTGAAAAATTGGTGGGCATCCATTGATTTGGTGGCTGGTTTTTGACATTAATGGCTGCTGGTTTTTTGATATTGTGGGCTGATTTTTGATATTGTTGGCTGGCCAAAACGTCATTGCTCACATCAAAATTATAGGCAACTAAATTATGGAAGTTGTGGACAATTGTCTCAGCTTTCCATAAAAAAAAAACAGAGCTTATTTGGACTTCTAGAACTCAAGATATGAGCCAAAAATCGAATAGTGTTTGAGCTGCAGGACAGCTTTCGACGTCTTCGTTGTTGCTAAGATTTGAGCTTGAAAATGGTAGAACTGAGTCTTTAAGTCCATATGAAAGTTGTAGGTCTATATCAAATAAACAATATCTACAGCTCTAGATATGATCAAATTACTGAACGGTGTTCGAGTTTGGAATGTACCAGCAACACTTTGCTAAGTTTGGCCTTTTTTTTATCCTTTCAATTTCAATCCTTAAACTCATCAATCAATCCTTTTATTTATGTGATAGACCTGCATTTAGGATGATCATTTACCATGAATTAAAGGAATATTATATTTTTAGACTCGCTAATATAAAACATGCTTTTGTTAGGGAATTTAATGATACTTTAGGTGCAATATGATCATATAAATCCTTAATGAGAATGCACTTTTAAGTACTAATCAGTAGGTAATTTTTTAATGACTTTAATTTTGACTTATCCACCTCTATTTCTTTTGAAGAAACAGTATGACCTATGACAATGCCATGTGTCACCATAAAATGGCCCCAATTGAGTACAAGATTGCTCTCCTCACACCTTTCAAGAACTTTTTCTAAATGCATTAGACACAACTCATAAGAATACTTATAAACTGAAAAATCATCCATGAAGACTTCCAAAAAAATTTCCACCATGTCACTAAAGATACTCTTCATACATCTTTGAAAAGTGATTGGTGCATTACACAAGCCAAATGGCAAAGCATAGGTACTGAAAGGATAAGTGAAAGTGGTGTTTTCTTGGTTTTCTAAGAAAATCTCAATTTGGTTATAACCTAAGTATCCATCAAGAAAATAATAGAAAGCTCTTCCGGCTACTTTTTCAAGTACTTGGTCTAAAAATGGAAGTGGAAAATGGTCCTTCCTAGTCACCATGTTTAACTTACGATAATCAATGCACATATGCCATCCAATTTGGATTCTTGTTGGCATTAGCTCACTATTTTCATTCTTCACAACAGTGACTCCAGATTTTTTAGGGATAACTTAGGATGGACTAACCCATTTCGAGTTTGCAATAGGGTAAATGATACTTGCATCAAGTAACTTAAGCATTTCACCTCTCACTACTTCCTTTATGTTCGGGTTCAATCATCTTTGCATTTGCCTCACAGATTTAGCCTATTCTTCAAGATAGATTCTATATGTACATAAAAGAGGGTTAGTTCCTTTTAAATCAGTAATTGCTTTCTTGTGTTTTCTCACCACTTTCAAAAGTTTTTGTTCCTACTTTATGCTATGTTTTGATGAAATCACAATAGGATATGATTCATCTTCCCCTAGAAATGCATACATAAGATCACTCGATAAAGACTTCCTTTCTGGTTTATAAGGTTGGAAAAGAGATGCCTCAACTTTCACTAAGGGTGAAATCAAAGTCTCAAACGAGGACGTCCATTGACCTATTGACATAATAGGCATTGGATTTAGATAAGTCTCAAGTTCTCTTACTTCCTCATCAACACATTCCAAAGAATAAAATATTTCATCATGAATTAACACTCTCCAATGGATCCTTTATCCACACTCTTTTAAAGTGTTCTTGACAAATTATTTAGATCAAATCTACCTCTCTAATGTTCTCATGTTCATCAATTTGTTTAAAGACATTGAATATGTTCATCTCCACAGTTATATTCCCAAAAAACGATTTCATCACCCCATTCCTATAGTTAATTAAAGCATTGGATGCAGCTAAGAAAGGTCTACCTAAGATGACTGGGATGGGAGCATTAGATCCTTTAATAGGCGCAGTGTCTAACACTACAAAATCAACAGGAAAGTAGAATTTATCTACTTAGACCAACACATCCTTAACAATACCCCTAAGAATTTTGATTGACCTATCAGCTAATTGAAGGGTGATTTGAGTAGGCTTGATTTCTCCTAAACCTAACTATTCATAAACAGTGTAGGGTATTAAATTCACACTTGCTCCTAAATCCAACAAAGCTTGATCTATCTTATGACTTCCAATAATGCATGAAATGGTAGGACTACTAGGATCTTTGTAATTAGGAGGGGTCTTAAACTGAATGATGGCACTAGCATGTTAAGTTAGAACGAGTCTTTCTTTCATATTCAATCTCCTTTTGACTATGCATAAGTCCTTAAGGAACTTTAGATAAGATGGGACTTGTTTAATTGCATTAAGGAGTGGAATGTTGACTTTCACTTGTTTGAACAACTAATAGATTTCTGAGTTCATAAGATCATATTTAGGTTTCCCTAAACTTTATGGAAATGGTGCTTTAGGAACAAATTCTAAATCACTCACTTTGACTCCAATTTTTCTTGAATCATCTCCTTTCTCACTCATTTCTCTCAGCTTCTTTTTCACTCAAACTTTCATTGGTCACTTATGTTTTGATTCCTTCTTCACTATCCCTAGATTTCTCCTCCACAATACCTCTAGGAATCCCAAAACCTATAGCTTTATCAACAATCTTTCCACTTCTAAAGGTAGTGATAGCTTGGACTTGTTCATGGTTTGAAGATTCACTAGGTGAGGATTCACTCATGTGTACCTGACCTCTAGGATTTGGCATTGGTTAAGCTGGGATCTTTCCCTTCTCTTGAATGCTTAGTGATTGAGTCAACTTGGTTAGTTGACTTCGAATGTCATCTAAGGCCTATTGGTCTAGTCTTGAAATTTATAAGCTTGGTTGTTGATTCCTCCTTGTGTTTGCATGAATTGCTGTAGAGTATCCTCTAGGGATCTCTTATGAGGTAGTTGGTATGTGTTATGTGTGGGACCATGAAAATAGTTGGGTTAGAGGTTGAAATGTTTGAGGTACTAAAGAGCCCTTATTTCTCCATCCAAAATTTACATAGTTCCTCCATCCAGGATTATAGGTATCCGAGTAGGGATTACCTACTGGGTTTGAAAAAGGCTTTCTAACATTATTTGAACAAGATGTTTGACCATATAACACTTCCTTGAAGGCTAAAATGGTAAGACACTCAGTTGTCCTATGTCATTTTCTTTCACACATAACACAACTCTCCTCTTGTTGTCCACTCATGACATGTACTTTTTTAAGCTTAAGAGACTCTACTTTCCTAGTCAATGAGGCTAATCTAGTATTGAGGTCATCGGTTTCTTTCAATTGAAACTTACCACTTGAATGAGAAATGTGTTTCTAGACTCAACATGAAGTGGGAGAGAGGTCTCCCATTGCTTTGTGTTTTCAACCAACAAGAGAGTTATAGAACTCTTCCTAAGCTTGGTTCTTTGACATAAAACTCACCATTACACATGGTTGATACTAGCTTTTTAAAATCTACAATAAGAGAGTCATAAAAGAAACTCACTAACCTCCATATCTCAAAACCATGATGGGGGCAAGCATTTAACAAGTCTTTAAACATTTCCTAAGCTTGGTGAAATGACTCATTTGGACTACAAGAAAAATTCATTATTTGACGTTGTAAGGCTACCGTTCTATGAGTGGGGAAGTATTTTTTTTCCAAAATTCCGCTTGCATTTCCCTCTATGTACCTATAGACCTAGGACGTAGGGAGTTTAGCCAAAGATTGGCTTTATCCTTTAGAGAGAATGGGAACAATTTAAGCCAAATAATTTTCTCGGTGCATGTTCTATCAATAAAAGTATTACATACCTCTTCAAAGTTCTTAATGTGTATGTATGGATTTTCAAAACCATACCATGAAATGTAGGAAGAAGTTAGATCATGCCAATTTCAAATTGAAAGCTTGTTGGTTAAGAGGCAAAATAATACACGAAGATGTACTTTGTCTAGTCGGGTGAAGATACTCTTTAAGAGTTTGAAAATTAGGTTGATCATTGAATTGTGGAGGTCCATTACCTTGAACACTCCCTTCACCCTCTACATCTTCAACATTAGCCATGATGGAAAAAAATAATATAAAAATTATATGAATATGAAAAGAAAGGATAAAGAAAAAGAAAAAGAAAAAGAAGATTGCAAATAAAAATAAATGAAACATAAAAGATAAAGTAATAGCTCAAAAATAAAAATACAACAAATTATAAAATTCACACTCTAACTAATACGCAATATTAACAACAATAAACATTAAAAGATAATTATAACGAGTATGAATAAAAAGGAGATAATACCGGCCAACTACTTGAACCAATAAATATTAGAAAAATAATCACAATGAAACAATAAATATTAGAAACTAATTAGAATAGACATTAAAAGAAAAACGGTTGAACTAACCAAAATCCAACAATTAGTAGTCAAGTCCACAATCCAATATCTGAAAAGTTGAGGTCAATATATATATATATATATATATATATATATATATATATATATATATTAGATGGTAAAACCAACCATTTGATTTATTTATTTAATTAGGCGGTAAAACCAGCCAGTTGATTTTTTATTTTTTTATTTTACAATAATCAAATCTAAATTTGTTACCTTTACTTGCTAGCTCCCCGACAATGATTTCAAAATTGTTTGACCGCTTTTTATGATCGACTTGTGTTAACTCATAAGTGCACGAATATGCGATGTAACAATTAACTCGGTAAGATCGAGATCATATTTATAGAGAGATAGATCTAGAAATTAAGCTAGGTAACAAAAAAAACTCGAGAAATTAAATTAACAATAACTTGATTGAAAATGATTGATGGATTTGTTTTCAAAGATGAAAATGTGTAAATAGATTTTAAATCACAAGAAAAAGTAAGTCTTGGTCCAAATCAATTTTAATGTTGATGTATTGGTGATTCCTTCAACATATATAAGATAACTCAACCTAATATCAACGATGGTGATATTAGATCAAAATATATTACAATGAAGTTTAAAAAGATGAAGATTTATTATTGCTTAACAATGAACAAATACTTTCATATTAAGTAAGACATTGAATCAAGTAATCTCTATACCAAAACTAAGGTTTGTACATAAAAATTCAAGATTATAACATTACCTAAATGATTTCTAAAATTTCTTTGCAACAATAAAACATTCATGAAGAAAATGAGAAGATAAACATTAAGATTCATTTATATATTAAAGAACTCACCTCAATCACCATTATCCTTGATTTGGATTCAAGAAAGAAATTAGCCAACCATAATTATATATAAGAACACTTTAATAAACATGAGATAAATTGAATCAAACTAAAATAATAAGTTTTACACACTAAAAACCTAAAATCTACAAAGAAGAACACAACACAATTTTGAGTAAAAATTCGAACACAAATATGACACTAACTTTGGATAGAAATTCGACCCTCCTAGAAGCCTTTTATGGAGATGGGTATTAATAAATATTTATAGGAAATTTTGTTAGATTTTTAGATCATTAAATATTAACTCGTTTGGACATCTGAGTCAAAAGTTATAGGCATAAAACCAAAAAGTGTTCTAAAAAATCAAATTAGGCCAGCTTGGAAACCACTTTGGTGCATGTGTTTCTTCCTTATTTATGAGTTATCTCTTTCGTCTTTTTGACCCAAAATAATGTAACAATGTCCCCTCCAACTTTCTATCCATGTGCTTGCCCTCTTGGATCAATGAATTACCCCAAACGAATCAAATGTTATTTGTTGTGTGGACATGTAAGATAATGGATTGTGCATGGGCTGATTTGGGGTTGAATTTAAGTATCAAATAAGGATACATATGTACCTATTATTCAAGCTAAGATTGACATTAAAACCTTGAGTGTTTGATAGTTGAATTTTGCACATAACATAAGGCAAATTTGGGTTTGAAATTGATCATATGTGCTCCATTTGAACCAAGATTTGCTTCAATCTTCAACTAAATTTCTCTTCAATTCTTTGTTTCGAATTATGATGTTGAATTTTCTGAAATAATTCATTTAAGCTCTAAAAACCTATTGAAACATTAAAAAAAACTTCATTACTAAAAAGCACATCAAATATTATAAAAACCCCAAATAAAAACAATAAATACATATGTAAAATAAGAGATTTAATGATACTTTTGATGCATAATCAACCTCCAAGCTAATTTTTCGGTGGGTCCAGTCTTTAGTGTGTAGGGGAGGTAGCCTTGAGTTAATAGGGGGTGTGTCAATAGCTGATTTTTTAGGAGGGAGTCAGGTTTTTGGGGTCGTCCCCAAAGCTTTAGCAAAAGGGGACATCATTGGAAAAATAATTGGAGAGGAACTACAGGTCTTCACGATGTCTGATCTAATGAATGCACTGTTTAACCATGTTAATGCCTTCATTGCCTTACCAGGTGGTCTAGGCACATTGGAAGAGATCTTTCATATTTCATGTTGGGCCCAACTGCACATTCACCATAAACTCATAGGTCTCTTAAATCTTAATGGTTTTTATGATAATTTGTTGTCTTTTTTTATCATGCTATGGAACAAGAATTTCTAACATCTTTGGCACGATAAATCATAATCTCTACTGCTACTGCTAAACAATTGATTAACCATCTATAATCTTTCATCCCTATAATTGATCTCTCTATGAGTCACATAAATTGGTTAACTAAGAAAAGCCGTAAAAAAGCTTAGATTGGATTTAAGCCTTTGTTTATGAATCTTGGTGTCTTTTGGTTTTATTATTATGTTTTGTTGCTTCTTATATTTATTTAAGTGTGTTTCAGGTTTGTCAGTGTTTGTTATTTTAGGTTATGTCTTCTATACTCTATCTTTCTACCTGTAATTGATTAAGGACAATGTCTCGTTTTGGTTGGGGGAGAAGGTAGTAGTTAAAAAAAAAAATTAACTAACTGTGTTTTCTATTTCATAAAGCATGTGCAAAACTGTTGTTACTAGGATGACAAAGTAAAGGAGTTCTTTTGTTAAAGTGACTCTTGAGATGCATCTTAGTAAACATTCTTAACAAGGTCTATTAGAATACTTTTTGAAGTATTTAGGTTTCCAAACTCTCACATTGTTATCACTTAATTCCGCTCATATACTCATTTAACAAGTATTCTTAAACCTTCATTTCACGCACACACTTTAACATATGATTGTGGGTTGCACATTAGATTATTATATTATTTATGTTCTTTTGTTAAAGGTAACAACTAAGGGAAAGGGATAGTATATAATTTAAAAAAAAAATGATAATAAAAATATAGATAAGTTTGGTTTCGTAGTCTCCCTAACTTAAGCAATTAAGCCCGAAGGGGTGTTTTAACACCTAATACCCTAAAGTTAACTAGCTTGAGAGCTATTGACCCAACGCTTGTTACATGGGTTAAGGAGAAAAGATTAAGGGAATCAAACATTGCACTATCTATGTATTAGTATCTGCAACCCGAGCTACTAAGCTCGTAGGGGTGTCTCAACACCTAATGCCTTAAGACCAATTGGTATGAGAGTCATTAGCCGAAAGCTCATTACATGGGTTAAAAATGCATGGTATTTTAAGTTATATGTATATATATATAAAAAAAGAAAAAGAAAAAAAGAAGAAAATAATCTCAACTCAAGGAAGTTAACCTTAAACATTAGAACACCAATTTTATTTTCTTCCAAGTAAAGCCCTATAACTATGTATTGATATATTGAGCATAAAAGGAAGGATTATTAATATCTTGTTTAAGAGGTATTGAGCAGTTATATAAATTTAATGAGAGTTTGTTTATCTAGATAGATTAATGAAAGTTGAATAATGAATTCCTTGTTTTGTGAAATTTGCAAATTGTTTTCTATTTTAACGCTTTAATTATTAGGGACTAGTAATAAGCTAGTTGAGGGGTGTGATCATTACTTAAAAGTGCATTTTTATCAAGGTTTTATATCATCATTTTGCACTTGAAGTATTAATAACTCCTTAACTAAAGCATGTTTTATAATAACATATGTAATAATATAACATACCTTTAATTTATGATAAATGTTCATCTTAAATGCAGGCCTATCACATAAATGAAAGGATTGATTAATGAGTTTAAGTACTGAAATTGAAAGGATAAAGAGATGGTCAAACTTAGAAAAGAGATGTTGGTGCAATCCAAACTGGAACACTGTTCAGTAATTGGGTCATATCTGGAGTTATAGATATCAAATTTAGATCTCCTTTATATAGATAAAAAGGTAAGACATAGGCCTACAACTTTCATGGATCCAAGATTTTAAAATGCTGTTTTCAAGTCCAAATTGTAGCAACAACGAGGAAGTCCGAATCTGTTCTGCAGCCCAAACACTATTCATTATTTAGCCTATATCTTGAGTATTAGAATTTCAAATGACCTCAATTTTTTTCCTAAAAAGCTAAGACAATTTTATAGAACTTTCATGATAAAAGTGGTTCAAATTCTGACGTTATCAATGATGTGTTGTTCAGACAAGAAGATAAGGATTGTCACCAAGTCAAGATGTGGCTACCCACTCATCAATTGTTCATTAAATCAATAATTCCAAATTTTAGCCTATAAAAGGAGGCATTTACCATGTATTTAGGCATCTTGGTTTCTAGATCAAGATCATGCTCTTACTTTCTCTCTTTGTATTTTTGTAATGTTTAAGTTTTGCTTTTATTAATATCTAGTTTATGTATTTCATTTCCTTTGCTTTACTTAGTTAACTTTTATCTTATTTATGTTCTTATCTTGTTTATTTATGTTTCTTTTTTCCATTATGTTTAGCTAAGTTAATTATGTCAAGGTGAAAAGGTTACACTAATGGTGTAAGAATAAGTACAGTATAAACTCAACATGGACCTTAATGTTGGATACTAACATGTTTTATATTTGTTATCTTGTGCACTTTTAATACTTTGCTTGTTAAATGGTTAATCTAGATTTCTATTGTATAACCCTCGAGATAACAAATACTTGACACTTTCATAGCCCAAACCGTATGGTATAATCAACACCTGTGCTATGAAAGGAACTTGATTTGTTATTAACATAAGTTATAATCATGAATGCTTGACAACATTTACAAGTAGGGAAAACTGATTCGCTGCAGACACCACAATTTAGTTGTGAAATCTGATTGGTTGCAGACAATAAAATTTAGTAACAAAAACAGAATCGATGTTGACAATAAAATTCGACAACAAAAACTGATTCGCTACTAACACCACAATTCGACAGCAAAAATGGATTCACAAGAGACACCACAATTCGGTAGCGAAAACCAAAAGTTGATTCGTTGCTAACAACACAATTCGGCAGCGAAAACAGGTTCGTAGGAGACCACAATTCGGCAGCGAAAACAGGTTCGTAGGAGACCACAATTCGGCAGCGAATTGATTCGTTGCTGAAACAAGAATTCGGCAGGTAAAACTGATTCGTTGCAGATAACACAATTAAGAGTGAAAACTAATTCGCTGTAGACACCATAATTGGAAAGCAAAAACTGATTCGTTGCAGACACCATAATTCAGAAGAGAAAATTGATTTGCAGCTTAAATGAGAATTCGACAGAAAAACCAATTCTCGAACACTGATAAGCTATTGAAACTAGAATTCACCAACGAACACTGATAAGCTATTGACAACACAATTGGGCAGCGAAAACTAATTCACTACTAAAACCATAATTCAAAAACAAAAACTGACTCGCTGTAAACAACACAATTTCACAACAAGAACTGATTCGCTATGGACAACACAATTCCACAATGAAAACATATTGGCTGTAGACAACATATAGTGAAAATGGATTCCCTACCAATGACATAATTTGGTAGCAAAAATGGATTCGCTACAAATACCAAAATTCAACAATGAACACTGATTCGCTGTTGACAACACAATATGGTTGTGAAAACTAATTCGCTATAGACACCTTAATTCGACAATGATAACGGATTCGCTGCAAACAACTCAATAAAATAACTAAAACTAATTCACTGAAACATGAATTCAACAACGAAAACATATTCACCATAGACAACACAATTCGATAGCGAAAATAGATTTCTGTAGCAAGAGGTGATTCGCTACTGACAACATAATTCGACAGCAAAAATGGATTCACTATAGACAACACAATTCGGCGTAGAAAACAGATTCAGTGTTGACAACATGTTTTGGTAGCCAAAACTAATGCGCTACGGATAACACAATTCAATAGTAAAAACTAATTCGTTGCCTACAACACAATTCAGTAACAAAAATGATTCCCTGCCAACCACACAATTCGGTAGCGAAACAGATTTGCTGCAGACAATTCAATTCAGCAGCTAAAATTGATTCGTTGCATATACCACCATTTAGTAGCGAAAACTGATTGGATGCAGGTGACACAATTAATTAGCAAAAATAGAACAATGTTAATAACAAAATTCAGCAATAAAAACTAATTCGGTGCTAACAACACTATTTGGTAGCGAAAATGGATTCATAGGAGACACCATAATTTGTTAGTGAAAATTGATTTGCTATTAAAACAAGAATTCGACAGGGAAACCTGATTCGCTATACACACCACAATTTGACAGCAAAAACTGATTCGTGGTAGAAAACACAGTTTGGAAGTGAAAACTAATTCATTGATTCATTGTAGACAACACAATTTGAAAGCAAAAACTGATTCCTGACCAACAACACAATTCGACAACCAAACCAATTCATTGTAGACAACACAATTCAACAATAAAAACTAATTCTCTGCAAATGATATAATTCAGCAACAAAAACAAATTTGTTGTAGACAACACAATTTGGAGAGAAAATTGATTTACTAGAGACAACACAATTCTGCAACAAAAACTAATTTGCTGCAAAAAACACAATTCAGAAGCAAAAATTGATTTGCTGCTCGACAAGAATTCGACAGCAAAAATTTATTCTCTGCCCAAGACACAATTCGGCAGCGAAAATGAAGTCGTTGCAGATAACTCAATTAGGAGAGAAAACTGATACACTAGAGACAACACAGTTCAAAAACAAAAAAAAAAGATCCGCTGCCCACCATAAAATTCGGAAGCAAAAACTAACTCGTTGCAGGCATCACAATTTGAAAGGAAAACTAATTCGCTACTGAAACTAGATTTCAATAGCCAAAACTGATAAGCTACCGACAACTCAATTGGGCAGTGAAAACAAATTCGCAGTGGACAACATAATTTAACAATGAAAATAGATTCTTTACCAACGATATAATTTTGCAGCGAAAATGGATTTGCTGTAGACAACACAATTAGGAGTGAGAGCTGATTCCCTAGAGACAACACAATTCAGCAGCAAAAACTGATTCATTGTAGAAAACATAATTTGGTAGTGAAAATTGATTCCTTGCAGACAATTCAATTCGGCAGTGAAAATAGATTAGCAATTGTCACTAAAATTCAGCAGCAAAAACTGATTCCTTGTAGACAATTCGATTCGACAATGAAAACTGATTCATGATAGAAACCATTATTCAGTAATGTAAACTAATTCGCTATGGATAATACAATTTAGTAGCATAAACTGATTCCCTGCTGAAACAAGAATTTGGCAATGAAAAGTGATTCATTGGTGACAACACAATTCAGCAGCGAAAAAGGATTCACTGCAGACAACATAATTCAACAATAAAACAGATTCCTTACAGTCAGAAAAATTAAAAAGAGGAAACTAATTTCCTATGTCAACAAATTCAACATCAAAAACTGATTCACTGTTGACAACACAATTCAGCAACGAAAATTGATTCGCTGTTGACCACACAAATGAGAGTGCAATTGAATTGCTAGAGACAACACAATTCTGCAGCGAAAGTGATTCGCTGCAAATAACACAATTTGGCAGCGAAAGTGATTCACTGCAAATAACACAATTCGGCAGTGAAAATTGATTCTCTTAAGAACATAATTTAGCAGCGAAATGGATTAGCTACAAACAACACAATTGAGAGCAAAACTAATTCGCTAGAGACAACATAATTTAGTAATAAAAACTGATTTGCTACAGACAATACAATTCAATAGTAAAAAGTGAGCTGCTGTCGATGACATAATTCAGCAATAAAAATGGATTGATGGTTGAAACCATAATTCAGTAACGAAAACTAATTCACTGTGAATAATACTATTTGGTAGCGAAGACTGATTCCCTGCTGAAACAAGAATTTGACAATGAAAAGTGATTTGTTGGTGAGAACACAGTTTACTAGCAAAAACGGATTCGTTGTAGAAAACATAATTTAGCACTAAAAACAGATTTGCTGCAAACACAAATTCAAAAAAGGAAACTAATTCACTGCTATCACAAAATTCAGACAACACAATTTTGCATCGAAATCTCATTTGTTACAGACAACACAATTCAATAGCGAAAATTGTTTCACAGCAAACAACACATTTCAATAGTGAAAACTAATTTGTTGCCTACATTAGAATTGGGTAGCGAAAACGGATTCACTACAGACAACACAATTCAGTAGAAAAAACTAATTCATTGCCGACACAAAAATTTAGAAGATGAAACTGATTTGTTGTTGACAACATAATCTGGCTGAGAAAACTGATTGCTGGAGACAACACAGTTCAGCAACAACAAAAATTAATTCTCTACCAACGACATAATTCCACAATTAAGAGAGAAACTAATTTGCTAGAGACAACACAATTCAACAACAAAAAATGATTCACTATAGATAACACAATTCGGTAGCGGAAGTAAAAAGTGATTCGCTACAGACAAAACAATTTTGCAACAAAAATTGATTCTCTATAGACAACACAATTCGGTAGGGAAAGCTAATTCCCTGGATACAATTCAATTTGGCAGCAAAAAATGATTTGTGCTTGAAACTAGAATTTAGTAATGAAAACTGATTCTCTACGTACAACACAATTCGGCAATAAAAACTGATTCCCTACTGAAACCAGAATTTGGCAGCGAAAAGTGATTCCTTAGTGACAACACAATTCAGTAGCCAAAATAGATTCGCTACTGATACCATATTTTGGCAATGAAAACTGATTCGTTGTAGACAAGATAGTTTGACAGCAAAAAGTTACTCGCTACAGACCTAAAAATTCAAAAGAAGAAACTAATTTGCTATTATCATCAAAAACTGATTCACTGTTGACAACATAATTCGACAGCAAAAACAAATTCATGTTAGACAACTCAATTCAGAATATAGTTCGGTAGTGAAAAGTGATTCACTAGAGACAATACAATTCAGTAGCAAAAACTGATTCTCTGCCAATGACATAATTGAGAGCAAAAATGATTCGTTAGAGACTACATAATTTGGTAATGAAAAGTGATTCATTGCATACAACACAATTAGGAGCATAAAGTGATTCATTCCGGACAACACAATTAGGAGCAAAATCTTATTCGCTGGAGATAATAAAATTCAGCAGCAAAAACTGATTCCCGGCTGAAACCGTAATTCAACAACAAAAACTGGTTCGTTGCAGACAACACATTTGGTAGCTAAAATGGATTCACGATAGACAACTCAATTCGATAGAGAAAATTGATTTGCTGCAGGCAACATAGTTCAACAACAAAAACTGATTCTTTGATAATATCATAATTGGGCAGTGAAAACGAATTCGTTGTAGAAACAAAATTGAGAGCGAAACTACTTCACTGGAGACACCACAATATGGCATCAAAAACTAATTCAAAGCAAACAATACAATTTGGCAGTGAAATGTGATTCGTTGTAGACAATACAATTCGGCAACAAAAACCAATTCTCTCCCAACGATATAATTTGATAGCAAAAAAGGATTTACTGTAGACAATACAATTAGGAGTGAAAACTGATTCGCTGTAAACAACACAATTTGGCAGCCAAAACTGATTTGCTATAGACAACACAATTCGGCAACGAAAGTTGATTCCTTGTAGATAATTCAATTCAGTAGTGAAAACTGATTCGTGCTTGAAACCAGAATTTAGCAGCGAAAAATGATTTGCTGCGTACAACATAATTCTATAGCAAAATTTGATTTTGTGCTAAAACCAAAATTCGACAGTGAAAAGTGATTTTATGGTGATAACACAATTCAGCAGCCAAAATGGATTCGTTGTCGACACCACATTTTTGTAGCGAAAATTGATTTGCTGCAGACAACTCAATTCGGCAGCGAAAACTAATTTGCTGTAGACATAAAAATTTATAAGCGAAAACTAATTCGCTGTTGTCACCAAAATTCGACAGTGAAAATCGATTTGCTATTGACACATAATTCAGCAGAGAAAACTGATTGGCTGCAGACAACACAGTTCGACAACAAAAAGTTATTCGCTATAGACAATACAAAACGATAGCAAAAACTAATTCTCTACCAACGATATAATTCAACACCAAAAATGGATTCACTATAGGCAACACATATGGAGCGAAAACTGATTCATTGTAGACAACACAATTCAATAGCAAAAAGTGATTCGTTACAAACAACACAATTGGGAGTGAAAACTACTTTGCTACCCACCACACAATTCGATAATGAAAACTAATTCACTACTAAAACTAGAATTCAACAACAAAAATTGATAAGCTACCGACAACAGAATTGGGTAGAGAAAACTGATTTGCTTCTTAAACTAGACTTCAACAGCGAAAACTTATAAGTTGTCAACAACACAATTCGGTAGCCAAACAGATTCGCTGTGGAAAACACAATTTGGCAATAAAAACTGATTATCTACCAACAACATAATTTGACAATGAAAATAGATTCGCTGTAGACAACACATATGGAGTTAAAACTTATTCGCTGTAGCCAGCACAATTCGGCAGCAATAACTGTTTTGTTGGAGACAATATAATTTGACAGTGAAAACTGATTCCCTACAAAGATAAAAATTTAAAAGTGAAAACACATTTGCTGGTGACAACATAATTCGGCAATGAAAACAAATTTGCTGCTGACAATATAATTTAACAAGAAAAACTAATTCCCCGCCCACCACGCAATTCAGTAACAAGAATTGATTCCTTGCCAACACCATAATTCCGCAGCGAAAACAATTTTTTTGCATACAACATAATTCAATAGTGAAAACGAATTTGCTATAGACAAGCTAATTCGACAGTGAAAACAAATTCATTGTAGACATCATAATTCAACAACGAAAACTGATTCCCAGCTGAAACATGAATTTGGCACTAAAAACTAATTCACTACTGAAACCATAATTTGACAGCAAAATCTGATTCACTATAAACACCACAATTCAACAAGAACAAATGATTCACTGCTAACAACACAATTCAACAACAAAAACTGATTCGCTACCGACAACAACAAAATTCGGTAGTGAAAACTAATTCACTACCAACCATATAATTCTGCAACGAACACAGATTTGCTACAAACAACTTAATTTGGTAGTGAAAACTGATTCATTGCCAATACCATAATTCGGCAGCGAAAACAGATTTGCTCCAGACAACACAATTTGGCATCAAAAATTGATTCGCTACTAACATAAATGTTCGACCATAGACAACACAATTTAGCTGTGAAAACCTATTCACTATAGACAACACAATGCGACTGCAAAAACTGATTCACTTCTGAAACCAGAATTTGGTAGCGAAAAGTGACTCGCTACTAACAACACCATTCCCTTGGTTATGGTTTCATTGGATAATAGAGAGGACAGTGAGAATCTCATTAATTCATTCATGCATGTCATTAATTAGATGATGAGACATTTGGCTACCTTAAGAGAATTATAGTTACTCTCGTCGTTTACTTGGGGAAACTTGGGTTACCTTGGTGAACCGTAAACCACACAAACCTCATATCAAGATTAAAAAAAACGAAGCAAATTAAAAAACTAAATTCTCAACATTTTTAATTTTAAAAGATAAAATTGATAAAAAGAAAAAAATCACAACAAAAATTTAAGAAAAAAAGAAAAAGAAAAAAGAAAGCAAAACACTATGGATTACTATTGTAATCCATTATGCAGTGGGTGTTTTGTGAATAATGGTTTCCCCCACATCCTTTAATTTTTGTTACTTCATAAAGTTTAATAAAATGGTGAGGATTTAAACACCGATAAAATAATTGTCAAGGTTAAAGGATCCACTAATGGTATTTCACACAAGTATAGTATAAACTCTTTTTTATTACTCAGCTAGAAACCACACATAAAGGATGTTCCAATCGGATTATAAATTGTTAACATGATTGCATTAGTTATCTTATTTGAATAATGCTAATAATTGTAAATGTTATTAGATATTCATGATTATAATTTATGTTAACAACAAATCATGTTCCTTTTATAGCACAGGTGTCGGTTATACTATATGATTGGGCTATGAAAGTGTCAAGTGTTTGTTGTACCAAGTGTTATACAACATAAATCTAGATTAACCATTTAACAAGCAAAGTATTAAAAATGAACAAGATAACAAATATAAAACATGTTAGTATCAAACATTAAAGTCCATATTGAGTTTATACTACACTTATTCTTACACCATTAGTGTAACGTTTTCACCTTGATATAATAAACTTAACTAAACATAATCAAAGAGGAAAACATAAATAAACAAGATAAGAACATAAATAAGATATAAGTTTACTAAGTAAAGGAAAGGAAATGAAAGACATAAATAAGATATTAATGAAAGCAAAACTTAAGCATTCAAAAAAAAAAGAAAGGAAAAACATGATCTTGATTTGAAAACCAAGATACCTAAATGCATGGCAAATACCTCCTTTTATAGGTCAAAATTTGGAACTATTGATTTGATGACTAATTGTTGAGTGGGTGGTCACATCTTGACTTGGTGACAATCCTTATCTTCTTGTTTGAACAAAACATCATCGATAACGTCAGAATTTGAACAGATTATCCTCATAAAAGTTCTAGAAAATTGTCTCAGCATTCCAAAAAAAATAATTCGATGTATTTGAACTTCTAGAACTCGAGATATGGGTTAAACACCAAAAACTGTCTAGGCTACAGGACAATTTCTGACTTCTCCATTATTGCTAAGATTTGGACTTCCAAACAGCAGAATTGAGTCTTGCATTCCCCATGAATGTTTTAACTTTCTATCCATATAAACCAAATTGAAATCGAAGATCTACAACTCCAAATACGACTCAATAACTAAACAGTGTTCTAGTTTGGATTGAACCAACATCTATTTTCTAAGCTTGACCCTCTCTTTGTCTTCTCAATTTTAATATTTAAACTCATCAATCAATCATTTGATTTATATGATAGTCTTGTATTTAAGATGAATATTTGCCATAAATAAAGGTATCTTATAGTATCAAACTTGTTATTATAAAATATGTTTTACTTAAGGAGTTATTGATACTTTAAGTGCAAAATGATGATATAAAACCTTGATAAAAATACACTTTTAAGTACTAATCACATCCCCCAACCAGCTTATTACTAGTCCCTAGTAATCAAAGCATTAAAATAGATTAAAAAAATTGCAAGTTCTACAAAGCAAGGCATTCATCATTCAACTTTCATTAATCTATCCAAGTAAACAAACTATCATTAAATTTATATATCTATTTCATACTTCTTAAACAAGATATTAATAAACTTTCTTTTTGTGTTCAACAAATTAACACATAGTTATAAGGCTTTACTTGGAAGAAAACAAAATTTTTTGTTCTAATGTTTAAGTCTAACTTCCTTGGGTTGGGATTATTATCTTTTTCTTCTTTTTTAATATATATACATATAGCTTAACATACAATGCATCTTTAACCCATGTAACAAGCTTTTGGCTATGACTCCCAGACTAGTTAGTATTAGGGCATTAAGTGTTGAAACACCTTTACGAGCTTAGTAACTCAAGTTGCAGATATTGATATGTAGAAAGTGCAATGTTTGATTCCCTTAAGCTTTTCTCCCCAACCCATATAACAAGTGTTGGGCTAATAGCTCCCAAGTTAGATGACTTTAGGGTATTACGTGTTAAAACACCTTTTGGGGCTTAATTGTTTAGGTTAGGGAGGCTACGAAACCAAACTTATCAACATTTTTATTATCATCATTTATTTTTTGCAAATTATATATTATCCATTTCTCTTAGTTGTTACCTTTAACAAAAGAACAAAAATAATGTAAGAATCCAATCTGTAACCTACAATCATATGTTAAAGTGTGTGTGTGAAAATGAAGGTTTAAGAATACTTGTTAAATGAGTATATGAGCAGAATTAAGTGATAACAATATGAGAGTTTGTAAACCTAAATATTTCAAAACGTATTCTAATAGACCTTGTTAAAAATGTTTACTAAGATGTGTCTCAAGAGTCACTTTAACAAAAAAAACTCCTTTACTCTGTCATCCTAGTAACCACAGTTTTGCAAATGGTTTATGAGATAGAAAATATAATTATTATTATTTGTTTAATATCAACTACTGTCCTTTCCCCCCAACCAAAATGAGACATTGTCCTCAATATCCTAAGGTAGAAAGATAGAGTATAGAAAACATCACCTGAAATAGTGAACACTAACAAACCTGAAACACACTTAAACAAATATAAGAAATAACAAAACAAAATAATATGTCATTAATAAAACCAAAAGACACAAGGATTCATAAATGAAGGCTCAAATCCAATCTAAACTTTTTATGGCTTTTCTTAGTTGACCAATTTATCCAACTCATGGAGGGATCAATTACAAGGATGAAAGATTGTAGCTGGTCAATAAATTGTTTAGTAGCAGTAGCAGAGATTATGATTTATCGTGCTGAAGATGTTAGAAATTCCTATTCCACAATATGATCAAGAAAATACAACAACTTATCATAAAAACCATTAACATTTAACAGACCTACGAGTTTATGGTGAATGTGCAGTTGGGCCCAACAGGAACTATAAAGGCAATAAAGGCATCAGCATGATTAACCATTGCATTCATTCGATCAGACATCATGGAGACTTGTAGTTCCTCTCTAATTATTTTTCCAATGATGTCCCTTTTTGCTAAAGCGCTTAGGGGATGACCCCCAAAACTTGACTACCTTCTAAAAATACAACTATTGACACCCCCCCATTAACCCAAGGCTACCTCCTCATACACTAAATGAATATTTCTCTCAGCTAGTACCTAACCAAGATAATTTGTTGATTCTTTTCCAGGACTGCATCCACCGAAAACATAAATATTTTTTATGTGATGATATGAGGAACCTGCCATTTCTACACAGTTCTATATCTGTTTTATGTATGGGTTGAGTAGAAATGAAGGGAAAGAATAGAATATTTTATAGATGAGAAATTGAAAATACAATCATACCACCTATATGTAGGTTAGATGAAGTCTCCTTCTCTCTCTCTCTCTCTCTCTTTATTTATTTATTTATATATATATATATATCATTATATTCTTTTTATATTAAACATTGTTAAACTTATATGTTAGTTTTGATGTTCCTGTAATGTCACTTTATTGTAAAACAAAATTAACAAAATAAATATTTTATCCTTAATGAATAATCATGAATATTTAAATAAAGTTTTTTTTTTGTTCTTAATATAGCAAGGACATTATTATTTTTGAAATCCTTTTGATTTTTATGATCCTCTAATATCCTTAGATAAATTTTGTTATATATATATATATATATTATATGCTTTTCATATCAAAATTAGGCAACTTATAAAAATTGGGTACATTTGTTCTTTTACTTCTTATATGCATAATACAATTCTTATTATTTCATCACTTGTATTATCCTCACTCATACGTCTCAACCTCTTAATAGGAGTTGTAGGTTAGAAATTAAAATATCAGTTGAGGTTAATTACTTCATTTTTACCTAGTCATCCACCTTAAATGCTTTTAGTCGTAGCTAATCGCAATATCCAAACTCAATCATCTGTTTTGGATGCTATTTGCTGAAGCTAATCACAATATCTATCTCGGTCATCTCTTATAGATATCATTAATCATAGCCAATCATCATAATCAACCGAGCCATCCATCTAGGATGCCAATAGTCGAAGCTAATCATCATATTTAACCTGACTATCCATTAGATAGTCATCCATCTAGGATGCCATTAACCATACTTAACCCTGCCATCCATTAGTCAGTCATACATCTAGGATGCCATTAGCTGAAGCTAATAATCACAATCAACTTAGCCATTCGTGTAGGATGCCATTAGCCGAAACTAATCATTATACTTAACATGACCATCTATTTAGGCTACCATTAGCTAAAGCTAATCATCATAATTAACCTGACCATTCATTAGTTGGTCATCCATTTAGGATGCCATTAGTTGATGCTAATCATCATACTCAACCCGCCTATCCATTAGTTGGTCATACATATAGGATGTTATTAGCCAAAGCTAATCATCATATTCAACCCAATCATCCATCTAGGATGCCATTAACCGAAGCTAATCATCATACTCAACCCGACCATCCATTAGTCGGTCATCCATCTAAGATGCCATTAGCCAAAGATAATAATCATACTCAACCACGTCATCCATCTAGCGTGCCATTAGCCAAAGCTAATCATTCCATCTAGGATGCCATTAGTTGAAGCTAATCATACTTAACCTGCCTATCCACCTAGGATGCTATTAGCCGAAACTAATCATCATTATCAACTTGATCATCTGTCTAAGATGCCATTAGTCGAAGCTAATCATTATGCTCAACTCTAATCATTATACTCAACTCGACCATCCGTCTAGGATGCCATTAGCTGAAGCTAATTATCATAATCAATCAAGTGTTCCACAAATGATTTATTACTCACCACAAGATAGAACTAGATCATTCATAATGAATTTATTTCAAAGAATTTATATTATGCTAGGAGAGGGTGGAAACCACCTACTTGTTCCTCTTGTGGGGTGCCCTCATCTGGTCAAAGGTTCGATCTCGATCGTACCACCTAACACATTAATGATCATAATTAGAATGTTCATATCTACCATACATATCTCAAGAATAAACATGTTCAAATTCAAGTGTTCCACACATCATACAATCATATAATAAAAATCATCATATCAAGCACTTCTCTTTATCTTAACATGGGCCACTCACAAACATCCTAGTGTTTAATTCTTGAGTTTCCTAGTGTAAATCTCAAGAAAATCAAGGCTAGATTAAACTAAAGAAAATAAACTAAACTAAAAAGAAGTGGGGACAAAACGAATACACTTAAAGAAAAATAGGGCCTAAATGCAAATAAGAATAATTATAGAGATTAAATACTCCTTTTCTTACCAAAAACAAATCTGCAACTATCGTGAAGAAAGAAGAGAGGGAGTTTTGGTATCTATTTTTACAGATCAAGAGAGAAACACCAAATTTTCAAGAAACCATCCAAGATTAAGGGTTATAGGTAGAATAAACACAGGTGGACAAGGGATTAAGAAGAAAAAAAATAAAAAGAAGAGAATAGGGGAGGTCGGCTGTCATTAAAAAGAAAAGGAGGGATCGAGACATTGATTCGTACCGGGTAAGATATTCTAAACATGGTCTTATGAATCATTTTAAAGTCGATTATGAATTGATACCTAGATGTTAAATTATAGATTTGAGTTTTATAACTCCAAATATAGTTAAAAATCTGAGGAGAGGTCAGACAGTAATAGTTTAAAAACGAGATAGTAACAGTTTAAATGTTTGTTAATGAGAAATTTTCACTATCTTAGAGGCAGAATTGGGTTCTCCTTTACATAGAACTTGTAGCTTCATGTCTTCGCTATCTAAGAAGACTAATCTCGCTTGAATCAAAGTTCTATAACTCCAAATATAGTTAAAACTCTAAGGAGAGGACAGACAGTAACGATTCAAAAATGAGATAGTAACAGTCTATATGTTTGTTGATAAGAAATTTTGAATATCTTAGAGGCAGAACTGAGTTCTCCTTTATCATAAAACTTGTAGCCTCATGTCTTAGCTTTCCAACTAGACTAATCTCGCTTGAATCAGAGTTCTATAACTCTAGATATAGTTAAAAATCTAAGGAGAGGTTAGACAATAACAGTTCAAAAACGAGACAGTAAAAGTCCATATGTTTATTGATAAGCAATTTTGACTATCCTAGAGGCAGAACTCAGTTCTCCTTTATCATGAAACTTGTAGTTGATTAGTACTTAAAAGTGCATTTTTATCATGGTTTTATATCATCATTTTGCACTTGAAGTATCAATAACTTCTTAACTAAAGCATGTTTAATAATAATATATCTAATAATATAAAATACCTTTAATTTGTGGTAAATATTCATTTTAAATGTAGACCTATCACATAAATGAAAGGATTGAATGATGACTTTAAGAACTTAAATTGAAAGGGCAAAGAGATGACCAAATCGGAACACTATTCGGTAATTGGGTTATATCTGGAGCTATAGATCTCATATTTAGGTCTAATTTATATGGATGGAAAGGTAGGACATAGGCCTATAACTTTCATATGGAGCCTAAGATCTAAAAAGGCCATTTTCAAGCCCAAATTGTAGCAACAACAAAGAAGCCCGAATTTGTCCTCCAACTCGAGCACTGTTCAGTATTTTGACCACATCTGGAGTTCTAGAAGCCTAAATGAGGTGAAGTTTTTACACAAGAAATCTGAGACAATTGGCTACAACTTTCATGTTTTTGAGTGGCTTTAATGTCGACGTTATCAATGATGTTTTGGGCAGACAAGAGAAGATAAGGATTGTCACCAAGTCAAGAGTTGGCCACCCACTCATCAATTAGTCATCAAATCAATAGTTTCCAATTTTGGCCTATAAAAGGAGGTATTTGCCTTGCATTTAGGCATCTTGGTGTCTAGATCAAGATCATGCTCTTGTTTTATCTCTTTGTACTTTTTGTATTCCTTATGCTTTGCTTTCATTAATATCAAGTTTATGCCTTTCATTTCCTTTACTTTGCTTTGTTAACTTTTATCTTATTTATGTTCTTATTTTGTTTATCTATTTTTATTTCTTTCATTATGTCTAACTAAGTTTATTATGTCAAGGTGAAAAGGTTACACTAATGGTGTAAGAATAAGTATAGTGTAAACTTAATATAGACTTTAATGTTTGATACTAACATGTTTTATATTTGTTATCTTGTTCACTTTTTAATACTTTGCTTGTTAAATAACTAATCTTGATTTATGTTGTATAACACTTGGTACAACAAATGCTTGGCATAACAAATGCTTGGCACTTTCATAGCCCATATTGTATGGTATAACTGACACTTGAGCTATGAAAGGAACTTGATTTGTTGTTAACATAAGTTATAATCATGAATGCTTGATGAAATTTACAAGTATTAGCATTAATTGAATAACATGACTAATGTAATCAAGTTAACAATCTATAATCCGATTGGAACCTCCTTTATGTATGGTTTTCAATTGAACAGTAAGAGTTTATACTATACTTGTTTGACATACCATTAGTGAAACCTCTAACCTTGACATTTGTTATTATTATTGTTTAATCCTTAGATTAATATTTCATCTTCAAGTTCTCATCATCTTCTTCTTCTTCTCTTTCTTTATTACTACTACTACTACTACTATTATTAGTATTATTATTATTGTTGTTGTTGTTGTTGTTGTTGTTGTTGTTGTTCTTGTTCTTGTTATTGTTCTTTATAATTATTGTTTATAATTTATACAATTAACCTCCCTGTGGTTCGACCCCTGTCTTATCGGGTTATTTATTACTTCGACACTCCTACACTTGGGAGAAGACATCAATCTTTTAGTCGTGATAGTAGCCTCATGTCTTGGCTGTCCAAGAAGACTAATCTCGCTTGAATCGGAGTTCTATAACTTCAAATATAGTTAAAAAATTGAGGAGAGGATAGACGGTAACAGTTCATAAATGAGACAGTAATAGTTGTACTGTAACAGTCTATATGTTTGTTGATGAACAGTTTTAACTATCTTAGAGGTAGAACTAGGTTCTTCTTTATTCAGAGAACTTGTAGCCTCATGCCTTAGCTTTCCAACGAGACTAATCTCGCTTGAATCGAAGTTCTATAACTCCATATATAGTTAAAAATATAAGGAGAGGTCAAACAAGACAGTAACAGTTGGACAGTAACAGTCCAAATATAAAGAAAGGAATGATAACTAGGGTTGGACAAAGAATGATAATATTAATGGGTAAAATGAGAAAAATATAAAATATTAAGAAATAACTGAAAAGAAAGACTTATTGATTGTTGATATGGTTATTATAAAACATATCCTTGCATAAGGAAAATTTATGAGATGAACCTGTGATTTGTAGGAGGGACCATAGGCATGGTGTAACAGCAGGGGAGCTCCAGTAGAGCTTTTATTGCAGGTAGGTGAATTGCACCTATACCTTTTAGTTAAATTCTATGATTTAATATATATTACCAGTGTGAAATGTGAATTACTGAATGTATGTGTATTCAAGGGAAAAGTTTGATATGTGAATTTCTAAGTGATGAAAGAAAATATGAGAAGTGTGATTTGAGGTGTAAACTAACATACATTTAGTGTATGTTAGGATCCTGGGTAAGAGGATCACCACATATTAGCTAGCATACATTTAGTGTATGTTAGGATCCCGGGTAAGGGGATCACTATGTATCGGCTAGCATACATTTAATGTATATTAGGATCCCGGGTAAGGGGATCACTTGCATCGACTCCAACGGGGTGATAATGATGATACTAGTGAAATTGGTATCGATAATATGTAAACAAAAATAATCATGTTAATCTTATAAAGTTTGGTATGGTGGTTAATAGTGGTAGAGGGCATGGTTATAAATAGTTGAACAAGGAAGAGATTATAATGAAAACTAGAAGGGAGAAGTGAACAAAATATGAATGCATGTTACCCTGTTGAAATTGTTAGATATTCTTGTTGTTATATTTATGTGATATTCACCTTTCATTAATATGTATTTTGTTTCAAGATCATCGCATGCACGGCAGGAGTAGATCTTAGTTTATGTTTCCTTCTTGTAATTTAGGTTCTAGGGGGTATACCCTTGTATTTTATAAACATAAAAATATTTATATAACTTAATTTGTATAATTAATGTTTAAACTTGATTGAATGAACTTAACTCTGTAGTTTATATAACCATATTTCATGTCTATGTATTTATATTTTTTATCCATCTATAATGATCTTTTGTTATATAATGTATATCATAAATGTTGTGGTTGATAGGTGTGAAAATATTTATGGAAATTGAAACCCAGGATGATTGGGTTGGGATTTAAGTTATGAGATGCGAGTTATTAGAAGTGTAAACAAGTTACATGTCGATAACTTGGGGCCTTTCGGTATAGGGGGACTCTGTCGATATTTTGATAGATTTTAATATGAAAACCATGAATATAAAAAAAAGAAAAAAAATAATTACTCTATTTTTCGGTGGACATGAGCTTGTTGTTTTTATCTTAGAATGGGGGATGTTACACATAATGAATTAGATTAGACTAATGATGAAATCATCACAAGCATTAAATCATTTATGATATGGAATTCATCAACGAACTAAGCTGCTACTATTGTAGAAAGTCGTTAGCAAAAACTGGGTTGCTGGTGACACAAAATTCATCAGTGAAAACTAGGTTGCTGATGACACAAAGATCATCAACAAAAGCTAGGTCGTTAGTGATACAAAATCATCAGTGAAAACTGGTTCATGACTGATGCATGGAACTCAGAATTCATCAATGACAACTAGGTCGCTGGTGACACAAAATCATCAGCTGAAACTGGTTCACGACTGACGCTTAGGACTCAGAATTCATTAGCGACAACTAGGTTGTTGGTGACATAGAATCGTTAGTGAAACTAGTTCATGGCTGATGCATTGAACTAAGGATTGTTAATGATTGGGTTGCTGCTAACACAAAATCATCAGCAAAACTATAATCTACTATTGACTCATAAATCATTGATGAAAATTGAGTTGCTGCTGACTTAGAATTCATCAACATAACCAAATTTCATAGTTAACATATGGAATCATAAGCAAATACTATCTATTGTTGACTCAGAAATTGTCAATGAGAACTGAGTTACTGTCGCCCTAGAATTCATCAACAAATCTATGTCGCTACCGATTCAAAAATCAACAATGACAATTATGTCATTATAGTTTTACTCTTTTCATTGGCTAAGCATAAGGTTTACGCTAGGCTTTCCCCTTTATAACACAGCCCAAACGAATTTAAACATGTACCATAACCAATCACATTCAAATTTATCACAAGGCTATCAAACAATGCCATCATTTCAAGGCTGAAACTTAATATTGCCATAATCTAGCATTCTATGTTTTCAATTTCATTATGCCCAAATCATCAACATAATTTAATATTCAATTCACATCATACAAGAGTTTCATTTCCAACCTATGTTTTGTTTCTCTAAGGGTGCTCATCATACAAGGTTGACTCCATGAATCACTTTCTTGGTCGAACATGATAGTTTATTCCTTTTTTAAAAAAAAAAGTAAAGCTAGAAATGACTCAACCATCGCTGTCAATTTCTGAATCAACAATGACACAGTTTGGTTGCTGATTTCTGAATCGACATCGACAAAGTTTTTCATTGTCGATTTTTGAATAGACAGTTACGTAGAGTGGCTTTTGATTTTTGAATTGGCAATGACACAGTTTTTTGTTGCTAATTTTTGAATCGACAGTGGCATAGTTTGGCTATCATTTTCTGAATTAGTAGTGGCACTATAAAAGCAAACAAAAATTAGTGTTGAACAGGCCTATCCTAGAGGAGAATTGGATAGAAATCAGCCCAAAATAACCTAAAAAGGAGGATAAGGATAGCCTTGTCCAGTACCCAAACATCCCCTCTCATTTAAGAGGGGTATAAATAAGGGAGGGAAAAGAAGGTGACCTTTCCTCTTCCCCTAAAAACAATCACCTAGTAACCTTGGCTCAACAATCCCTCTATTCCTAAACCAAAACCTAGCTACATGCAAGCACTTGATTATTGTGCGATGAGAGAGTTAGAAGAAAGGAGAGAAAACCATGAAAGGTAAGTGAGTTAGAAGAGCCAGTTGCTGCAGCAGGGAAGGAGAGAAGAAAAATTGAAAGTAGAGAGGAAGAAAAAGAAGACCTACATAAAAGACCTACCTGGGACAACCCAAATTCATGAGGTAAGGAAAGAACATCAGCTCATTACTTGTCTCCTGAAATTTTAGGACATGAAAGAGAAGGAAACCGCAAGGGTTTGGCTAAGGTTCTTACACCTATTACTTGAGAGGACTAGATAGAAAGATTAAGGAGAATGGGGGCTGGATGAGGGGATGTATTCCAGAAACATTGACAAGAAGAAAAGGATCAACATGATGAACTAATTAGTACTTAAAAGTGCATTTTTATCATGGTTTTATATCATCATTTTGCACTTGAAGTATCAATAACTCCTTAACTAAAGCATGTTTTATAATAATATATCTAATAATATAAGATACCTTTAATTTGTGGTAAATGTTCATTTTAAATGCAAGCCTATCACATAAATAAAAGTATTGATTGATGACTTTAAGAACTTAAATTGCAAGGGCAAAGAGATGATCAAAATTAGAAAAGAGATGTCGGTGCAATCCAAACTGGAACACTATTCGGTAATTAGGTCATATCTAGAGCTATAGATCTCAGATTTAGGTATACTTTATATGGCTGGAAAGGTAAGACATAGGCCCACAACTTTCATATGGAACCCAAGATCTAAAAAGGTCATTTTCAAGTCCAAATTATAGCAACAACAAAGAAGCCCGAATCTGTCCTCCAGCCTGAGCACTATTCAGTATTTTAGCCATATCTAGCATTTTAGAAGTCCAAATGAGCTAAACTTTTTACACAAAAAATCTGAGACAATTGTCTACAATATTGATGTTATCAATGATGTTTTGGGCAGACAAGAGAAGATAAGGATTGTCACCAAGTCAAGAGTTGGCCACCCACTCATCAATTAGTCATCAAATCAATAGTTCCTAATTTTGGTCTATAAAAAGAGGCATTTGCCATGCATTTAGGCATCTTGGTGTCCAGATCAAGATCATGCTCTTGCTTTCTCTCTTTGTATTTTTTGTAATGGTTATGCTTTGCTTTCATTAATATCAAGTTTATGCCTTTCATTTCCCTTTCTTTACTTAGTTAACTTATCTTATTTATGTTCTTATTTTGTTTATTTATTTTTCTTTCTTTCATTATGTCTAGCTAAGTTAATTATGTCAAGGTAAAAAGGTTATTCTAATGGTGTAAGACTAAGTATAATGTAAACTTAATATGGAATTTAATGTTTCATACTAACATCTTTTATATTTGTTATCTTGTTCACTCTTAAATACTTTGCTTGTTAAATAACTAATCTTGATTTATGTTGTATAACACTTGGTACAACAAATACTAGGCACTTTCGTAGTTCATATTGTATTATATAACCGACACCTGAGCTATGAAAGGAACTTGATTTGTTATTAACATATGTTATAATCATGAATGCTTGACGACATTTACAAGTATTAACATTAATTGAATAAGATGATGAATGTAATCATGTTAACAATCTATAATCTGATTGGAACCTCCTTTGTGTGTAGTTTCCAATTGAATAATAAGAGTTTTTACTATACTTGTTTGACATACCATTAGTGGAACCTCAAACCTTGACATTTATTATTATCATTGTTTAATTGTTACATTAATATTCCATTTCAAAGTTCTCATCATCTTCTCCTTCTTCTCCTTCTTTTTATTATTATTATTATTATTACTATTTTTATTAGTATTACTACTACTACTACGACTACTACTACGACTACTACTACTACTACTACTACTACTATTATTGTTATTACTATTGTTGTTGTTGTTGTTGTTGTTGTTGTATTATTGCTATTTATAATTTATACAATTAACCTCCTTGTGGTTCGACCCCAGTCTTGCCGAGTTATTTATTACTTTGACACTCCTACACTTGGGAGTAGACATCAATTTTTTAGTGGTGTTATGTTTTTGGCCTCATTTTTGCGGAGGTAAGTTCTTGTATAAATTATAGTAGTTATTTTATTTTCTCTTTTCACTTTTCTTGTATATAACTTTGTTTCTTTTCTCTTGTTTCTTCTTCTTTTGTTTTCTTCTTCTTTTTGTCTATTCCTACATATGCATGAGAGTGTGGTCACGTACATCAAGTGGTAGACTTTGTAGGGTATCCTTATCATTTTCAGAAAATATGGTCGAAGAAGATAATCAATCACTTCATAATGAGAATAATGAGAATAATTGTGCTAGAACACTTAGAGACCACATGAATCCAACAAGAACAAGTGCACCATCATGCATAGTTTTTCCTCCCGATGCATCTCATTTTACTTTTAAACTAGGTATTATTCAACTTTTACCTTCTTTTCATGGCTTGGAATTGGAAAATCCATGCTTGCATTTAAGGGAATTTGATGAGGTCTGCAACACATACAATAATTTATATTATAGCATGAACACCATCAAATTAAAGCTTTTTCCTTTTTCATTAAAAGATAAAGCTAAAACATGGCTATAAAATTTGAGACCAGGATCCATTCGTTCTTGGGACGAAATACAACAACAGTTTTTAAAGAAGTTTTTCCCATCTCATCGAACAAACTCTTTCAAAAGATAAATCACCACTTTCACTCAAAAATCAGGAGAAACATTTTACCAATATTGGGATAGGTATTAAGACTTGCTTAGTACTTGCCCTCATCATGGTTTTGAAACATGGAGATTGGTTTCACATTTTTCTAAAGGGTTAACACGTAAAGATAGGCACATGGTTGAATTGATGTGCAATGGAACTTTTGAAGATAAAGACCTAGATGAAGTAATGGAGTACTTAGACTTGTTAGCTGAAAATGCTAAAAATTGGGACACCGCAGGCGCTTATGAGGCAACGAGTAAAACTCAACCTTATACATTTAGTGGAGGTATGTACAACCATAGGAAAGATCATGACCTTCAAGCCAATTTTGCATCTTTAGCTAGAAAAGTCGAGGTACTAGAATTGAAAAAGAGTGGTCAATTGAAATCTGTTGAAAACATTGTGTGTCAAATCTGTGAAACAAATGAACACTCAACCAACGATTGTCCAACCTTGACTTCTTTTAAGGAATGTCTCCATGAACAACCCATCCTTTAAATAGTTTCCAAAGGGCTAACCACAACCCATACTCATAAATATACAACCCTGGTTGGAGAAATCACCCAAATTTTAGTTGGAAGAGTGAGAACAACAATGCACAAACTTCACAACCACCATTTCAAGCACACTATAATTTGCAAAATTCTCATGGATATGCACTTCCTTATGCTCCACCTCCTAGAAGAAATCTTGAGGAAACATTGCATGCATTTATTGAAAAGCAAAAGATAATCAATACTCAACTTGCTCAAAACATGACAGATTTTAAAGATACTCTTGCAAAATTAACATCTACTCTGAGTTTCCAAGAGAAAGGTAAGTTTCCATCTCAATCACAACAAAATCCCAAGGGGCAATACAATGCAAATGCAAGTAGTTCCGGAAGCCAACATATGGATCAAGTCAAATCAGTCACTACTCTGCGTAGTGATAAGGTTATTGAAAAACCCTCTCTTGAACCTTATGAGAAAGACGATGAGTCAATCTCTGAGGGTAAGGAAGGGGTTGAATCTGAAAATTGCAAAGAAACAATTGACTCACCACCAACACTTGCATTTCCTCATGCCATGACCAAACAAAGGAAAGTCAATCACAACTCTGAAATTTTTGAAATTTTCAAACAGGTAAGGATCAATATACCTTTGTTGGATGCTATTAAATAGGTTCCTTCCTATGCTAAATTTTTGAAAGATCTATGCACTATGAAGAGGAAACTGAATGTGAAAAAGAAAGCCTTTCTAGCCGAACAAGTAAGTGTCATTCTTCAGAACAATAATGCTTTGAAATATAAAGACCCTGGTTGTCCTATAATTTTTTGCTTTATTAGAGAACAAAAAATTAAAAGAGAAGATGACTAATGAAAGGAACTTGATTTGTTGTTAACATAAGTTATAATCATGAATGTTTGATGAAATTTACAAGTATTAGCATTAATTGAATAAGATGACTAATGTAATCATGTTAACGATCTATAATCTGATTGGAACCTCCTTTGTGTGTAGTTTCCAATTGAATAATAAGAGTTTATACTATACTTGTTTGACATACCATTAGTGGAACCTCTAACCTTGATATTTATTATTATCATTGTTTAATCGTTACATTAATATTCCATCTCAAAGTTCTCATCATTATCTTCTTCTTCTCCTTCTTCTTTCTATTATTATTATTATTATTATTACTACTATTACTATTAGTATTATTATTAGTATTACTACTACTACTACTACTACTACTACTACTACTATTACTACTAGTATTATTATTATTATTATTATTATTGTTATTACTATTATTGTTGTTGTTGTTATTGTTGTTGTTGTTGTTGTATTATTATTATTTATAATTTATATAATTAACCTCCTTGTGGTTTAACCCCGGTCTTATCGGGTTATTTATTACTTCGACACTCCTACACTAGGGAGAAGACATCAATCTTTTAGTTATGTCATGAACAAAACCTAGACTAAGGGAAATAATGGAAAAAAGATGAAATGAAATGATAAAACCTGAAATTTCTAACCTTGTTTAACTCATGGAAACATGCATGAACTAAGGTAAAAAATAATGTTCATTATAATGTATGGATTTAACATGCATGAGTGAAGAGTTGTGTGAAACTAAAATGGAAGAATATGCAAAATTATGTTCTTGTTGAACCCTTAGGACAATAACTAAGCTGAAACAAAATCTATGTTAATGTTAATGCTTTGATTTTATTATAAGGTTACTGAACTTGCATGAATATGGTTCAAATGAATAAGAATGTGGTTGCAACATGATAGTTATGATTATAGTTGTGTTAATGACATAAATTATGCATATGTGGTGGATGAAGTTATATGAAAATGTGTTGAAATGATAGTAAATGTGTAGAATTGTGTTATTGTTAAACCTTAAGGGCATGCTGAAACTAATGTGGAAATCACACCATGTTATTACCTTGATTTTTGTGTAGGTAATTGATGAACTTGTTTAATTAGAAATCAAATGGTTAAATGTATGATCATGTCATGTTGTTGGGAATATGTTTGTGTTATACTTGATGAAATTTAAATAAAATACGGTGACTTTGTTTCGACCAAGAAGAGTAAAACAAGAAATTACTTAAAAGTTGCTGACAATTACTAAATCAGCAGTGACATGGATTGTGTTGATGATTTTTGAGTCAACAACAACTCAATTTTCATCAATAATTTTTGTATCAATAGTCGGATGTGCGCGCTAATGACTTATGTGTTAGTAGCGAATCAATTTTTTCTATTGAATTGTGTTGTCAACAATGAATATGTTTTCGTTGTCGAATTATATAGTCTGCAGCGAATCAGTTTTTGCTGTCGAATTATGTTTGTTTGTAGCTAATCTATTTTTACTACCGAATTGTGTTGTTAGTGGTGAATCAGTTTTTGTTGCTGAATTGTGGCTGTTGAATTATATAATCTGCAGCGAATCAGTTTTTACTATCAAATTGTGTTATTAGCAGCAAAACAGTTTTCGTTGCTGAATTATGGAGTCTGCAACAAATCAATTTTTGCTACCAAGTTATGGTGTTAGTAGCAAATTGTTTTTTCTGCTGAATTGTGATGTTAGCAAAGAATCCATTTTTACTGTCGAATTGTGGCATCACTAGTGAACTAGTTTTCCTAACAATTCTGCGTTCTAGCGAATCAGTTTGGTGGCAAATTTGTATCATTAGCAAACCAAATTTTTACTAACTAATTTTTGCAACAGATTTACATATCAGAATTGGTCTAGTGACTAAAATAATTACATAATATGATGGTGTAATATATGGAACACTTGAATGTGAACTTGTGGATTCTTGAAATACATATGGTGATGAGTCATGTGATTTTAGAATATAGATGTGTTGATTGGTGATCATTGGTGTGTTAGGTGGTGCGAATGGAACTGGACCTTCTACTAAGCAGGGACATCCCATGAGAGGAACAGGTTGGTGACTTCTACCCCCTTCTAGCATAACATGAGTTTCTGAAGTGAATTTATTACGAAGGATCTATTGTTGTGCTATATGGACTACTAAACTATCACGAATGATCGTATGAGTTTACGAAGGATCTATTATTGTATTATACTGAACATTAACTATCACAAATAGTCATATAAATATTATGAAGGATCTATCATTGTATTAAACTGAATGTTAATTGTCATGAATATTTGTATGAGTATTATGAAGGATTTAATGTGTGTTATGTAAAATGCTAAATTGTTACGTAATGCTTGTTTGAGTATTACAAGGGATTTATTGTTGTGTTATACTGAACTTTAAACTATTACAAAGGGTCTATTATCTTTTTGAACCCTTAGGATGAGTAATACGAAGGTTCTACTATTGTGTTATACTGAATGCTAAACTGTTATGAAATGTTTGTTTATGTATTACAAATGATCTATTATCATGTTTACTAATCGTTAAACTATTACAAAACATTTGTACAATATTATGAAGGGCCTACTATTATGTTATAGTGATGGTCAAATGGTTATGAATCATTTGAATGAGCATTACAAAGGATATATTATCATGTTATAATGACTTCATAAACCGCCTATGGAACATTTCATTGGTTAATGATTACCTTCAGCTAATGGTTGTTGGGTATGCGACCAAAGTCCCATATTGGTTAGAAATGGGGAGGATCAAGGGTATATAAGGATGGACAAATATCTCCATTGGTATGAGGCCTTTTGGGTATAACCCAAGAGCAAATCCATGAGGACTTAGGCCCAAAGTGGACAAATCATACCAATGTGGAGATAGGTGGTGTCCGTAATCCTTACAAGTGGTATCAGAGCCAGGTTGAGAGAATTCTGAGTGTGAGAGTTTAGGAACAGCAGTATCCTAAATAGGAGAAACATCGTGGGTAGGAGAAACATTGTGGGTGAGAGAAACACCGTGAGAAACACTGTGAGGAAATTGCGAGAAAAACACTGAGAGAAACAGAGTGACTGGGAGATGGCTGCTGAAGGGCAAAATTTGTTGAGCATTCCTAGGTTCGAAGGAGACTATGATTACTGGAGCCTGTTGATGGAGAATCTTCTGAGATCAAAAGAATACTGGAGCTGCATTGAAACTGGTTTTACAGAACCTGATGAAGGAGAGACACTGACTGCTGCACAAAAGAGACACCTTGAGGATTGTAAACTCAAAGATCTAAAGGTTAAAAACTACCTTTTCCAGTCAATCGACAAGTCAATCTTGAAGACTATCCTTAAAAAAGACACTTCCAAGCAACTATGGGAATCGATGAAAACAAAATATCAAGGGAATACGAGAGTCAAACGTGCTCAACTGCAGGCACTACGTAGAGACTTTGAGGTGCTAGAAATGAAGATAGGTGAATCGGTCATAGATTATTTCTCCAAAGTCATGGTGGTGGCCAATGAAATGCGAAATTATGGAGAAGTAGAGGATGACTTGTAAGGATTACGGACACCACCTATCTCCACATTGGTATGATATTGTCCACTTTGGGCCTAAGTCCTCATGGATTTGCTCTTGGGTTATACCCAAAAGGCCTCATACCAATGGAGATATTTGTCCATCCTTTTATACCCTTGATCCTCCCCATTTCTAACCAATGTGGGACTTTGGTCGCATACCCAGGAGTTGACCTAGGAGGGAAGGATTGTTGGGTATGCGACCAAAGTCCCACATTGGTTAGAAATGGGGAGGATCAAGGGTATATAAGGATGGACAAATATCTCCATTGGTATGAGGCCTTTTGGGTATAACCCAAGAGCAAATCCATGAGGACTTAGGCCCAAAGTGGACAATATCATACCAATGTGGAGATAAGTGGTGTCCGTAATTCTTACAAGTGGTATCAGAGCCATGCCCCCGAGTTAGCCATGATGGATGAATTCTCGGAATGCCGAACAAAAGGTGGTGAGCCCTAATTAAATCACGATGTGATCCATGGATCAGCTCTATTGGATAGGCGGTGTGCTCCGGATGCTTCATGGACGTGTCCTGATCTCAACACGGTGAAGAGGAGTTGACCTAGAAAGAGCAAAAACTCTCAAGTCAGGTAGTGCTCTCTGGATGCTTCATGGACGTGTCCTGACCTCAACACAATGAAGTAGAGAGAAGTAGAGGATGAAAAATCCTGGTTGGCAGAGAGTGGATGGATAAATGATCGTTTGAAGAGAGGCTCGGTGATCCTTTGTTCGAGGGAAGGATTGTTGGGTATGCGACCAAAGTCCCACATTGGTTAGAAATGGGGAGGATCAAGGGTATATAAGGATGGACAAATATCTCCATTGGTATGAGGCCTTTTGGGTATAACCCAAGAGCAAATCCATGAGGACTTAGGCCTAAAGTGGACAATATCATACCAATGTGGAGATAGGTGGTGTTCGTAATCCTTACAATGGCATCCTAAGTGGATGACCAGGATGAATAAATGATTAGCTTTGGTTAAGGGCATCCTAAGAAGATGATTGGGATGGATAAATAATTAGCTTTGGTTAATGACACCCTAAATGGATGATCAAGGTGAATAAATGATTAGCTTAGGCTAAGTGGATGACCGGGATGAACAAATGATTAGCTTCGGTTGATGGCATCCTCAGAGGATGACTGAAATGAATAAATGATATAAATGCTTTGACTATTGACATCCTAAATGGATGACCAGGGTGAATAAATGATTAGCTTCAGCTAATAGCATCCTAAGTGGATGACCAGGGTGAATAAATGAATAAATGATTAGGTTCAGCTAACTGCATCCTAAGTGGATGACCGGGGTGAATAAATGGATAGCTTCAGCTAATCGTATCTTAAGTGGATGACTGGGGTGAATGAATGATTATCTTCACCTAATGGTGTCCTAAGATGATAGCCGAATTTAGGAGTTATGCGTTAGTTTCAAGAATTGATGCGTTCATGTGTACTATATTTTGTGTATGCCAAGTATATGAAAAAATTATGATTGCTATGTTTTAAATAGAGAATAACATTAGTTTGGTTAACGATATTTAGAACTAATGATCGGGGTTTGAGTATTGTAATTAACTATGGTAATTGATGAATTATTAAGGGTGATATTTATGTAAGTAATGAGAAATGAAATAATTATGCTCTTTTGGTCCATGAATTTTCTGTAACGTTGATATTGTTTTTTTATGTTTTTAAATTGCTTATAATGTTTGAAATTACCTTGTGTTGTAACAAGGACATTATACCAACATGGTGAGTAAAGAAATCCGTTTCGTGGCTCACACATTTTGAAAAGAACTATATATTCGCATGTTATGTGACACAACTAAAAGGTTGATGTCTTCTCCCAAGTGTAGGAGTGTTGAAGTAATAAATAACCCGACAAGATCAAGGTTGAACCACAGGGAGGTTAATTGTACAAATTATAAACAACAATTATAAACAACAATAATAGCAATAACAATAATAATAATAATAATAATAATAGTAGTAGTAGTAATAATAATAAAGAAAGAGAAGAAGAAGATGATGATGAGAACTCGGAGAAGGAATATTAATGTAACGATTAAACAATGATAATAACAAATATCAAGGTTAGAGATTCTACTAATGGTATGTCAAACAAGTATAATATAAACTCTTATTATTCAATTGGAAACCACACATAAAGGAGGTTCCAATTAGATTATAAATTCTTAACATGATTACATTAGTCATCTTATTCCATATAAAAGTTGTAGGCCTATGTCTTACCTTTCCACCCATATAAATGGGACCTAAATCTGAGATCTATAGCTCCAGATATGACCCAATTATCGAATAGTGTTCCGGTTGGGATTGCACCGACATCTCTTTTCTAAGTTTGGTCATCTCTTTATCCTTGCAATTTAAGTTCTTAAAGTCATCAATAAATCCTTTCATTTATGTGATAGGCCTGCATTTAAAATGAACATTTACCACAAATTAAAGGTATTTTATATTATTAGATATATTATTATAAAACATGCTTTAGTTAAGGAGTTATTGATACTTCAAGTGCAAAATGATGATATAAAACCATGATAAAAATGCACTTTTAAGTACTAATCACCCCCCAACCAACTTATTACTAGTCCCTAGTAATCAAAGTGTTAAATAGAAAAACAATTTGCAAATTCCACAAAGTAAGGTATTCATCATTTAACTTCCATTAATCTATCTAGATAAACAAACTCTCACTAAATTTATATATTTGCTCAATACCTCTTAACAAGATATTAATAAACCCATGTAACAAGCGTTGGGTCAATAGCTCCCAAGTCAGTTGACTTTAGGGTATTAGGTGTTAAAACACCCCTTCAGGCTTAATTGCTTAGGTTAGGGAGGCTACGAAACCAAACTTATCTACATTTTTATTATCATCATTTTTTTTCTTTTTTCTTTTTTCTATTTTTTCATGTTTGTTTTCTTAATTATATACAATCCATTTCCCTTAGTTGTTACCATTAACAAAAGAACATAAATAATGTAATAATCCAATATGCAACCCACAATCATATGTTAAAGTGTGTGTATGTAAATTAAGGTTTAAGAATACATGTTAAATAAGTATATGAGCAGAATTAAGTGATAACAATGTGAGAGTTTGTAAATCTGAATATTTCAGGAAGTATTATAATAGACCTTGTTAAGAATGGTTACTAAGATGCGTCTCAAGAGTCACTTTAACAAAAGAGCTCCTTTACTCTGCCATCCTAGTAACAACAATTATGCACATGCTTTATGAAATAAAAAAACAATTTTTTTTATCAACTACTACCCTCAATGTTCTAAGGTAGAAAGATAGAGTATAGAAGATATCACCTAAAATAATGCACATCGACAAACCTGAAACACACTGAAACAAAAATAAGAAATAACAAAACACAATAATAAAAACAAAAGACATAAAAATTCACAAATGAAGGCTCAAATCCAATCTAAGCTTTTTACGGCTTTCCTTAGATGACCAATTTATGCGACTCATGGAAGGATCAATCACAGGAATGAAAGATTGTAGTTGGTCAATCAATTGTTCAGCAGTAGCAGCAAAGATTATGATTTATAGTGCAGAAGATGTTAGAAATTCTTATTCCACAGCATGATCAAGAAAAGACAACAACTTATCATAATAACCATTAACATTTAACAAACCTATGGGTTTATGGGTTTATGGTGAATGTGCAGTTGAGCCCAAAAGGAAATATGAAAGATCTCTTCCAATGTGCCTAGACCACCTGGTAAAGCTATGAAGGCATCAGCATGGTTAAACATTGCATTCATTCGAGCCGACATTGTGGAAACCTAAAGTTCCTCTCCAATTGTTTTTCCAATGATGTCCCCTTAAGCTAAAGCTTCGGGGACGACCCCCAAAACTTGACTAGCTCCTAAAAATACAGCTATTGACACACCTCCCTTTAACCCAAGACTGCCTCCCCCATACACTAAATGAATATTTCTCTCAACTAGCACCTGACCAAGATGATTTGCTGATTCTAAAAACTCCTTTTTTTTTCTAAGACTAGTTCCACCGAAAACACAAATATTTTTTATTTGATGACTTGAGGAACTTGCCATTTCTACACACTTCTCTATTTGTTGAATGTATGAGTTGAGTAGAAATGAAAGGAAGGAAGAGAGGGTTTTATAGATGAAAAATTAAAAAGGCAATCATAACACCTATATGTAGGCTAGCTGGAGTCTCACACTCTCTCTCTCTCTCTTTTTATTTATTTATTTACTTTTGAAAAAGCATGTGTAAGTACAGGTAGTTGTGATTGTGGCTCACATCTTTCCTTGGTTTTACGTCCAAGAATGGCTTAAATACCCTCTATGGGTCGGGGATAGGCTTCCCATCCAGTTTTCTTAAAAACTGGCAAACAAGGTCTTTTTTAATCAGATTTCGAAGACTAAGTCGATCATGTTCTTTATGAAATAGTGGCCATAAATCATGAATTACACAATGCACATCTCTACTAAGATGCGTCTTAAGAGTCAATAGAAGATTATTTAAAGATTCCTTACTCAGGCCATCCTTAATGAATTGTATTTTATCTTCACGGTTTATAGATACCATTCCTAAAGAACGACATTGTGTATTACAAGTCCATCTAGCACATCGATGACAAACTTTCAGTCGTTTTGCACGACGCTTCTTCGCAAAAGTGCTTTTACCTGTTCCAAGCATGTGTGAAATGAAGGAGTTAGAGGACTCACCTGATAATCGGACTCACCTGATAATCGGACCTTTGCTTCAATCAACCAACGAATATCTTCAAGAATTCCATGATTCATTAACAATCTCAATCTTGCACATCTAGCACGGTAAATTTTTGTAATCGCATTCTGAGGAAGAGCGGGAAAATACTTTTTCAATTTTTCAAGATTAGTGTCCATTTTCAAATGAGAATTGGAAGAGAGATTCAAAAAATTGCACAGATATATACACAGATATCAGTAATTGTGGGAAACTGAAAGAACTGACTTAAGTCACGGAGTACCGTCATCCGCCATTTGACTGGGGTGAGAGAAACTAGCAAAAATCACTAATAATAAAAATCAATCTTTATATACAGGATCACCCAATTCAATAGAGTCATGTTCAACTGAAAAATTATCAAAGTAAACTTTCAGACGATGTCCATTTACCTTGAAAACATTGTCATTTGTTGGATTCTCGATGTCATAGGCCTCATATAGATACACATGTTCCACAATAAAAGGACTGCTCCATCTTGATCTTAATTTTCCAGGAAATAAATGCAGTTGAGAATTATAAAGCAAGACTTTTTGACCAACATTGAATGTTTTTCTCAGTATTTTCTTGTCATGAAACTCTTTAATTCTTGCTTTATGAATTCTTGAATTTTCATATGCATCATTTCTTATTTCCTCAAGCTCATTTATTTGTAATTTTCGTAGTTGACTAGAATCATCCAGATTTGAATTGAAAGCTTTAATAGCCCAATAAGCTTTATGTTCAAGTTCCACAGGTAAGTGACAAGGTTTTCCATAGACTAGTCTATAAGGTGACATACCTAATAATGTTTTATAAGCATTTCGATAAGCCTAAAGTGCATCATTAAGTCTTAAAGACCAGTCTTTCCTATTAGGATTCACTGTTTTCTCTAAAATATGTTTGATCTCTCTATTAGCAAGCTCTACTTGTCCACTTATTTGAGGGTGATAAGGGGTGGCAACTTTGTGTGTGATTCCATATTTTTTCATTAAAGACTCAAATGGCTTGTTGTAGAAATGTGTTCCACCATCACTTATTATGGCTCGAGGGACTCCAAATCGACTCAAAATATTTTCTTTCAAAAACTTTATCACTGTTTTGTGATAATTGTTTTGACTTGGAATTGCCTCTATCCATTTTGAAACATAATCTACTACGACTAATATGTATAAGAAACCAAATGATGGAGGGAATGGACCCATGAAATCTATACCCCAACAATCAAAGATCTCAATGACAATAATAGGATTTAAAGGCATCATGTGATATTTTGAAATAGATCCCAACTTTTAACAATTTTCACAAGACTTGCAGAATGCATGTGAGTTTTTGAACATGGTGGGCCAGTAAAATCCACTTCGTAAGATTTTTGTAGTTGTCTTTCTTGATGAGAAATGGCCCCCACATGCCTTAGAATGACAAAATTTAATGACACTACTTACCTCATTGTCAGGAATGCATCTTCAAAATATTTGATCAGGACAATATTTGAATAAATAAAGATCATCCCAATAAAAGTTCTTCACTTCGTTCAAGAACTTTCTTTTATCTTGGGTACTCCAATGAGCTGGCAATTGTCCTGAAACAAGAAAATTGACAATATTAGCAAACCAAGGCATTGTAGAGACAAAAAGTAAAGATTCATCGGGAAAGTAGTCATCGATTAATGTGATGTCAGTTTTTGAATCTGTTGTCAATCATGACAAGTGATCTACGACAACATTTTCGCTGCCTTTTTATCTTTGATTGTGATATCAAATTCTTTAAGTAATAAAATCCACTACACCAATCTAGCCTTACAATCTTTCTTAGAAAGAAGATATTTCAATGCTGCATGATCACTAAAAACAATAATAGGTGAGCCAACAAGATAAGATCTGAATTTTTTACATGCAAATACTATTCCAAGTAATTCTTTTTCAGTGGTGGTATAATTCATTTGAGCACTATTTAAAGTTTTACTTGCATAGTAAATTACATAAGGTTTCTTATCTTTTCTTTGTCCCAAAACAGCACCTACGACATAATCACTAGCATCACATATTATTTCAAAAGGTAATGACCAATCGGGAGGTTGAATGATAGGAGCACACGTAAGCAAGTTTTTAAGTTTAACAAAGGCTTCTTCACAATGTTCAGTCCATTCAAAAATAGTATCCTTTGTTAGAAGGTTACTTAAGGGCTTAGATATTACACTAAAATCTTTGATGAACCTTCTATAAAAACTAGCATGTCCTAGGAATGATCTAACATCTTTAAGAGATTTTGGTGTTGGCAAGTTTGCAATTAACTCGATTTTAGATTTGTCAACCTCAATTCCTTTTGATGAAACAATATGACCAAGTACAATGCCATTTGTTACCATAAAATGACATTTTTCCCAATTCAGCACAAGATTCTTCTCTTCACACCTAGTCAAAACCTTTCCTAAGTTAGTCAAACAATCATCAAATGAATCGCCAAAAACAGAAAAATCATCCATGAAAATCTCAAGAAAATGTTCAACCATATCACTAAATATACTAAGCATGCATCTTTGAAATGTGGTAGGTGCATTACATAATCCAAAAGGCATCCTTCGATATGCAAAAGTACCAAATGGACATGTGAAAGTAGTCTTCTCTTAATCTTCCAATGCAATTTCAATTTGGTTGTAACCCGAATAGCCATCTAGGAAACAATAAAATTCATGACCTGCAATTCTTTCTAGGATTTGATCCATGAGAGGTAAAGGAAAATGATCTTTTCTAGTCATTGAATTAAGTTTCCTATAGTCAATGCACATGCACCAACCAGTAACAATTCTAGTGGGAATTAACTTATTGTTCTCATTTGTTATCACAGTGACTCCAGACTTCTTGGGTAGGACTTACCCATTTGGTGTCAGAAATAGGATAAATGATTTCATTATCTAGAAGTTTAATGACTTCATTTTTCACTACTTCTTTCATATTAGGATTTAGCCTTCATTGTATTTCTTTAGAGGGTTTAGCATTTTCCTCCAAATAAATTCTATGTGTACAAATCAAAGGACTAATTCCTTTTATATCAGCTATGGTCCATCCTAATATATTTTTGTGTATTTTTAGAGTTTGTAATAACTTACCTTCTTGATGTGTATTAAGTTTGGAAGAGATTACTACCGGAAAAGTTTCATTTTCTCCCAAAAATGAGTATTTGAGATTGGATGGCAACGACTTCAAATCAGGTTTTAGTGGTTGAACATTTGAAGGTATGGACTTAATTGATCGTGGTGGCAATTCCTCAATTTGTGGCCTCCAATTACTTGTCTTTGATTCTTCCTGAAAATAAATCATTTACAAATCATCAGATTCATCAATCTCAATTTCACTGGAAGTGATTGGAAATTGATCATGAATTAATTTTTCAGTAAAGTCCACTTCCTATAAATCATTATCATCTCTAGGTTGCTTGCAAATGTTGAAAATATTCATCTCCAATGTCATATTTCCAAATGATAGCTTCATCAGTCCATTCCTACAATTAATCAATGCATTAGAAGTTGCAAGAAATGGACGTCCTAAAATAACAGGAAATGAATTACATACTTCAACAGGTTGTGTGTCCAAGACAATAAAATCCACAGGATAAATGAATTTATCGACTTGTACTAACACATCTTCAATTATTCCTCTAGGCACTTTTATAAATCTATCGGCAAGTAAAAGAGTTATAGAAGTTGGTTTTAACTCACCTAGATTGAGACTCTGAAAAACTGAATATGGGAGTAAATTCACACTAGCACCAAGATCAAGTAAGGCTCTTTCAATTTTACGCTCTCCAAGAAAGCAAGAAGTTGTAGGACAACCAAGGTCTTTATATTTCAAAGCATTATTGTTTTGAAGAATAACACTTACTTGTTCAGCTACAAAGACTTTCTTTTTCACATTCAGTTTCCTCTTCACAATGCATAGATCTTTCAAAAATTTAGCATAGGAAGAAACCTGTTTAATAGCATCCAGCAAAGGTATATTGATTCTTACATGTTTGAAAGTTTCAAAGATTTCAGAGTTGTGATTGACTTTCCTTTGTTTAGTCATGGCATGAGGAAATGGAAGTGCTGGCGGTGAATCAGTTATTTTTTTGGAATTTTCAAATTCAACCCCTTCCTTACCCTCAGAGATTGACTCATCATCTTTCTCATAAGGTTCAAGAGAGGGTTTTTCAATAACCTTACCACTGCGCAGAGTAGTGACTAATTTGACTTGATCCATGTGTTGGCTTCCAGAACTACTTGCATTTGCATTGTATTGCCCCTTGGGATTTTGTTATGGTTGAGATGGAAACTTACCTTTCTCTTGGAAACTCAGAGTAGATGTTAATTTTGTAAGAGTATCTTTAAAATCTGTCATGTTTTGAGCAAGTTGAGTATTTATTGTCTCTTGCTTTTCAATGAATGCATGCAATGTTTCCTCAAGATTTCTTCTAAGCGGTGGAGCATTAGGAGGTGCATATCCATGAGAATTTTGGAAATTGTGGTGTGCTTGAAATGGTGGTTGTGAAGTTTGTGCATTGTTGTTCTCACTTTTCCAACTGAAATTTGGGTGATTTCTCCAACCAGAGTTGTATGTTTGGGAGTATGGGTTGTGGTTGGCCCTTTGAAAACTGTTTAAAGCATGGGCTTGTTCATGGATACATTCCTTAAAAGAAGGCAAGGTTGGACAATCATTGGTTGAGTGTTCATTTGTTTCACAGATTTGACACACAATGTTTTCAACAGATTTTAATTGACCACTCTTTTTCAATTCTAGTGCCTTGACTTTTCTAGCTAAAGATGCAAATTTGGCTTAAAGGTCATGATCTTCCCTAAGGTTGTACATACCTCCACTAGATGTATGAGGTTGAGTTTTACTCGGTGCCTTATAAGTACCCGCGGTGTCCCAATTTTGAGCATTTTCAGCTAGCAAGTCTAAGTACTCCATTGCTTCATCAGGGTCTTTATCTTTAAAAGTTCCATTGCACATCAATTCAACCATTTGCCTATCTTTAGGTGTTAACCCTTCATAGAAATGTGAAACCAATCTCCATGTTTCAAAACCATGATGAGGGCAAGTACTAAGCAAGTCTCAATACCTATCCCAACATTTGTAAAATGTTTCTCTTGGTTTTTGAGTGAAAGTGGTGATTTGTCTCTTGAAAGAGTTTGTTCTATGAGATGGGAAAAATTTCTTTAAAAACTGTTGTTGCATTTCATCCCAAACATGAATGGATCCTGGTCTCAAATTTTGTAGCCATGTTTTAGCTTTATCTTTTAATGAAAAAGGAAAAAGCTTTAATCTGATGGTGTTCATGCTATAATTTAAATTATTATATGTGTTGCAGACCTCCTCAAATTCCTTTAAATGCAAGTATGGATTTTCCAATTCTAAACCATGAAAAGAAGATAAAAGTTGAATAATACCTGGTTTAAAATTAAAATGAGATGCATCGGGAGGAAAAACTATGCATGATGGTGCACTTGTTCTTGTGGGATTCATATGGTCTCTAAGTGTTCTAGCACGGTTATTCTCATTATTTTCATTATGAAGTGATTGATTATCTTCTTCGGCCATATTTTCTGAAAATGATGAGGATATCCTACAAAGTCTACCACTTGATGTACGTGACCACACTCTCATGCATGTGTAGGAATAGAATAAAAGGAAAAAGAAAACAAAAGAACAAGAAACAAGAGAAAAGAAACAAAGTTATATACAAGAAAAGTGAAAAGAGAAAATAAAATAACTACTATAATTTATAAAAGAACTTACCTCCTCGACAACGGCGCCAAAAACTTGACATGACTGAAAAGTTGATGTCTTCTCTCAAGTGCAGCAGTGTCGAAGTAATAAATAACCCGGCAAGACCGGGGTCGAACCACAGGGAGGTTAATTGTACAAATTATAAACAACAATTATAAACAATAATAATAGCAATAACAACAATAACTATAATAATAATAATAATAATAATAATAATAATAATAATAATAATAGTAATAGTAATAGTAATAGTAATACTAGTAATAGTAATAATAATAATAAAGAAAGAGAAGAAGATGATGTTGATGAGAACTTGGAGAAGGAATATTAATGTAACGATTGAACAATGATAATAACAAATGTCAAGGTTAGAGATTCCACTAATGGTATGCCAAACAAGTATAATATAAACTCTTATTATTCAATTGGAAACCACACATAAAGGAGGTTCCAATTAGTTATAAATTCTTAACATGATTACATTAGTCATCTTATTCGATTAATGTTAATACTTGTAAATCTCGTCAAGCATTCATGATTATAACTTATGTTAACAACAAATCAAGTTCCTTTCATAGCTTAGGTGTCGATTATACCATACAATATGAACTATGAAAGTGCCAAGCATTTGTTGTACTAAGTGTTATACAACATAAATCAAGATTAATTATTTAACAAGTAAAGTATTAAACAGTGAACAAGATAACAAATATAAAACATGTTAGTATCAAACATTAAGGTCCATATTAAGTTTACACTATACTTATTCTTACACCATTAGTGTAACCTTTTCACCTTGACATAATTAACTTAGCTAGACATAATGAAAAAAAGAAAAATAGATAAACAAAATAAGAACATAAAAGCTAACTAAGTAAAGGAAAGGAAATGAAAGGCATAAACTTGATATTAATGAAAGCAAAGCATAAACATTACAAAAAATACAAAGAGAGAAAGGAAGAGCATGATCTTGATCTAAACACCAAGATGCCTAAATGCATGGCAAATGCCTCCTTTTATAGGCCAAAATTGGGAACTATTGATTTGATGACTAATTGATAAGTGGGTGGCCAACTCTTAACTTGGTGACAATCCTTATCTTCTCTTGTCTGCCCAAAATGTCATTAATGCTTGACCGCTTTTTATGATCGGCTTGTTTTAACTCGCAAGTGCACGAGTGTGCGATGTAGCAATTAACTCGGTAAGATCGAGGTCATATCCACAGAGAGCTAGATCTGGAAATTAAGCTAAGTAACAAAAAAAAACTCAAGAGAAATTAAATTAACAATAACTTGGTTGAAAATAATTGATGGATTTGTTTTCAAAGATAAAAAAAATGTAAATAGATTTTAAATGACAAGAAAAGTAAGTCTTGGTCCAAATCAATTTTAATGGTGATGTATTGGTGATTTCTTCAACATATATAAGATAACTCAACCTAATCTCAATGATGGTGATATTAGATCGGAAGATATTACAATGAAGATTAGAAAGATGAAGATTGATTATTGCTTAAGAATGAACAAGTACTTTCATATTAAGTAAGACATTGAATCAAGCAATCTCTATACCAAAACTAAAGTATGTGCATAAAAATTCAAGATTATAACATTACCTAAATGATTTCTAAAATTTATTTACAATAATAAATCATTCATGAAGAAAATAAGAAGATAAACATTAAGATTCATTCATATCCTAAAAAACTCACCTCAATCACCATTATCCTTGATTTGGATCCAAGAAAGAGTTTAGCCAACCATGATTATATATAAGAACACTTCAATAAACATGAAAGAACTTGAATCCAACTAAAAAAATAAGTTTTACAAACTAAAGAACCGAAATCTATAAAGAAGAACACAATACAATTTCAGAAAAAATTGGGACACAAATCTGACTCTAACTTTGGACAGCAATTCGACCCTCTTAAAAGCTTTTTTTCAAGAAGTCTATTAGAGACATATTTATAGGAAATTCTGTCACCTTTCCAGATCATTAAAGAACAGCTCATTTGGACACCTGAGTCAAAAGTTATGGGCAAAACACTGAAAGGTATTCTGAAAAATCAAATCAAGACAGCTTTACAACTACTTTGGTGTACGTTTTTTCTTCCTCATTTATGAGGTGTCTCCTTCTTCTTTTTGACCCAAAATAATGTTAAAATATCCCCTCCAGCTTTCCATCCATGTGCTTGCCTTCTTGGATCAATGGATTACCCAAAATAAATCAATTGTTATTTGTTGTGTGGACATGTAAGATCATGGATTGTGTTTGGGTTGATTTGAAGGTTGATTTAGGGTTGATTTAGGGCTGATTTAGGGCTGATTTTGGGCTGAATTTTAGCATCAAATAAGTATACAAATGTACTTATTATTTGGGCTAAGATTGACATTGAAACATTGAGTGTTTAATGGTTGAAGTTTGCACACAACATAAGGCAAGTTTGGGCTTGAAATAGATCATATGATATTCTTTTCTAGAATTGGAATAGAATTGATTTTTGGGACAAATTTGGAGTACTTATTTAAACCAAGATTTGCTTCAATCTTCAACTAAATGTCTCTTCAATTCTTTGTTCTGAATTCCGACGTTGAATTTTCTGAATTAATTCATTTAAGCTCCAAAAACCTATTGAAACATTAAAACAAACTTCATTACTAAAAAACACATCAATTATTATAAAACAACCAAATAAAAACAATAAATACATATGTAAAATAAGAGACTTAATGACACTTTTGATGCACAATCACACCCCCCAACTTAGATTTTGCTAGTCCTCAAGCAAAACAAAACATAAAACCTTTAAAATAAAAATAATAATAATAACAACCATAATTAGGCTCGATTCATCACACTTGAAGGACCTATCATGCAAACATTGGTATCTTTAACTTAGTGTACACAATAGCAAATAAAGAAAAATAAGCATACTCACATTCTCTAAATCAAACATCCATACAAAATTTCCAAATTCAGTCATATTTATCGTGCAACCAACATAATTGATTCATATGAAAACTCAACTTGTAATCTTCCCTTCTCACCAACACAAACAAGGTAGCAAACTAGAGAAATATCTATATATATATATATATATATATATATATATATATTATTATTATTTTTTCTTTTTTTCTTTTTTCTTTAGAAGATATGATTTATTCTTTGTCTTTAAGTTGTTACTTTCCTTTTGACGTGAATACAAACATTTCTGATGAATGCACCCGGTTACTCACAAAGTCACAAACTTAAAGTGCTTTGCATACTCATATTTCAAGCTGCCGTTTGACATAAAGATAAACGTTTGTGATGAATACCCCTAGTTACTGAGCAACTCAAAACATTGGAGTAGATAGAACTTTGTACACATTTATTTATTTATTTATTTATTTATGTAATGATTATTACTCTATTTACTTAAACCTTGTTTAGGACTAGATCAAAAGGGATAATCACAAGTAAAGCATCATACTCATCTTTCATGCATATTCACACAACTCACACAACTTTTACAAGGAAAGATGTACTTCAGTAATCTTAAAAAAAAAAAGTATGTTATATCTTGCTTTATAAGATATTATCTATCCCAAATTAAAGCATGCAATGTTCAACACAATAATGAACCCAAAAAGGTAATGATGATCCTAAACAAGTCTCATTCACATACGAATGCAAGTATTTTTTTTTTTAACAAGCATGGTTATCTCAAGCATTCAACATAATGAAATATCTAAAATTAAGTTTTACATTATCCTCAATGTAAAAGAGAAAGAGAAGAAAAGTATAAAGATTAGAAAATTGTTACTCCCCTTCTGTTTTCAAGGATGAATGTCTTATTGAATTGGGCATGAGCTGACTTATTGCTTGATTTTTTTTTTAACCTGCATATCACAACTAAAAGAAAACATAAAAGAAAACATTGATGTTTTTTTTTGAAAATAAAGAACCTCACACCCCTCAACTTAAAATAATGCATTGTCCCGAATGCATGAACAAGAAAATATAAGAGATGGAAAAAAGAAGAAAAAAATGAAAATGAAAATAAAAATAAAAATAAAAACTCATTACTTTTGATACTACAATGGTATTGGATCTTCAAGATCCAATGTCTCAACTTCAGCCACAACATTTTCAAGATAAAGTTTCAATCGATGACCATTTACTTTGAAAATATTTCCATTCTTGGGATTTTCTACCTCAAATGCACCATGCTCAGAGATGGATTTAATCACAAATGGACCAATCCATTTTGTCCTCAACTTCCCATGAAAGAGATGTAATCGTGAATTATACAAGAGAACCTTTTGACCAACATGAAAGGATTTTCTAAGAATATGTTTATCATGCAAAGTTTTCATCTTATGTTTTGAAATTTTTGCATTTTCAAATGCATCATTTCTCAGCTCCTCTAATTCATCCAATTGAAGCTTTCTATTTTTGCCAACCTCATTTTCATTGTCATTGAATTGCCGAATGGCCCAATATGCATGGTGCTCAATCTCAACAGGGAGATGACAAGGCTTTCCATAAACTAACCTATAAGGAGACATTCCTAAAGAGGTCTTATAAGCAGTGCGATATGCCCACAAAGCATCAACTAGTCGTAGGGACCAATTTTTATGGTTTGGATTGACTGTTTTCTCTAAAATGTTCTTGATCTCCCTATTTGCCAACTCAGCTTGGCCACTAGTCTGTGGGTGATAGGGGGTATTGACCTTGTGAATTACACCATATTTTCTCATCAAAATCCCAACGAGCTTGTTACAAAAATGTTTTCCCCCATCACTAATCATAGCCCGAGGCATGCCAAAACGAGAGAAAATATTTTCTTTCAAGAATTTGACCACAACTCGATGGTCATTAGTTCGAGATGCAATGGCCTCCACCCATTTAGACACATAATCAACAGCTACAAGGATGAATTGGTAACCAAATGAACTTGGAAAAGGTCCCATGAAATCAATCCCCCAACAATCAAATATTTCCAAAACAAGGATGGGGTTAAGGGGCATCATGTTACGCCTAGTGAGGTTACCTAGTCGTTGGCATCGGTCACATGCAACACAAAAGTCATGAACATCTTTAAACATGGTAGACCAATAAAAACCACACTGCAAGATTTTGGCAATGGTTTTCTTGGAAGAGAAATGCCCACCACAAGCTAATGCATGACAAAAATTAATGACCCTTGGAATTTCATGATCAGGGATGCACCGCCTAATAATTTGGTCAGGAGAATATTTAAATAGGTAGGGGTCATCTTAAAAAAAGGTGCGCACATTGCGGAAGAATTTTTGTTTGTCAAGTTTAGACCAATGAGAAGAAATCTGACTTGTGGCTAGGTAATTTGCTATGTCAGCATGCCATGGAGAACCAATGTAAGAGACAGTACCTGCACAAAATAAATTTTCATCAGCAAAGAGTTCATTTATTGGAGATTCATCAATTATGGTCTTATAGCTTGAAAGACGAGACAAATGATCAGCCACTACATTCTCTACTCCCTTTTTATCTCGAATTTCAATGTTAAACTCTTGGAGTAGGAGGATCCATCGAATCAAACGTGGTTTGGCATCTTGTTTTGTGAGCAAATATTTCAATGCTGCATGATCAGTGAAAACAATAACAAGAGATCTAACCAAATAAGACCTAAACTTGTCTAATGCAAAGACCACAGCTAAGAGTTCTTTTTCAGTTGTAGTGTAATTCAATTAAGCATCATTCAAAGTCTTGCTAGCATAATATATGACATGAGGTTTCTTGTCTTTTCTTTGCCCTAAAACAGCCCCAACCGCAAAATCACTAGCATCACACATCAGTTCAAATGGTAAAGACCAATCAGGAGCTTGCATGATTGGTGCAATTGTCAACAACCCTTTAAGCTTTTCAAAAGCTTCTTGACATTTTGATGTCCAATCAAATGGGACATCTTGTGACAACAAGTTACACAATGGTTTGGCAATGGTACTAAAAGAATGAATGAATCTTCGATAAAAACCAGCATGTCCTAAAAAGGATCTCACATCTTTCACAGTCTTAGGGGTAGTTAATTTTTGAATGACTTCCACTTTTGACTTATCTACCTCTATCCCTTTTGAAGAGACAATGTGACCTAAAACAATGCCATGTGTCACCATAAAATGACACTTCTCCCAATTGAGTATAAGATTGCTCTCTTCACACCTTTCAAGAACTTTTTCTAGATTCATTAGACACAATTCATAAGAATCCCCATAAACTGAAAAATCATCTATGAAAACTTCCAAAAAATTTTCCACCATGTCACTAAAGATACTCATCATACACCTTTGAAAAGTGGCTGGTGCATTACACAAACCAAATGGCATTCTTCTATAAGCATAGGTACCAAAAGGACAAGTGAAAGTGGTTTTTTCTTGGTCTTCTAAAGAAATCTCAATTTGGTTGTAACCTGAGTATCCATCCAGAAAACAATAGAAAGCTCTTCCAGCTACTCTTTCAAGCACTTGGTCTAAAAATGGAAGTGGAAAATGGTCCTTCCTAGTCACCATGTTCAATTTACGATAATCAATGCACATACGCCATCCAGTTTGGATTCTAGTTGGTACCAGCTCATTATTTTCATTCTTCACTACCGTGACTCCAGATTTTTTTGGGACAACTTGGGTTGGACTAACCCATTTTGAGTTTGCAATAGGGTAAATGATACCTGCATCAAGTATCTTAAGCACTTCACCTCTCACTACTTCCTTCATATTTGGGTTCAATCGTCTTTGCATTTGCCTCACAGATTTAGCCTCTTCTTCAAGATAGATTCTATGTGTACATAAAAGAGGGCTAATTCCTTTCAAGTCAGTAATTTTCCACCCAATTGCTTTCTTGTGTTTTCTCACCACTCTCAAAAGTTTTTGTTCTTGCTCTATGTTAAGTTTTGATGAGATCACAATAGGATATGATTCATCTTCCCCTAGAAATGCATACTTAAGATCACTCGATAAAGGCTTCCTTTCTAGTTTATCAGGCTGGACAAGAGATTCCTCAACTTTCACTTGGGGTGAAATCAAAGGCTCAAATGATGGGGTCCATTGACCTATTGACATAATAGGCATTGGATCTAGATAAGTCTCGAGTTCTCTTACTTTCTCATCAACACATTCCAAAGAACAAAATCTTTCATCATGAATTAAAGTTCTCTCCAATGGATCCTTGATCCACACTCTCTCAAAGTGTTCTTGACAAACTGTTTGGATGAAATCTACCTCTCTAATGTCCTCATGTTCCCCGATTTGTTTGGAGACATTGAATATGTTCATCTCCACAGTCATATTCCCAAAAGACAATTTCATCACCCCATTCCTACAGTTAATTAAGGCATTGGATATAGCTAGGAAAGGTCTCCCTAAGATGACTGGGATGGGGGCATTACAACCTTGAATTGGTGTGGTGTCTAACACTATAAAATCAACAGGAAAGTAGAATTTATCTACTTGGACCAACACATCCTCAACGATACCCTTGGGAATCTTGATTGACCTATCAGCTAATTGAAGGGTGATTCGAGTAGGCTTGATTTCTCCTAAACCTAATTGTTCGTAAACAGTGTATGGTATTAAATCCACACTTGCTCCTAAATCTAACAAAGCTTGATCTATCTTATGACTTCCAATAATGCATGAAATGGTAGGACAACCAGGATCTTTGTATTTGGGAGGGGTCTTAAACTGGATGATGGCACTAGCATGTTCAGTCAGAAAAGCTCTTTCTTTCACATTCAATCTCCTTTTGACTATGCATAAATCCTTAAGAAACTTTGCATAAGATGGAACTTGTTTAATTGCATCAAGGAGTGGAATATTGACTTTCACTTGTTTGAACAATTCATAGATTTCTGAGTTCATAAGATCTTGTTTAGGTTTCCCTAACCTTTGTGGAAATGGTGCTCTAGGAACAAATTCTAAATCACTCATTTTGACTCCAATTTTTCTTGAATCATCTCCTTTCTCACTCATCTTTTTCTCATTTATCTCACCTTCTTTGTCACTCAAACTCTCATTTGTCACTTGTGTTTTGATTCCCTCTTCATTTTCCCTAGATTTCTCCTCTACAATACCTTTAGGAATCCTAAAACCTACACCTTTGTCAACAATCTTTCCACTTCTAAGGGTAGTGATGGCTTGGACTTGTTCATGGTTTGAAGGTTCACTAGGTGAGGATTCACTCATGTGTACCTGACCTCTAGGATTGGGCATTGGTTGAGCTGGGATTTTTCCCTTCTCTTGAATGCTTAGTGATTGAGTCAACTTAGTTAGTTGACTTCGAATGTCATCTAAGGTCCTATTGGTCTGGTCTTGGAATTTGTAAACTTGGTTGTTGATTCCTCCTTGCATTTGCATGAATTGTTGAAGAGTATCCTCTAAGGATCTCTTATGAGGTGGTTGGTATGTGTTATGTGTGGGAGCATGAAATGGTTGGGGTGGAGGTTGAAATGTTTGAGGTACTGAAGAGCCCTCATTTCTCCATCCAAAATTTGGGTGGTTCCTCCATCCAGGATTATAGGTCTCAGAGTAGGGATTGCCTACTTGGTTTGGAAATGGCTTTCTAACATTACTTGAATCAGAAGTTTGGCCATATAGCACTTCCTTGAAGGCTGGAATGGTAGGACACTCAGTTGTCCTATGCCCTTTGCTTTCACAAACAACACAATTTTCCTCTTGTTGTTCACTTATGACATGCACTTTTTTAATCTCAAGAGACTCTACTTTCCTAGCCAATGAGGCTAATCTAGCATTGAGGTCATCAGTCTCTTTCAATTGAAACTTCCCACTTGAATGAGAAATGGTGTTTCTAGACTCAACATGAACTGGGAGAGAAGTCTCCCATTGCTTTGTGTTTTCAGCCAATTGATCAAAAAAATCAAACGCCTCACTTGGTTCTTTGTCATAAAACTTACCATTACACATGGTTGACACTAGCTTTTTAAAATCTGCGGTAAGAGAGTCATAAAAGAAACTCACTAACCTCCACATCTCAAAACCATGATGAGGGCATGCATTTAACAAGTCTTTGAACCTTTCCCAAGCTTGGTGAAATGACTCATTTGGACTACAAGAAAAATTCATCATTTGACGTTGTAAAGCTGCTGTCCTATGAGTGGGGAAGTATTTTTTCAAAAATTCAGCTTGCATTTCTCTCCATGTACCTATAGACCTAGGACGCAAGGAGTTTAGCCAAAGCTTGGCTTTATCCTTTAGAGAGAATGGGAACAATTTAAGCCGAATGGTTTCCTCTGTGCATGTTCTATCAATAAAAGTATTACATACCTCTTCAAAGTCTTTAATGTGTATGTATGGATTTTCAGAATCCATACCATGAAATGTGGGAAGAAGTTGAATCATGCCCGGTTTCAAATTGAAAGCTTGTTGGTTAAGAGGTAAGATAATACACGAAGGTGTACTTTGTCTAGCCGGGTGAAGATACTCTCTAAGAGTTCGAAAATTAGGTTGATCATTGAATTATGGAGGTCCATTACCTTGAACACTCCCTTCACCCTCTACATCTTCAACATTAGCCATGATAAAATAATAATAATAATAATAATATAACAATTAAATGAATATGAAAAGAAAGGAAAGAAACAGAAAAAAAAATTGCAAATAAAAGTAATAGCTCAAAAATAAAAATACAACAAATTAAGAAATTCACTCTCCAACTAATAAACACTATTAACAACAATAAACACAATAAACATTAAAAGATAATTATAACAAGCTTGAATAAAAAGGCAGTAATACCGGCCAAGCACTTTAGACAATAAATATAAGAAAAATAACAACAATAAACATTAAAAGATAATTATAACAGGCATGAATAAAAAGGCGGTAATACCGACCAAGCACTTTAAATAAAAATATAAAAAAATAAGCATAACAAAATAACAAAATAAACTAAAATAAACAAGAGGCGGTAATACCGGCCAAACACTTTAGACAATAAATAAACACAATATCAACAAAATAAAATGAAATAAACAAGAAAAATATTAGAAACTAATAAGAGTAGATAATAAAAGAAAAATGGTTGAACCAACCAAAATCCAACAATTAATAGTCCAGTCCACAGTCCAATATCCGAAACGTTAAGGCAAATTTTTTTTTTAGGCGGTAAAACCAGCCAATTGATTTTTTTTATATGATTTTTTTTCTAGTTTTCCAATAATCAAATCTAAATTTGTTACCTTTGCTTGCTAGCTCCCCGGCAACGGCGCCAAAATTGCTTGACCGCTTTTTATGATCGGCTTCTTTTAACTCGCAAGTGCACGAGTGTGCGATGTAGCAATTAACTCGGTAAGATCGAGGTCATATCCACAGAGAGCTAGATCTGGAAATTAAGCTAAGTAACAAAAAAAAACTCAAGAGAAATTAAATTAACAATAAATTGGTTGAAAATAATTGATGGATTTGTTTTCAAAGATAAAAAAAAATGTAAATAGATTTTAAATGACAAGAAAAGTAAGTCTTGGTCCAAATCAATTTTAATGGTGATGTATTGGTGATTTCTTCAACATATATAAGATAACTCAACCTAATCTCAACGATGGTGATATTAGATCGGAAGATATTACAATGAAGATTAGAAAGATGAAGATTGATTATTGCTTAAGAATGAACAAGTACTTTCATATTAAGTAAGACATTGAATCAAGCAATCTCTATACCAAAACTAAAGTTTGTGCATAAAAATTCAAGATTATAACATTTCCTAAATGATTTCTAAAATTTCTTTACAATAATAAATCATTCATGAAGAAAATAAGAAGATAAACATTAAGATTCATTCATATCCTAAAAAACTCACCTCAATCACCATTATCCTTGATTTGGATCCAAGAAAGAGTTTAGCCAACCATGATTATATATAAGAACACTTCAATAAACATGAAAGAACTTGAATCCAACTGAAAAAATAAGTTTTACAAACTAAAGAACCGAAATCTATAAAGAAGAACACAATACAATTTCAGAAAAAATTTGGACACAAATCTGACTCTAACTTTAGACAACAATTCGACCCTCTTAGAAGCTTTTTTTCGAGAAGTCTATTAGCGACATATTTATAGGAAATTCTGTCACCTTTCCAAATCATTAAAGAACAGCTCATTTGGACACCTGAGTCAAAAGTTATGGGCAAAACACCGAAAGGTGTTCTGAAAAATCAAATCAAGACATCTTTACAACTACTTTGGTGCATGTTTTTTCTTCCTCATTTATGAGGTGTCTCCTTCTTCTTTTTGACCCAAAATAATGTTAAAATATCCCCTCCAGCTTTCCATCCATGTGCTTGCCTTCTTGGATCAATGGATTACCCAAAATAAATCAATTGTTATTTGTTGTGTGGACATGTAAGATCATGGATTGTGTTTGGGTTGATTTGAAGGTTGATTTAGGGTTGATTTAGGGCTAATTTAGGGCTGAATTTGGGCTGAATTTGAGCATCAAATAAGTATACAAATGTAGTTATTATTTGGGCTAAGATTGACATTGAAACATTGAGTGTTTAATGGTTGAAGTTTGCACACATCATAAGGCAAGTTTGGGCTTGAAATAGATCATATGATATTCTTTTCTAGAATTGGAATAGAATTGATTTTTGGGACAAATTTGGAGCACTTATTTGAACCAAGATTTGCTTCAATCTTCAACTAAATGTCTCTTCAATTCTTTATTCTGAATTCCGACGTTGAATTTTCTGAATTAATTCATTTAAGCTCCAAAAACCTATCGAAACATTAAAACAAACTTCATTACTAAAAAACACATCAATTATTATAAAAACAACCAAATAAAAACAATAAATACATATGTAAAATAAGAGACTTAATGACACTTTTGATGCACAATCAATTAATAACATCAAAATTGAACCCAATTGAAAACATGAAAGTTGTAGGCCATTGTCTTAGCTTTGTTGTGTAAACAATGCAGCTCATTTGGACTTATAGAACTCTAAATATGGCCAAAATACTGAACAGTTCTCGGGCTGGAAGACAGATTTGGGCTTCTTTATTGTTGCTACAATTTGGACTTGAAAATGGCCTTTTTAGATCTTGGCCTCCATATGAAAGTTGTAGGCCTATGTCTTACCTTTTCATCCATATAAATTGGACCTAAACATGAGATTTATAGCTCCAGATATGACCCAATTATCAAATAGTATTCCGGTTTGGATTGCACTGACATCTCTTTTCTAAGTTTGGTCATCTCTTTATCCTTGCAATTTAAGTTCTTAAAGTCATCAATCAATCCTTTCATTTATGTGATAGGCCTGCATTTAAAATGAACATTTACCACAAATTAAAGGTATCTTATATTATTAGATATATTATTATAAAACATGCTTTAGTTAAGGAGTTATTGATACTTCAAGTGTAAAATGATGATATAAAACCATGATAAAAATGCATTTTTAAGTACTAATCATTATGGATGATATGAATTTTGTATTAATAGACAGGCTAATCGCTCAATTAGTTGCCTGACCCTTTTTGTAAAGACTTGTAATGAAAAAATAAAATGGAACACAAATGTGTATATGCGAACATGTAGATGTGATGTGTATGAATATACGTATGTGGTATTCTTCTTAAGAGGATGTTATGTTGTGAAATGTCATGAGGTCATGATAAACGAAAGTACTAGATGTGTAACTTGTCATTTGGCACTCTTATATGAGCTCATAATGATAACAACACTAAAACATGAATGTTAATTTATAAGTATGTTAATACAATGTAATGTAAACCTATGAGTATGGAAATATAATGGTGAAAAACATCCAGAACCTGAAGAGTTATATATATATACATATATATAATTTGAATGATTTTGGCTTCGAAAAAGCCAGATCGTTACATATTTTATCACTTCTAACACAGTTATATTCTCAATAGTCATACTCATACTTTCAATCACTTGATTCCTAATTATACAAGTTCATCCATCATGTCGCACATGTGTGGCATCCCGCCAAAAACATCCACTATCATAACGGTATCTATCATTCAACAAATATGGGGAGACAAGGAATTCTTGTCTTTTATTAGTGGAAAAATAGAATAGGAGTCGCCACCTAGTATTTTGGTCACTAGAAATCTAATTGGTCTTAGAGATCGGGTACGAGGACTGGTTGCATAAAAGGAAGGTATTGGTACCCCAAATACGTCCTACCTAAGGTAAGCTATATTGTTTTATTGTCTGATAAAATCTGAGGTCTTGTCGTGTTTTCTAGTTATTAGTCCGTCTATAGTTTAAGAAAAGTCTTCCTCGATAAAGAGATCCTTATGTTATTGGATAAAACCTAATCTTTCTAACATCAACAAAAGAATTTAATAACTGGCATATATTTTACGTATAAGGTCAAAACCCCAAATATTAAAAGATTTTTTTTTTGAAATATTGACCTAATTCTCATGACTTTAATAAACTGGTTAGGAAAGCAAAAATGCATGCTAATACCTATTTTTCAAAAAAAAATTGTTATATGAAAATACAATATGATTTTTTTCTTTTATTTTTAAGAAACTTGGGCATATACATGAAAACAAAAAAAATATTTTTTTAATGTCCTAATGAAAACTGGGTATTTTAATACTGGATTTGTATCTTTAAAATATAAAAATACAAACCGATATCTATCAAAATATAATAAAAAATTTGTGAAAAATAACATATTTTTTTAAAATAAAATTTTGCATAAATATTTTCTTTTCTTTTTTGAGTTAGGCCGAGCTCGACCTATATAGCAAGCTATACCCAGCTGGTTTCAACTCGCAAGCATGCGTGAACAATTCACGCACACCTGTTACAATCACGATGTACTTAATCTTTAAGTGCACAGTTTTTGTGTATTATCTGCAAAGTTGGAGAAGTTTACCTAGAAGCAAGACGAAGGCAACAACATGCTTTAAACCTCTATCTTTACCTTTTTGTTTGTTTTTCTTCTGGTTCTTCCTGTTTTTTCTGTTTTTTTTTTTTTTCCATTCTTCTTGTAATTCCTTCCTTTTCATCTTTGTCTTCTCCTTCCTCCCTGTATTCTTTGTTTTTTTTTTCATTCCCCTCCCTTCTCTGTTTCTCTCCTCTCTATCCTCTGCTTCGTTCTACTCTCCCCTTGTTTATCTCTTATTTCGTTCTTTTTAAAAGATTTCCCTCCCTTTGTTTCTTTCTCCTTATAATGCCTAGTTCTCCTTCATGTCTCCCTCTATTCTTTTTATTCTTGCTGTTCTCTTTTTTCTCCCTCTCTGTCTCGTCTTTCTCCTTGTGTTTCCTCCCTCTTTCTTTCTTTTTCTCCCCTTATCCCCCTTTTTGTTTTTGCTCAATCCTTCCTCTGGCTTTTATAGCCAGCGGATGCAGACATTTCCAGCAATAACAAAGTAATGACCGCGTACATCATGGTGGCGTGAAACATACCCCCAGATTGAAACAGCTCCGTTGCTAGCGCCTTCATTGCATTTACTATCAAAACCATCGTGGATGAAGAAGGTGATGAACATCTGTAAAGGAAACAACGCAGTTTTCAAATTTAAAAAGGAATATTTTTGATCTGGTCTTTGGATGTTTTTGCAAGTTTGTAATTAAGCCCTCGGATAAATTATAATTGGATCCCTTGATTTTAACACATTTTCTGGTTTGGTCCTTGGTTTTGGATTGTTTCAATCAAGTTCCTAATTAGTCATCAAACTTCAATAATTATGCAATTAAGCCTCTGATTTGACAAATCAACTCTTTCAAATTATAATTGGACCCCAAAACTTTAATTTTTGCCAATAAGAACCTAAATTGACTTTAAAATCAATTTTTCTTGTAATCAAACCCTCTATAAATTCAATTAAACCTTAGATAAAATTTAATTTAGTTCATAAACATCTGATTTTGAACTTTTCTTCCTCAAATTGAATTTTTCTTATCAATAGAGCTCTCACTAGTTAAAAATATACTGTCAAATTTCAATTCTTATATTTTTAAACCTCCTCAACCAATTTCTAGCTATTTTATGGGTGTTCTAGCATCATTTTCTCACTCCTATTATTTTATGGATTCCTCCCAAAAATATATTTTTTTATAAGTATTTTTTTTGTATTTTTTTAAATTTTTGTATGGGAGCCCAAAAATAGGTAACAATAGATGCCCCCTTGACACAACTAAAAGATTGATGTCTTCTCCTAAGTGCAGGAGTGTCGAAGTAATAAATAACCCGGTAAGACCGAGGTCGAACCATAGGGAGGTTAATTGTATAAATTATAGATAATAATAATACAACAGCAATAACAACAACAATAATGACAACAATAATGACAACAATAATAACAATAACAATAACAATAATAATAATAATAATAATAGTGGTGGTAGTAGTAGTAGTAGTAATAATAATAATAATAATAATAATAATAATAATAATAAAGAAAAAGAAGGAAAAGAAGAAGAAAAAGATGAGAACTTTGAGATGGAATATTAATGTAAGGATTAAACAAAGATAATAACAAATATCAATGTTAGAGGTTCCCCTAATGGTATGTCAAACAAGTATAGTATAAACTTTTATTATTCAATTGGAAACCAAACACAAAGGAGGTTCCAATCAGATTATAGATTGTTAACATGATTACATTAGTCATCTTATTCGATTAATAATAATACTTGTAACTCTCGTCAAGCATTCATGATTATAACTTATGTTAACAACAAATCAAGTTCCTTCCATACCTCAGGTGTCGGTTATACCATACAATATGGGCTATGAAAGTGCCAAGCATTTGTTGTACCAAGTGTTATACAACATAAATCAAGATTAGTTATTTAACAAGCAAAGTATTAAAGAGTGAACAAGATAACAAATACAAAACATGTTAGTATTAAACATTAAAGTCCATATTAAGTTTACATTATATTTATTCTTACACCATTAGTGTAACCTTTTCACCTTGACATAATAAACTTAGCTATAATGAAAGAAAGAAACATAAATAAACAAGATAAGAACATAAATAAGATAAAAGATAACTAAGTAAATTAAAGAAAATGAAAGGCATAAACTTGATATTAATGAAAGCAAAGCATAAACATTACAAAAAATACAAAGAGAGAAAACAATATGATCTTGATCTACAAACCAAGATGCATAAATGCATGATAAATACCTCCTTTTATAGGCCAAAATTAGAAATTATTGATTTGATGACTAATTGATGAGTGGCTAACCAACTCTTGACTTGGTTACAATCCTTATCTTCTCTTGTATGCCCACAATGTCATTAATAACGTCAAATTTGGAGCCACTTGAAAACATGAAAGTTGTAGGAAATTGTCTTACCTTTCTTGTGTAAAAACTTTAGGTCATTTAAACTTCTAGAACTACATATATGAGTCAAAAACCGAACAGTGCTCAGGCTGGAAGACATATTCAAACTTCTTTGTTGTTGCTACAATTTGGACTTGAAAATGACCTTTTTATGTCTTAGGATCCATATGAAAGTTGTAGGCCTATGTCTCACCTTTCCAACCATATAAAGTAAACCTAAATCTGAGATCTAAAACTCCAGATATGAACCAATTACCGAACAGTGTTTTAGTTTGGATTGCACTGACATCTCTTTTCTAAGTTTGGCCATCTCTTTGTCCTCTCAATTTCAGTTATTAAATTCATCAATCAATCCTTTCATTTATGTGATAGGTCTGTATTTAAAATGAATATTTACCATAAATTAAAGGTATCTTATATTATTAGTTATGTTATTATAAAACATACTTTAGTTAAGGAGTTATTGATACTTCGAGTGCAAAATGATGACATAAAACATTGATAAAAATACACTTTTAAATACTAATCACATCCCCCCAACCAGCTTATTACTAGTCTCTAGTAATCAAAGCATTAAAATAGAAAAACAATTTGCAAATTCCACAAAGCAAGGTATTCATCATTCAACTTCCATTAATCTATCCAGATAAACAAACTCTCATTAAATTTATATATCTGCTTAATACCTCTTAACAAGATAGTAATAAACCTTTCTTTTATGCTCAATATATCAACATATAATTATGGGACTTTTCTTAGAAGAAAACCAAATTGTTGTTCTAATGTTTAAGGTTAATTTCCTTGGGTTAGGATTATTTTTTTCTTTATTTTTTTAAATATATATACATATAACTTAAAACACCATGCATGTTTAACCCATGTAACGAGCTTTTGACTAATGACTCCCAAACCAGTTGGTCTTAGGGCATTAGGTGTTGAGACACCCCTACGAGCTTAGTAACTCAGGTCGTAGATACTGATACGTAGATAGTGCAATGTTTGATTCCCTTAAGCTTTTCTCCTCAACTCATGTAACAAGTGTTGGGCCAATAGCTCCCAAGTCAGTTGACTTTAGGGTATTAGGTATTAAAACACCCCTTCGAGCTTAATTGCTTAAGTTAGAGAGGCTACAAAACCAAACTTATTTAATGTTTTTTATCATCATTTTTTTTGTTTTTGTTTTTGTATTTTTTTTAATTATATACTATCCCTTTCCCTTAATTGTTATCTTTAACAAAATAACATAAATAATATAATAATCCAAAATGCAACCCACAATCATATGTTAAAGTGTGTGTGTGTAAATTAAGGTTTAAGAATACATGTTAAATGAGTATATGAGCAGAATTAACTGGTACCAATATGAGAGTTTGTAAACCTGAATATTTCAAAAAGTATTATAATAGATCTTATTAAGAATGGTTACTAAGATGCATCTCAAGAGTTATAAAAAGATCGTCTTTACCTTGTCATTATAGTAACAACAATTTTGCACATGTTTTATGAAATGGAAAACACAATTAATTAATTTTTTTTAGATACTACCCTCTCTCCCAACCAAAATGAGACATTATCCTCAATGTTCTAAGGTAGAAAGATAGAGTATAGAAGATATCACCTGAAATAACGAACATTGACAAACCTAAAACACTAAAACAAAAATAAAAAATAATAAAACACAATAATAAAAAAATTAAAAATGAAGACTCAAATCTAATCTAAGCTTTTTACAGCTTTCCTTAGATGACCAATTTATACGACTCATTGAGGGATCAATTACAGGAATGAAAGATTGTAGTTGGTCAATCAATTGTTTAGGAGTAGCAGCAGATATTATGATTTGTCGTGTAGAAGATATTAGAAATTCTTGTTCCATAACATGATCAAGAAAAGATAACAACTTATCATAATAACCATTAACATTTAACAAACTTATGGGTTTATGGTGAATGTGCAGCTGGGCCCAAGAGAAAATATGAAAGATCTCTTCTAATGTGCCTAGACCACGTGGTAAAGCAATGAAAACATCAGCATGGTTAAACATTGCATTCATTCGAGTCGACATTGTGGAGACCTGAAGTTCCTTTCCAATTATTTTTCCAATGATGTCCCGTTGTGCTAAAGTTTCAGGGATGACCCCCAAAATTCGACTATCTCCTAAAAATACAACTATTGACACACCTCCCATTAACCCAAGATTGCGTCCCCCATACACTAAATGAATCTTTCTCTCAGCTAGCACCTAATCAAGATGATTTGCTAATTCTAAGAACTCTTGTTCTTTCCCAAGACTAGATCCACCGAAAACATAAATATTTCATATGTGATGACCTAAGGAAGTTATCATTTCTACACACTTCTATATATATTGAATGTATGGGTTGAGTAGAAATAAAATGAAGGAAGAGAGAATTTTATAAATGAGAAATTAAAAAGGAAATCATAGCACATATATGTAAGCCAGCTGGAGTCTCACACACACTATTTTTCTCTATTTATTTATTTATTTATTTTTGAAAAAGCATGTGTATGTACAGGTAGTTGTGATTATGGCTCACATCTTCCTTTGGTTTTACGTCCAAGAACGGCTTAAACGCCCTCTATGAGTTAGGGATAAGCTTCCCATCCAGTTTTCTTAAAAACTGGCAAACAGGGTCATTTTTAGTCAAATTCTCAAGACTAAGTCGATCATGTTCTTTATGAAAATGGGGCCATAAATCATGAATTGCTCAATGAACATCTTCACTAGGATGCGTCTCAAGAGTTAATAGAAAATTATATAAAGACTCCTTACTCAGGTCATCCTTAATGAACTATATTTTATCTTCATGATTTAAAGATATCATTCCTAAAGAATGACATTATGCATTACAAGTCCATCTAGCACATCGATGACAGACGTTTAGTCATTTTGCATGACGTTTCTTTGTAAAAGTGTTTTTACCTATTCTAGGCATGTGTGAAATGAAGGAATTAAAGGACTCACCTGATAATCAAACCTTTGCTTTAATCAACCAGTGAATATCTTCAGGAATTCCATGATTCATTAACAATCTCAATCTTGCACATCTAGTACGGTAAATTTTTGTAATCGCATTCTGAGGCAAAGCGAGAAAATACTTTTTCAATTTTTTAAGATTAGTGTTCATTTTCAAATGAGAATTGGAAGAGAGATTTAAAGAATTGCATAAATATATACACAGATATAAGTTATTATAGGAAACTGAAAGAACCAACTTAAGTCACGGAGTACTGTTGTCCGCCATTTGACGAGGGTGAGAGAAACTAGCAAAAAAATTACTAAAAAAGAAACACAAAAATAATATAAGGAAAAAAAAATCAATCTTTAATCTTTCATCTCAAAGTTCTCATCAACTTCTTCTTCTTCTTCTTTATTATGATTACTACTACTACTACTACTATTATTGTTGTTGTTGCTATTGTTGTTGTTGTTGTTGTTGTTGTTGTTACTATTATTATTGTTTATAATTATTGTTTATAATTTGTACAATTAACCTCCTTGTGGTTCGATCCTGGTTTTACCGGGTTATTTATTACTTCAACACTTCTGCACTTAGGAGAAAATATCAATCTTTTCGTTGTGTCAATTAACTTACAAATGAGTTCTGTTTTGGTCCAAGCATGTTCTAAAACTCTAACAAGGTCACAACTCAAGGATTTCATCACAACAATATGCATTCTATCTAGCCCCTTTCAATCTGGCCAACCCTTCCTCTAAGTTTGTGTATTCAAAATTATTCATTTATTTTGTTAAAGGTTCTGGAGTTATGTCCCTCATTCAACCTTCTACTCATTAATTTTTCTATCTAGTCCTTTTTAGTCATTGGTGTAAGAACCCTAAGTCATTCCTTTGAGGTTTCCTTCTTCCTTTTATCTTGAAGTCTCAAGGAAACAAATAAGAAGGTGGTGTTTTTCTTACCTATGATTTTAAGTAGTCTTAGAAAAGGTTTTAATAGTTTTTTCTTCCTCTTTACTTTCAGTTTCTTTCTTGTTCTTTCTATTTGTTCCAGCGAGCCCTCTAGACTCATCTTTTGGTTTTCTCTCCTTTTTCTAGCTCATCTCTCACTCAACATTCAAGGAGGTTGGCATGCAAGCTAGTTGGGTTCAGTTTTCTCTTTGGGAAGGAGTGTATGCTGCAGCAATAGCTGCTGCCAGTTTTGAGGGAGAGGAAGGGTCATCTTTTTTCTCCCCCTTACATTTGTATCACTCATAGATATAATAGGGTGTGTGGGGGGCTTGTTTACCTTGTTCTTATTCCTCTTTTGGTTAATTTAGAACTGATTTCCCCTTTCCCAAATCCTCTCTAGAGTAGGTCGGCTTGTTCCCTTTAATTTTTTCTTAGTATAGGCTGACTTTTTACCTAAATTTTTGTCAGGTTTTACACATTTCACGTTTTGAAATTAACTTTCTATAAGTTACATAATTTTGATATAAAAAGCATATAGTGAGTATATATATAAACTACAATTATATTGAAAACAAAATTTATGTAAGGATATTAAAAGATCATAAAAATCAAAAGGATTTCAAAAATAATAATGTACTTGCTATTTTAAGAACCCAAAAAAAATAAAAACTTTATTTAAATATTCATGATTATTCATTGAGGATAAAATATTTATTTTATAGTAAAGTGACATTGCGATGACATTCGTAATATATTAAGAGAAAGTTTATATTTTAGTCATGCATTTCACATCTTGAAATGAACTTTTTATAAGTTATCAAATTTTAATATAAAACACACACACACACACACACATATATATATATATATATATATATATATATATATATATATAAACCAGAGTTATATTAAAAAAAAATTATTTAAGGATATTAGAAGATCATAAAAATCAAAAGGATTTCAAAAATAATAATGTCCTTACTATTGGTATATAAAGAATCCAAAAATAAAAACAAAATATAAACTTTCTATGAATGTTCATTAAGGATAAAATATTTATTTTGTTAATTTTTTTTTACTGTAAAGTGACATTGCAATTGATATAAGGACATTAGAAGAAGATGAAAATAGAAAGGATTTCCCAATAATAAAGTACTTGCTGTATAAAGAACCCAAAATATAAACTTTCTCTTAATATATTACAAATAAAATAAAATCAATCAATGATATATTAAAAGGGTTAACTTTGTGAACCTTTCGCAGTATAAATACCACCCACCCGAACTTGATATTTATTTTATAAATCATTTTTAATTTTATTGTAGCTGTTATTAATTTGTCATTAGATCTTCATAACAAGATGACTAAGCTCACCTTCAACTCGTTCTTCATCATCGTACTTGTTTTCTTAGATATGCATATTTTATTTTATCTCAATTGACGTTGAAAAATAGTATTTTATTTATATTTTGAAATATAATATTTTATTTTTTATTGTTCGACATGGTTATATTTAAAAAGTAGTGAAAAAGAGTAATGAATAGTTATAATTTGCTTTCGCAGTTGCACTAATGGTTCAATACGTCCAAGAAGAAAGATGTCAGAAACTGTTCGGAACTAGAATATGTTATTCTGAATTGTGCCAAGGCGGAGCCGGTCATTCTGGATCCGTTGCAAAGTGTGACTTTATGATATGCCTCTGTCAGCGGGACTGCTAAATGCATCTCAAGGCTTGATGGTTCCATGGAATAAGTGTACTGTGTGCACATTTTTTTATGTGACAACAAAATCTTTCTAGTTTGATAGTAGTGCTACGGATTATATCATAAAAAGATATATATAAAAAAAAAGTATTGCTACAGATTATGGAATGCCGGGCACTGATTTTACCTTTCGTTTTATTTTATTTTATTGATCTTTATAAGTTGGGTTGCACTGATTTATAAGCTTAAAACATCCATTCCGTCCTCAATTATAATAGTAATTAATAGTATTTTTTTTTAGTTTTTATTAAAAAAAATTTATATATTTATTTTTATAAATTTTATTTTTTAATATTAGCATGATTAAAAATTTAATTTTATAATTTATTATTTATTATTTTATTTTTTTATGAAGTTAGTATGGTTTTGCAAGTTTTTCAAAATAAATAATTATTTATGAGTTTAGTGAGATATTTATTTTAATAGATTTTGTAGATTTTTTAAATTGATTTTTTTTTATAATCTATTTTTTATATTTATAATTTTTAAAAAATAATTTTAAAAACAAATCATTTTATTAAAATTTATAAAATAACAAAAATTAAAAGATACAGAAAAAATCACTATTCATAAAACATTCATTCATTATATCGTGGGTTATAATAGTAATCCACTATGTTTTGTTTTTTTTTTTAAATTTTTGTTATAATTTTTTTATTGATTTGATTTTTTAAAATTGAATAATTTGCTTTTATTATTATTATTATTATTATTATTATCATAAAATAAATATATATAAAGATAAAAAATAATCCAATAAACTAGCAAATCCATATATACACACACTCACAGAATAAAGAGAAGACAAAAAAGAAACAGTAACTAGATATAGCCAAGCCATAATAAAATAGGGAACAAGCTCCCTGCAAAAACAGGCCATGCAAGACCAGGAAATAAATAGTAACACCGGTTAAGGAAGAAACCAATCTGAATTTGGTGGTGTCTAAGCTAACCCGACTGTCCAGCAAACTGTTTATCCAGCCAGACAAAGATCAGAAGAGAAGAAACAGCATAAAAAAACAGCAAATGAGGCTGAAGCAAAACAGCAGCCTTCTATATCAAAACTCATGAAAGCATCCATAAGGCAAGAAGGAACCACCATTCATCCAGCAGAGCTCAATAGTAAATCTAAACCAAAGAGCAGCCAGAAAAAACAAACATACACAGTAGATCATAGAGCCATCATCAGCAACAAGAAGGTACTCAATCACTTCAGAGAAGAGAAGAAAGCACACATCCACTGGAGTCCTGGCAGCATAGCCATCAACAGAAACAGGAAGATAAGCTGCAGTGCAAGGAACATTTACCACAATATAGCCAGTACAAGACTTGCAACAGAGCATAACAGAATCCAAAATGTAGGAGATCAGAGACTGCTATAGGACCACTAGCAACAACAGCCGCCTTGGAGGCCAGAACAAGGAGCAGAAATAGAGCCTTGAATCAAAATAACCCACAAAAACCATCACATAGCACGTCCATATTTGAAGCATCCCCAGCATAGACTAATACACCAAAACCCACTGATACAATATCCTCCAGGAAGAAGAAATAGTACAATTACAACAACAGCTCAGCATGACCGCCAACAGAATTGGCAATAAAAAACAATGTCTATAGATAATCCCACCAATGGAAGATAGCTCTCTCAAACCAACAGAAAGATCAACACATGCAAGCACAACCCAAGAGCATCTCCATCTTTCCAATCCCCTCCTTTCAAACTGGAATAGAGGACCGCTGAATAAGGGAGCCACGAAGACAAGTATATACACAGAAACCACCGACATCAGCCAAATCGTCAATAGGAGGACACCAGCTGAAGATAATGCCAGCTCAGCCATGAAAACTTATCCTGCTTAGATCACCACCATCCCCAGCACACACAACAGGTGACTGATATATCTCACCGACAACCAACAGACAGAAAGAAAAAAAACATTGGCTGCACAGTAAAACAAAGGTAGCTTGGCAGACTGCCAAGCCAACAGGCCCACCGAACAACCCAAGCCCATAGCTCTAATTCAACATTGAATATAAGGTGGTTTTTCTCGTGAAAATGTAAGATCATATAGAATAACACTTGAGATTTACGGAATATAAGGTCCACCAAATTACTAGTGTTATAAAAAATCCTTCTATTTCTTTCTTTCCATATCAAATAGACAGTAATACTTAGAGAAACTCTTCTCATCCTCGCTACTAGATTCTTCTTCCTGGAATTTAATCCACTAGTTGCTTTGTTCAGTGTAGCCAAACACCTCTTTATTCTTAACCATTACCTTATCTTCCTCCACAAAAGAGAGGTCCAATTGCAAGCAAAAAACAAATGGGTATGATTCTCCTCATGATCCCGGCAGAGAACACAAGAAGTTTTTGACTCAACGCATCTTAACCAATCCCTTGTTCTTAGTCTCCCCAATATAGCCAACCATAAGATGAACCACCTTAACTTTGAGGTATTCGTAAATTTATGTTATTAAACTTTATAAAATAACAACAATTAAAGAATTTAAGAAAATCATTGTTCACCAACACACTTCATATTATAAATGAAAATAGTAATCTGTCGTGTTTTGATTTCTTTCTTTCTTTGTTTTTTTTTTGAATTTTTGTTATGATTTTGTTTTACATATTTGTTTTTGTGAATTTCATCTTTTAATATTAGAATGGTTAAGAATTTAGTTTTATAATTTATTTATTTTTTTTACCTTTCTGTGAAGTTATCATGGTTTTGCAGGTTTATCAAGGTAAGTCATGTGGCAATGGTTTATAAGTTTGGTGTGGTGTCTGTTTTAATGGATTTCGTTGGTTTTTTTAATTGATCTTGACTTCTTCATAGTCTATTTTTTTCATATGGTTAAAAAAAAAATTTAAAGACAAACCATTTTATTAAACTTTATGAAGTAACAAAAATTAAAGGATGTAGGGGAAACCAATGTTCACCAAACACCCATTGTAGAGTGAATTACAATAGTAATCCATAGTGTTTTGCTTTTTTTTAAAAAAAAAATGTTATGATTATTTTATTTTTGTCAATTTCATCTTTTAAAATTGAGATTGTTGAGAATTTAGTTTTGTAATTTGCTTCTTTTTTTTTATCTTTATATGAGGTTTGCGTGGTTTACGGTTTACCAAGGTAACCCAAGTTGCCAAGGGTAAACGGCGGGAATAACTGTGATTCTCTTAAGGTAGCCAAATGCCTCGTCATCTAATTAGTGAAGTGCACAAGTGGATTAATAAGATTTCCACCGTCCCTGTCTACTATCCAGTGAAACCACAACCAAGGAAACGGGCTAAGTGGAATCAATGGGGAAAGAAGACCCTATTGAGCTTGAATCTAGTCCGACTTTGTGAAATGACTTGAAAGGTGTAGAATAAGTGGGAGCTTCGACGAAGGTGACATACCACTACTTTTAACGTTATTTTACTTATTTCGTTAATCAGAGGTGAGGTGCTGCCCTTCTTTTTAAACCCAAGGCCGCTCCGGCTTCCAATCTGTGTGGAAGACATTGTTAGGTGGGGAATTTGGTTAGGGCAGCATATTTGTTAATAGATAACACAAGTGTTCTAAGATGAGCTTAATAAGAACAGAAATCTCATGTGGAATAAAAAGGTAAAACCTCGTTTGATTCTGATTTCTAGTATGAATACACACAATGAAAGCGTGGCCTATTGATCCTTTAAACCTTTAAAATTTCAAGATAGAGTTTTTAGAAAAATTACCACAAGGATAACTGGTTTGTGGCAGCCAAGTGTTCATAGTGACGTTGGTTTTTAATCCTTCGATGTTGGTAATTCCTATAATTGTGAAGCAGAATTCACCAAGTATTGGATTGTTCACCTACCAATAAGAAACATTAACTAGGTTTAGACTGTCGTGAGACATGTTAATTTTACCTTACTAATGACAATGTCACAATAATTATCCAACCTAGTACGAGAGGAATCGTTGATTTGCATAATTGGCCATCGCACTTGGTTGAAAAGTCGGTGGCGCGAAGCTACCATGTATTGGATTATGTCTCTAAGTTAGAATTCAGGCTAGATACGACGCGTACGCCCACCATTTGATTGCCTACCTGCAGTTGCAGCCTCTTGGCCACGAAGGCACATGCCGTTGGCTAAACCCTTGCAGTGAAAGAGCCACACGGTCCACCTTGAAGTACAATTCCCATTGAAAGGTGGGTAGAATCCTTTGCAGATGACTTCAATATGTGAAAAAATATTGTAAGTGGCATAGTATTCATGCTGTTGAATTGTGTTATCAGCAGCGAATCAATTTTTGCTCTCAAATTATGGTGTTAGTAGTGAATCAGTTTTGGTTGCCGAATTATGTTGTCTGCAACGAATCAATTTTTCACTTTCAAATTGTGTTGTCTGCAATCGAATACTTGTGTCATCAGTGAATCAATTTTTGCTAATGAATTGTGTTGTCTATAGTGAATCTATTTTCGCTGTCGAACTATGATGTTATCAGCGAATCAGTTTTCACTGCTGAATTGTGTTGTCTATAGTGAATTAGTTTTTTATGTCGAATTATGTTATCTACTATGAATCTATTTTGTAGCTGAATTATAGTGTCGACAACGAATCAGTTTTTGCCACTAAATTGTGTTATCTATAGCAAATCAATTTTTGCCACTAAATTGTGGTGTCGGGGGTGAATTAATTTTCGTTGTTGAATTGTGTTGTCCGCAACAAATTAATTTTTGTAGTCCAATTATATGGTGGGAAGGGAATCAATTTTTGCTACTTAATTGTGTTATCTACAACGAATCAATTTACGCTGCTGAATTTTGGTTTCAGTAGTGAATCAGTTTCCACTGCCCAATTCTAGTTTCAACAGTGAATCAATTTTTGTTATCAAATTGTGTTATCTGCAGTGAATTAGTTTTCGTTGCCAAATTCTGGTTTTAGCAGCAAATGAGTTTTTGCTTCTGAATTGTGTTGTTTGTAGCGAATAAGTTTTCGCTCCTAATTGAGTTATCTGTAGTGAATCTATTTTTGCTATTGAATTATATTATCTGTAGAGAATTAGTTTTTGCTGCCGAATTGTGTTAGAGGCAATGAATCAATTTCATGAATGAATTGTGTTGTCGGCAGTGAATCAATTTTCATGGCCGAATTGTGTTGTTTGCAGCAAATTAATTTTCGCTGTTGAATTCTAGTTTTAGCAGCAAATCAGTTTTCACTTCCAATTGTGTTGTGTGCAGCGAATCCATTTTCAATGCCAAATTATGTCGGTGGCAGAGGATTAATTTCTACTACTAAATTGTGTTATCTATCGCGAATCACTTTTCTCTTCCAAATTGAGTTGTCTTTAGAGAATCCATTATCGCTGTTGAATTAACATGTCTCCAACAAATCCGTTTTTGCTACCAAATTGTCATAACAGTAGCGAATTAGTTTTCACTTCTTAATTTTTATGTCTGCAGCGAATCAGTTTTCCCTTCTGAATTGTGTTGTTTGCAATGAATCAGTTTTCGTTGCCCAATTGTGTTGTCTTTAATGAATTAGTTTTCACTCCTAATTGTGTTGTCTGCATCGAATTTGTTTTTGCTGTCGACTTGTCTTGTTAGTAACCAATTAGCTTTCTTTGCCGAATTGAGTTGTCTGCAGCAAATTTGTTTTTGTTGTCTAATTATATTGGTGGTAAAGAATCAATTTTTGCTGCTGAATTGTGTTGTTTGTTGCGAATCCCTTTTCTCTTTTGAATTGAGTTGTTTGCAACGAATCTGTTATCCTTACCGAATTAAGATGTCTCTAGCAAATCAATTTTTGCTGCTAAATTATGGTGACAGCATCGAATTAGTTTTCACTTCTGAATTTTTGTGTCTCTAGCAAATGTATTTTCGCTCTTGAATTATGGTGTTAGCAATGAATCAGCTTTCACTATCGAATTATGTTATCTACAGTGAATCAATTTTCACTACCAAATTATGTTATCTGCATCCGAATACTTGTGTCAGCAGCGAATTAGTTTTTCTATTGAATTGTGTTGTCTGTAGTGTCCATTTTTGCTGTCGAATTATGGTGTCATCAGGGAATTAGTTTTCGCTGCTGAATTGAGTTGTCTCTAGTGAATCATTTTTTGCTGTTGAATTGTGTTATTAGTGATGAATCAATTTTCACTGATGAATTGTGTTGTCTGCAATGAATCAGTTTTCGCTGCCAAATTATAGTTGTCTACAACAAATCAATTTTTGATGCTGAATTATGGTTTCAACATCTAATTGGTTTTCAGTGCCGAATTGTGTTGTCTGCAATGAATCTATTTTGCTGTTGAATTATAGTGTCGACAGCGAATCACTTTTCACTGTCAAATTGTGTTGTCTATAGCAAATCAATTTTCACTACTGAATTGTGATGTCAGTGGTGGATCAGTTTTCGTTGTCGAATTGTATGGTGGAAGGGAATCAGTTTTCTTGCCAAATTGTGTTGTTTGCAGCGAATCATTTTTCACCGCTGAATTGTGGTGTCGATGGCAAATCAGTTTTCATTGCTGAATTTTTTTGTCCGTAGCAAATCAGTTTTTGCATTCAAATTATGTGGTGGGCAGGGAATCAGTTTTCACTACCAAATTGTATTGTCTACAGCGGATTAGTTTTCACTGCTGAATTCTAGTTTCAATAGCGATTTAGTTTTTGCTGCCGAATTGTGTTGTCTATAACGAATCTATTTTCATTGTTGAATTCTAGTTTCAACAACAAATCAGTTTTTGCTGCCCAATTCTGGTTTCAGCAGCGAATCAATTTTTGCTACTGAATTGTTTTTTCTATAGTGAATCAGTTTTCGCTATCAAATTGTGTGGTTGGCAGTGAATCAATTTTTGCTGTCAAATTATGTTGTCTACAACGAATAAGTTTTCGCTCCTAATTGAGTTGTTTGCAAAGAATATGCTATTGTTGCTAAATTATGTTGTCTATAGAGAATCAGTTTTTGTTACCAAATTATGTTGGTAGCAACGAATCAGTTTTCGCTCTCAAATTGTGTTGTCGGTAATGAATCCATTTTCGCTGTTGAATTATGGTGTCATCAGGGAATCAGTTTTTGCTACTAAATTGAGTTGTCTGCAGTGAATCTGTTTTTGCTGCTGAATTGTATGGTGGGTAGTGAATTCGTTTTTTGTTGCTTAATTGTATTGTTAGCAACAAATCAGTTTTTGCTGAAGAATTGTGTTAACTACAATGAATCAGTTTTCGTTGCTAAATTGTGGTGTCCATAGCGAATCAGTTTTAGCTGCCAAATTATAATTTCAGTAGTGAATCAGTTTTCACTATCGAATTGTGTTGTCTATAGTGAATCAGTTTTCAATGCTAAATTGTGTTGTATGGAGCGAATCTATTTCATTGTTGAATTATGGTGTTGACAACGAATCAATTTTCGCTGCTAAATTGTGTTGTCTATAGCAAATCAATTTTTACCGCCGAATTGTGATGTCGGTGGCGAATCAGTTTTTGCTGCCGAATTATGTTATCCACAGCAAATCAATTTTCCCTATCAAATAGTGTGGTGGGAAGTGAATTAGTTTCATTATCGAATTGTGTTGTCTACAGCAAATCAATTTTTGCCACTCAATTGTGGTATCGGTGGTTAATCAGTTTTCGTTGTTGAATTCTGTTATCTGCAGCAAATTAATTTTCATAGTCCAATTGTGTGGTGGCAGGGAATTAGTTTTCACTGTCGAATTGTGTGGTTGGCAATGAATAAGTTTTCGCTCCCAATTGAGTTGTCTGAAGCGAATTTGTTTTCGCTACGAATTATGTTGTATGCAGAGAATCTGTTTTTGCTGCTTAATTGTGTTGGCAACAACTAATCAATTTTCACTATCAAATTGTGTTGTCGGCAACGAATCAGTTTTCACAGCTGAATTGTATTGTCTATAGTAAATCAATTTTCACTGTCAAATTCTAGTTTCAGCAGCAAATCAGTTTTTAAATATTATACATATATATTCAATGAGAATAAAATATATATGTTATTTTTAAATATTTATTTTTTATATTATTTAATCCGGTTACTTTTTTATATAGTTGCACAAAAATAATTAAAACATTATCCTTTTGTTTTTTTATTTTTTGTACAATTGATTGGCATATTAAGTTATAGTTGGATAATTATATTTTTGATTAAAAAAACATGTTTCCACCAAAATAAATCATTAGGGAAAATATAATTTTGTTAAAGAATTACTCTTTTTTCCTGCTTAGTTTAAATCATTTGAGTTTTTATTGATATTTATTTTAGTTATCTAAAGTTTTTGTTTAAATAAGAAGATTATTTTTTAAAAGAAATAATTTTTTATTGGAAAAATAAATTTGTTACTAGAATTTTAATCATTAGAGTTTTAAAAAATATTTTTTTAATTATTATAAAATAATTATAAATGGCCCCTCCACATTTGATTTTCGTGATTTTTTAAATTCGCTATGGGTTTTTTTTTTCCTCAAGAAAAGTATTCCGTACAAAAGGGAAAGCTCTCGTTGAAATTGATGATAATAATATGCTCTCATTTTTTATAGCCTAGCCGAGCCTTAGATTGAACCTTGAGCCTTATATCTTAAGAAAACTATAGCATTTTTTGGTGATGTTATTACCCAAATATCCACGTTGCCTTGAGCCTTCTCTCTCTCTCTCTCTCTCTCTCTCTCTCTCTCTCTCTCTATATATATATATATATATATATATATATATATATCCGTTTGCTTGTTGTTAGCTCGGTTAATATGCTTTTAGTTTTAATTAAATATTCAAATTATTATCAAAATTCAAAATAAAATTTCCTTACACTTTCTCCAAAAAGAAAGGATATAATAAACAAATGACGAGACTGTAATTATAAATAAATCACTCTCATTAGAGAACATTTACCCAGTTTTTTAAATCATATGCTTGCAAAAATTTTACCCAACCCTTCTATCTCTTGAAATTTTAAATTTTTTGATTAAAATTTGCTTTCACAGTTATAATGAATTTTTACTTGAAAAACAATATTTCACACAAAAAAGCTTTTTTTAAAATAAAAAAGAAGTTCATGAATAAAAAAATTATATTGTTTTTTATTAAAAATATACATCTTCTCCTTTTCGAAAATATTTTTTTTATTGTTATTATTTTTATTTGATGAACTATGCTATTCATAAAAAAATTATTTGTTGTTAAAATAAAATTAAATAAATTAAAAATAATAATTATAATGGAAAAATAAATTAGAGAAGATAATTATGATGAAAAAACATATTTTTTTGTAATATTTCCTATAAATTTATAATTATATTATTATATAATTAAATAAAAATTAAATTCTAAAATGTTTGTTTGCGACAATTCACAGTTATCTATCCTAGATAAATTAAAAAACTAGAGCTAGAACAAAGAAAGATTATAGAGAAACCATATACGTTGTAATTATTTTAACCTGTATAGATCCAAAGGAAATCACCTTCCAATCCACCCATCATCGATATATATATGTGCAATTATTTATCTTTCTCTTACATGACAGTCATTATCCACGTACCATGTGGGTGCTCATATAATCTAGGTGTTTCCTCTTATGAATTAAAGAGACAAAATGATATTGTAGAGCCAAGCCCAGAAATGGTTATTTGGATTCTTAAATTCATTTAACTTTTTCGAACAACCCTTCCCAAATATGACAATCAAAGTACCAAGTGGGTGTGGAATATGTGGCTTGTTTAGAGACTTAAAAGGGATATATACTAGCACACAGGAGAATGAACATATAGTATATATTTTTTTACCTTCTTTACTATGACATAACATTTAGCATGGTTAATTTACAGAGTACGGAGTCTCTCTTTGCTTAAACAAGAACAGCTCCCATGGAGCAGCTAAATGAAAAGCTAAATATCTTTTATTATTTTTTTTTATTATTTACATTTTAACAAAAGAGCTAAATAAATAGCTATTTTAGCTATTTATTTTTTTAACAATTACTTTTACATTTAACTATAAAAATGGCTAAAATGATAGTTGTTGGCCAATGACTATTTTTATAGCCGTTGGCCAACAATTTTTTTTTAAATATAGAATTTTTTATAAATACATGAAGAAAAAACTTGTAATTTTAAATTTTTGTATTGTACCTCATCCTTCTCTCAACTTTAAAAAAACAAGAATCAATTATTCTCTAGATAATTATTAACATCGGTTGTGTTAATTAGCTGAAATTAAAAGGTATGCTTGTTTAAAAGCTTTTTCTATTTTTTTTATATCTCTTGATTTTTTAGACTTTTTGTTGTTAATTTAATATTTGTTATGAGTTTTATTTCTTTATTATTTTATGTTTTTAATATGGGTTAAGAAAGACAATTTTTATTTATGTTGTTATTTTTTATTAAATCGAGAGGAATTAATAATGGTAGTTGATATTAATAAAAAGATAGAGTTACATATTTAAAATTTATGTTTGATTGTCTATTTTAATTTGAGGTCAATTATATTTTGTCTTCTTGAAAATGCAATTAAACTAGTATATCGATTCTCTTTTAGTTTAAAAAAATTATCAAATTGTTATGTTAAAACAAGTAGGAGGCAATGCTTATTATTAATTCGCATGTATGAAAACTACAAAATTAATAGACATTGAATGTGAGCTTGTTTTACACTTTCTTGTAAGGTTTTAACTTGAGTTTTTTTTTTTTTTAATGTGGATGGATTCAAATTTTCCAAGCTCTTTTACCAACTTTCTTATGAGTGAGTCAGAAGATATTCTCTCTCAACCAAGTGATTCTAATCAATTAATTGATGACTTAACATGCTCGAATTTAAATGTCCTTTCAGTAAAAAAATCACAAAGAAGTAAAAATTTCTCACCAGAGGAGGATTGTTTACTTGTCTCTACATGGCTAAATACAAGCAAGGATCCAATTACAGGAGTTGAACAACAAAAAAAATAGTTCTGGGCTCGCATACATGCTTACTTTGTAGATAATGGAGGAAACTTGAATAATCGTTCACAAATAAGCATCTCAAGTAGATGGCAAGAAATAAATAGAGAAGTCGGTAAATTTGTTGGAGTTGTTACTCAAGTTGAAAATCGTCAGCAAAGTGGAATGACCGAAGAATCAAGGGTAATGTTAATATTCATTTCTATGTTAAATTATTTAACATATATTTTAACATTATTTAATTTATTTATTTATTTACCAGATTAATGATGCTCGGCAAATGTATGCTTCTTGCGTTGGCAAATGATTTCAACTAGAACATTGCTAGGTTATCTTAAGAAAAGAACCCAAATAGCAATTTGAGCATGCAAGTCAACATCAAAGGTCAAACAAGAAATAAAAAGGTCATATCAATGCAAGTCCGGCTTCATCAACTCCATCTACCCCTGATTCTGTTAGCTTAAGAGAAAATAGTGAATCATTGATTTATCAAGATAGACCAATCGGTCAGAAGGCTACAAAGAAACGACTTAAACATAGACAAGGAAAAGATAAAGTTGGGGATGTAACTGTAACGAATCTCTTACAATAATTCAGGGATACTCTAGTTGAAATTAAGGATCAGAAAAAAGAAGACAGGAAAATTATGTTAGAGCAACAAGCCATGATGATTCAACAAAGATAAGAGAAAAAAGAATTGGACAAGATTGAGAAAGAAGAACAAATTATGAAAATGAATATTTCTAATTTGGATCCAATTTCTACAACATATTTTCAAAATTGAAAGTTAGAAATTATGTAAAAGAAGGGTTCTGATTTTTAATTAACTTTGATTGATTTATTGTAATGTAATGTATTTTTAATTAAATATATAGAAAATTCTTGGTTATTTTAAATACATTGTTATGAAATTGATATCAAATCATAATACTTTTTTAAAGTTCCTCTAACACTTAACAATAACAAGTAGGATTAATTAACTTAAAAAATAACAAACATAATGAAAAAAAAAACATAAAAAAAATTTGAAAATTATGATAACATAAGAAGTTAAAATCTAAAGATTTTACTCGTTGTCATATTGTTCCTACAAATGTTCAATCAAATCTTCTTGTAGTTGAGAGCTAGTTGCTCTATCCCTAATTCGATTATAAATTTGAAGAAAATCATATAGTTCTAGTATTTCACAATGTGACACTGATATAAAGGAATTAACTTCATGTTCATGGTCAAATCCAAGGTTCATTGCTCCTTCATCCTCAATAATCATATTATACATTATTATGCAAACTTTCATAATATATGCAAGCATTTCTTCATCCCAGTATCGAACAGGTCCACGTATAATTGCAAAATAAGATTGGAGCACCCTAAATCCCCACTCCACATCTTTTCTTGCAGACTCTTGCTTGCTTGCAAAATATTTTCTCTTTGCTCCTAATGGTCTTGGGATTTTCTTAACAAAGGTTGACCAATTAGGATAAATCTCATCTGCTAAATAGTATCCGATTGTATATTCATGCCCATTAATTGTATAATGGACATGAGTAGTACAACCTTCAGCAAGTGCAGCAAAGATAAATGATCGATCAAGAACATTAATATCATTTAATGATCCAGGCATTCCATAAAAGGCATGTCATATCCAAAGATCTTGTGAAATCACCTCCTCTAGAATTATAGTTGGTTCACGACAATGACCAGTATAAATCTTATGCCATGCAATTGGGTATTTTTCCATTTCCAATGCATACAATCAATGCTCCCTAACATCCTTGAAAACCCACGCTGCTCTCCAATTGATAATAATCGACAAATATCAGCCTCGTTTCGTGCCCTTAAATACCAATCACCAAAAACTTCTACGATTGCTTTGACGAAAGCTCTAAGACTTTCTATTGTAGTGGTTTCTCCAATTTGAAGATATTCATCAGTAAGATCTATAGGAATACCATATGCAAGTATTTTGTAAGCTGTAGTTATCTTTTGAAAGCAAGATAAACCAAGAACACCAAAAGCATCTGTCCTTTGTTTGAAATATGAATTATGAGCTTCCACTACATTTGCGATCCGAAGAAAAAGATGACGACTTATCCTAAATCTTTTTCGAAATTGACTTTTAGTGAATTTAGGATTTTTTTGTAAAATAATCATTATATAACCTTAACTCACCTTCCTTTCTATTACGATTGACAAAATTGTGACCAAGAATAGAGCCATGATACCCTATTCTCTACCCTTGATTATTTGATTCTTCTTCAGCAACAACAGTAGTAGCAACTTGAAAAGCCAACATAGAAGTGTCATCATCAAAATCAAAAGCATCATAAAAATTAAAATTAGAATGATTCATGATGAATTTTAATGAACATTCTAATTTTAATGAAATATAACAAAGATTGGAGAGAAGAAAATGATGAGAAAAAATATTAAGATATATGAGAATATTTATAGATGGAATATTTTTTTGAATTGTAAAATCTTAGAATGTTGGCGGTAATTTTTTCAAAATTTAAAATTTTAAAATTTAAAATGTTGGCGGTTATTTTTTTAAAATTTGAAATTTGAAAATTTAATGTTGGCGGTTATTTTTTAAAATTTAAATTTGAATTTACTTTTAAAAAATTAAATTTTTAACAATAACATATAAAACTTAAAATTAAAAATATTCATATAAATAAATTTTAAATTATATTTTTTAACTTTCATATTACTTCATTAATTTTATATTACTTTTATAAATTACTCAGATTAATTATATAATTAATAACATCATAATTATATTATATATAAAATATCTAATTTAATTATATAATTATATTAAAATTAATTTAACATGAAATATATTAAAATATAAATGGCTTTTTGACAGAACTAAAAGATTGATGTCTTCTCCCAAGTGTAGGAGTGTCGAAGTAATAAATAACCCGGCAAGACCGGGGTCAAACCACAAGGAGATTAATTGTATAAATTATAAATAACAACAATACAACAACAATAACAATAATAACAACAACAACAACAACAACAACAACAACAACAACAACAACAACAACAACAATAATAATAATAGTAGTAGTAGTAGTAGTAATAATAATAGTAATACTAACAATAATAATAAATAAATAAATAAAAGGAGAAGGAGAAGATGATGAGAACTTTGAGAAGGAATATTAATGTAACGATTAAACAATGATAACAAACAATATCAATAACAAACAATGTCAACAAACAATGCATAGATCTTTCAAAAATTTAGCATAGGAAGGAACCTGTTTAATAGTATCCAGCAAAGGTATATTGATTCTTACCTTTTGAAAGTTTCAAAGATTTCAGAGTTGTGATTGACTTTCTTTTGTTTAGTCATGGCATGAGGAAATGGAAGTGCTGGCGGTGAATCAGTCATTTCTTTGCAATTTTCAGATTCAACCCCTTCCTTACTGCTTGACCCCTTTTTATGATCGGCTTGTTTTAACTCGCAAGTGCACGACTGTGCGATGTAGCAATTAACTCGGTAAGATCGAGGTCATATCCACAGAGAGCTAGATCTGGAAATTAAGCTAAGTAACAAAAAAAAACTCAAGAGAAATTAAATTAACAATAACTTGGTTGAAAATAATTGATGGATTTGTTTTTAAAGATAAAAAAAAAAATGTAAATAGATTTTAAATGACAAGAAAAAGTAAGTCTTGGTCCAAATCAATTTTAATGGTGATGTATTGGTGATTTCTTCAACATATATAAGATAACTCAACCTAATATCAACGATGGTGATATTAGATCGGAAGATATTACAATGAAGATTAGAAAGAAGAAGATTGATTATTGCTTAAGAATGAACAAGTACTTTCATATTAAGTAAGACATTGAATCAAACAATCTCTATACCAAAACTAAAGTTTGTGCATAAAAATTCAAGATTATAACATTACCTAAATGATTTCTAAAATTTCTTTGCAATAATAAATCATTCATGAAGAAAATAAGAAGATAAACATTAAGATTCATTCATATCCTAAAGAACTCACCTCAATCACCATTATCCTTGATTTGGATCCAAGAAAGAGTTTAGCCAACCATGATTATATATAAGAACACTTTAATAAACATGAAAGAACTTGAATCCAATTGAAATAATAAGTTTTACAAACTAAAGAACCGAAATCTATAAAGAAGAACACAATACAATTTCAGAAAAAATTCGAACACAAATCTGACTCTAACTTTGGACAGCAATTCGACCCTCCTAGAAGCTTTTTTTTGAGAAGTCTATTAGAGATATATTTATAGGAAATTATGTCACCTTTCCAGATCATTAAAGAACAGCTCATTTGGACACCTGACTAAAACGTTATGGGCAAAAAACTAAAAGGTGTTCTGAAAAATCAAATCAAGACAGCTTTACAACTACTTTGGTGCACGTTTTTCTTCCTCATTTATGAGGTGTCTCCTTGTTCTTTTTGACCCAAAATAATGTTAAAATATCCCCTCCAGCTTTCCATCCATGTGCTTGCCTTCTTGGATCAATGGATTACCCAAAATAAATCAATTGTTATTTGTTGTGTGGACATGTAAGATCATGTGATTTGGGGTTGGTTTAGGGCTGATTTGGGGTTGATTTAGGGCTGATTTGGGGCTAATTTTGGGCTGAATTTGAGCATCAAATAAGTATACAAATGTACTTATTATTTGGGCTAAGATTGACATTGAAACCTTGAGTGTTTAATGGTTGAAGTTTGCACACAACATAAGGCAAGTTTGGGCTTAAAATAAATCATATGATATTCTTTTTTAGAATTGGAATAGAATTGATTTTTGGGACAAATTTGGAGCACTTATTTGAACCAAGATTTGCTTCAATCTTCAACTAAATGTCTCTGCAATTCTTTGTTCTGAATTCCGACGTTGAATTTTCTGAATTAATTCATTTAAGCTCCAAAAACCTATTGAAACATTAAAACAAACTTCATTACTAAAAAACACATCAATTATTATAAAACAACCAAATAAAAAAATAAATACATATGTAAAATAAGAGACTTAATGACACTTTTGATACACAATCACACCCCCCCAACTTAGATTTTGTTAGTCCTCAAGCAAAACAAAACATAAAACCTTTAAAATAAAAATAATAATAATAACAACCATAATTAGGCTTGATTCATCACACTTGAAGGACCTATCATGCAAACATTGGTATCTTTAACTTAGTGTACACAATAGCAAATAAAGAAAAATAAGCATACTCACATTCTCTAAATCAAACATCCATACAAAATTTCCAAATTCAGTCATATTTATCGTGCAACCAACATAATTGATTTATATGAAAACTAAACTTGTAATCTTCCCTTCTCACCAACACAAACAAGGTAGCAAACTAGAGAAATATCTATATATATATATATATATATATATTTTTTTTTTCTTTTTTTCTTTTTTTTTGAAGATATGATTTATTCTTTGTCTTTAAGTTGTCACTTCCCTTTTGACGCGAATACAAACATTTGTGATGAATGCACCCGGTTACTCACAAAGTCACAAACTTAAAGTGCTTTGCATACTCATATTTCAAGCTGCTGTTTGACGTAAAGATAAATATTTGTGATGAATACCCCTAGTTACTGAGCAACTCAAAACATTGGAGTAGATAGAACTTTGTACACATTTATTTATTTATTTATGTAATGATTATTACTCTATTTACTTAAACCTTGTTTATGACTAGATCAAAAGGGATAATCACAAGTAAAGCATCATACTCATCTTTCATGCATATTCACACAACTCACACAACTTTTACAAGGAAAGATGTACTTCAGTAATCTTAAAAAAAAATATGTTATATCTTGCTTTATAAGATGTTATCTATCCCAAATTAAAGCATGCAATGTTTAACACAATAATGAACCCAAAAAGGTAATGATGATCCTAAACAAGTCTTATTCACATACCAATGCAAGTATTTTTTTTTTAACAAGCATGGTTATCTCAAGCATTCAACATAATAAAATATCTAAAATTAAGTTTTACATTATCCTCAATGTAAAAGAGAAAGAGAAGAAAAGTATAAAGATTAGAAAATTGTTACTCCCTTTCTGTTTTCAAGGATGAATGTCTGATTGAATTGGGCATGAGCTGACTTCTTGCTTGATTTTTTTTTTAACCTGCATATCACAACTAAAAGAAAACATAAAAGAAAACATTGATGTTTTTTTTTAAAAAAAAAGAACCTCACACCCCCCAACTTAAAATAATGCATTGTCCCGAAAGCATGAACAAGAAAATATAAGAGATGGAAAAAAGAAGAAAAAAATAAAAATAAAAATAAAAATAAAAATAAAAATAAAAATAAAAATAAAAATAAAAATAAAAATAAAAACTCATTACTTTTGATACTACAATGGTATTGGATCTTCAAGATCCAATGTCTCAACTTCAGCCACAATATTTTCAAGATAATGTTTCAATCGATGACCATTTACTTTGAAAATATTTCCATTCTTGGGATTTTCTACCTCAAATGCACCATGCTCAGAGATGGATTTAATCACAAATGGACCAATCCATTTTGTCCTCAACTTCCCAGGAAAGAGATGTAATCATGAATTATACAAGAGAACCTTTTGACCAACATGAAAGGATTTTCTAAGAATATGTTTATCATGCAATGTTTTCATCTTATGTTTTGAAATTTTTGCATTTTCAAATGCATCATTTCTTAGCTCCTCTAATTCATCCAATTGAAGCTTTTTATTTTTGCCAACCTCGTTTTCATTGTCATTGAATTGCCTAATGGCCCAATATGCACAGTGTTCAATCTCAACAGGGAGATGACAAGGCTTTCCATAAACTAGCCTATAAGGAGACATTCCTAAAGAGGTCTTATAAGTAGTGCGATATGCCCACAAAGTATCAACTAGTCGTAGGGACCAATCTTTACGGTTTGGATTGACTGTTTTCTCTAAAATGTTCTTGATCTCCCTATTTGCCAACTCAGCTTGGCCACTAGTCTGTGGGTGATAGGGGGTACTGACCTTGTGAATTACACCATATTTTCTCATCAAAATCCCAACGAGCTTGTTACAAAAATGTTTTCCCCCATCACTAATCATAGCCCGGGGCATGCCAAAACGAGAGAAAATATTTTCTTTCAAGAATTTGACCACAACTCGATGGTCATTGGTTCGAGATGCAATGGCCTCCACCCATTTAGACACATAATCAACAGCTACAAGGATGAATTGGTAACCAAATGAACTTGGAAAAGGTCTCATGAAATCAATCCCCCAACAATCAAATATTTCCAAAACAAGGATGGGGTTAAGGGGCATCATGTTACGCCTAGTGAGGCTACCTAGTCGTTGGCATCGGTCACATGCAACACACAAGGCATGAACATCTTTAAACATGGTAGGCCAATAAAAACCACACTACAAGATTTTGGCAATGGTTTTCTTGGAAGAGAAATGCCCACCACAGGCTAATGCATGACAAAAATTAATGACCCTTGGAATTTCATGATCAGGGATGCACCGGCTAATAATTTGGTCAGGACAATATTTAAATAGGTAGGGGTCATCCCAAAAAAAGGTGCGCACATTGCGCAAGAATTTTTGTTTGTCAAGTTTAGACCAATGAGAAGGAATCTGACTTGTGGCTAGGTAATTTGCTATGTCAGCATACCATGGAGAACCAATGTAAGAGACAGTACCTGCACAAAATAAATTTTCATCAGCAAAGAGTTCATTTATTGGAGATTCATCAATTATGGTCTTATAGCTTGAAAGACGAGACAAATGATCAGCCACTATATTCTCTACTCCCTTTTTATCTCGAATTTCAATGTTAAACTCTTAGAGTAGGAGGATCCATCGAATCAAATGTGGTTTGGCATCTTGTTTTGTGAGCAAATATTTCAATGCTGCATGATCAGTGAAAACAATAACAAGAGGTCCAACCAAATAAGACCTAAACTTGTCTAATGCAAAGACCACAGCTAAGAGTTCCTTTTCAGTTGTAGTGTAATTCAATTGAGCATCATTCAAAGTCTTTCTAGCATAATATATGACATGAGGTTTCTTGTCTTTTCTTTGCCCTAAAACAGCCCCAACCGCAAAATCACTAGCATCACACATCAGTTCAAATGGTAAAGACCAATCAGGAGCTTGCATGATTGGTGCAGTTGTCAACAACCCTTTAAGCTTTTCAAAAGCTTCTTGACATTTTGATGTCCAATCAAATGGGACATCTTGTGACAACAAGTTACACAATGGTTTGGCAATGGTACTAAAAGAATGAATGAATCTTCGATAAAAACCAGCATGTCCTAAAAAGGATCTCACATCTTTCACAGTCTTAGGGGTAGTTAATTTTTGAATGACTTCCACTTTTGACTTATCTACCTCTATCCCTTTTGAAGAGACAATGTGACCTAAAACAATGCCATGTGTCACCATAAAATGACACTTCTCCCAATTGAGTACAAGATTGCTCTCTTCACACCTTTCAAGAACTTTTTCTAGATTCATTAGACACAATTCATAAGAATCCCCATAAACTGAAAAATCATCCATGAAAACTTCCAAAAAATTTTCCACCATGTCACTAAAGATACTCATCATACACCTTTGAAAAGTGGCTGGTGCATTACACAAACCTAATGGCATTCTTCTATAAGCATAAGTACCAAAAGGACAAGTGAAAGTGGTTTTTTCTTGGTCTTCTAAAGAAATCTCAATTTAGTTGTAACCTGAGTATCCATCCAGAAAATAATAGAAAGCTCTTCCAGCTACTCTTTCAAGCACTTGGTCTAAAAATGGAAGTGGAAAATGGTCCTTCCTAGTCACCATGTTCAATTTACGATAATCAATGCACATACGCCATCCAGTTTGGATTCTAGTTGGTACCAGCTCATTATTTTCATTCTTCACTACCGTGACTCCAGATTTTTTTGGGACAACTTGGGTTGGACTAACCCATTTTGAGTTTGCAATAGGGTAAATGATACCTGCATCAAGTAGCTTAAGCACTTCACCTCTCACTAGTTCCTTCATGTTTGGGTTCAATCGTCTTTGCATTTGCCTCACAGATTTAGCCTCTTCTTCAAGATAGATTCTATGTGTACATAAAAGAGGGCTAATTCCTTTCAAGTCAGTAATTTTCCACCTAATTGCTTTCTTGTGTTTTCTCACCTCTCAAAAGTTTTTGTTCTTGCTCTATGCTAAGTTTTGATGAGATCACAATAGGATATGATTCATCTTCCCCTAGAAATGCATACTTAAGATCACTCGGTAAAGGCTTCCTTTCTAGTTTATCAGGCTGGACAACAGATTCCTCAACTTTCACTTGGGGTGAAATCAAAGGCTCAAATGATGGGGTCCATTGACCTATTGATATAATAGGCATTGGATCTAGATAAGTCTCGAGTTCTCTTACTTTCTCATCAATGGATCCTTGATCCACACTCTCTCAAAGTGTTCTTGACAAACTGTTTGGATGAAATCTACCTCTCTAATGTCCTCATGTTCCCCGATTTGTTTGGAGACATTGAATATGTTCATCTCCACAGTCATATTCCCAAAAGACAATTTCATCACCCCATTCCTACAGTTAATTAAGGCATTGGATATAGCTAGGAAAGGTCTTCCTAAGATGACTGGGATGGGGGCATTACAACCTTGAATTGGTGTGGTGTCTAACACTATAAAATCAACAGGAAAGTAGAATTTATCTACTTGGACCAACACATCCTCAACGATACCCTTGGGAATCTTGATTGACCTATCAGCTAATTGAAGGGTGATTCGAGTAGGCTTGATTTCTCCTAAACCTAATTGTTCGTAAACAGTGTAGGGTATTAAATCCACACTTGCTCCTAAATCTAACAAAGCTTGATCTATCTTATGACTTCCAATAATGCATGAAATGGTAGGACAACCAGGATCTTTGTATTTGGGAGGGGTCTTAAACTGGATGATGGCACTAGCATGTTCAGTCAGAAAAGCTCTTTCTTTCACATTCAATCTCCTTTTGACTGTGCATAAATCCTTAAGAAACTTTGCATAAGATGGAACTTGTTTAATTGCATCAAGGAGTGGAATATTGACTTTCACTTGTTTGAACAATTCATAGATTTCTGAGTTCATAAGATCTTGTTTAGGTTTCCCTAACCTTTGTGGAAATGGTGCTCTAGGAACAAATTCTAAATCACTCATTTTGACTCTAATTTTTCTTGAATCATCTCCTTTCTCACTCATCTTTTTCTCATTTATCTCACCTTCTTTGTCACTCAAACTCTCATTTGTCACTTGTGTTTTGATTCCCTCTTCATTTTCCCTAGATTTCTCCTCTACAATACCTTTAGGAATCCTAAAACCTACACCTTTGTCAATAATCTTTCCACTTCTAAGGGTAGTGATGGCTTGGACTTGTTCATGGTTTGAAGGTTCACTAGGTGAGGATTCATTCATGTGTACCTGACCTCTAGGATTGGGCATTGGTTGAGCTGGGATTTTTCCCTTCTCTTGAATGCTTAATGATTGAGTCAACTTAGTTAGTTGACTTCGAATGTCATCTAAGGTCCTATTGGTCTGGTCTTGGAATTTGTAAACTTGGTTGTTGATTCCTCCTTGTGTTTGCATGAATTGTTGAAGAGTATCCTCTAAGGATCTCTTATGAGGTGGTTGGTATGTGTTATGTGTGGGAGCATGAAATGGTTGGGGTGGAGGTTGAAATGTTTGAAGTACTGAAGAGCCCTCATTTCTCCATCCAAAATTTGGGTGGTTCCTCCATCCAGGATTATAGGTCTCAGAGTAGGGATTGCCTACTTGGTTTGGAAATGGCTTTCTAACATTACTTGAATCAAAAGTTTGGCCATATAGCACTTCCTTAAAGGCTGGAATGGTAGGACACTCAGTTGTCCTATGTCCTTTGCTTTCACAAACAACACAATTTTCCTCTTGTTGTTCACTTATGACATGCACTTTTTTAATCTCAAGAGACTCTACTTTCCTAGCCAATGAGGCTAATCTAGCATTGAGGTCATCAGTCTCTTTCAATTGAAACTTCCCACTTGAATGAGAAATGGTGTTTCTAGACTCAACATGAACTGGGAGAGAAGTCTCCCATTGCTTTGTGTTTTCAGCCAATTGATCAAAAAAATCAAAGGCTTCACTTGGTTCTTTGTCATAAAACTCACCATTACACATGGTTGACACTAGCTTTTTAAAATCTGCAGTAAGAGAGTCATAAAAGAAACTCACTAACCTCCACATCTCAAAACCATGATGAGGGCATGCATTTAACAAGTCTTTGAACCTTTCCCAAGCTTGGTGAAATGACTCATTTGGACTACAAGAAAAATTCATCATTTGACGTTGTAAAGTTGCTGTCCTATGAGTGGGGAAGTATTTTTTTAAAAATTCAGCTTGCATTTCTCTCCATGTACCTATAGACCTAGGACGCAAGGAGTTTAGCCAAAGCTTGGCTTTATCCTTTAGAGAGAATGGGAACAATTTAAGCCAAATGGTTTCCTCTGTGCATGTTCTATCAATAAAAGTATTACATACCTCTTCAAAGTCTTTAATATGTATGTATGGATTTTCAGAATCCATACCATGAAATGTGGGAAGAAGTTGAATCATGCCCGGTTTCAAATTGAAAGCTTGTTGGTTAAGAGGTAAGATAATACACGAAGGTGTACTTTGTCTAGCCGGGTGAAGATACTCTCTAAGAGTATCTTACCAAAAAAAAAAAGATACTCTCTAAGAGTTCGAAAATTAGGTTGATCATTGAATTGTGAAGGTCCATTACCTTGAACACTCCCTTTACCCTCTACATCTTCAACATTAGCCATGATAAAATAATAATAATAATAATAATAATAATAATAATATAACAATTATATGAATATGAAAGGAAAGGAGAGAAAAAAAATGCAAATAAAAGTAATAGCTCAAAAATAAAAATACAACAAATTAAGAAATTCACTCTCCAACTAATAATCACTATTAACAACAATAAACATTAAAAGATAATTATAAGAAGCTTGAATAAAAAGGCGGTGATACCGGCCAAGCACTTTAAACAATAAATATAAGAAAAATAACAACAATAAACATTAAAAAATAATTATAACAAGCATGAATAAACAAAAGGCGGTAATACCGGCCAAGCACTTCAAACAATAAATATAAGAAAAATAATCATAACAAAACAACAAAATAAAAAGGAAATAAACAAGAGGCGGTAATACCGACCAAGCACTTTAGACAATAAATATAAGAAAAATAACAACAATAAACATTAAAAGATAATTATAACAAGCATTAATAAAAAAAACAAAGGCGGTAATACCGGCCAAACACTTTAGACAATAAATAAAAATAAAACAACAAAATAAAATGAAATAAACAAGAAAATTTTTAGAAACTAATAAGAATAGACAATAAAAGAAAAATGGTTGAACCAATCAAAATCCAACAATTAATAGTCCAGTCCACAATCCAATATCCAAAATGTTAAGGTCAATTTTTTTTTTTGAGGCGGTAAAACCAGCCAATTTAATTTTTTTTATATGAATTTTTTTTTAGTTTTCCAATAATCAAATCTAAATTTGTTACCTTTGCTTGCTAGCTCCCCAGCAACGGCGCCAAAATTGCTTGACCGCTTTTTATGATCGGCTTGTTTTAACTTGCAAGTGCACGAGTGTGAGATGTAGCAATTAACTCGGTAAGATCGAGGTCATATCCACAGAGAGCTAGATCTGGAAATTAAGCTAAGTAACAAAAAAAAAACTCAAGAGAAATTAAATTAACAATAACTTGGTTGAAAATAATTGATGGATTTGTTTTTAAAGATAAAAAAAAATGTAAATAGATTTTAAATGACAAGAAAAAGTAAGTCTTGGTCCAAATCAATTTTAATGGTGATGTATTGGTGATTTCTTCAATATATATAAGATAACTCAACCTAATATCAACGATGGTGATATTAGATCGGAAGATATTACAATGAAGATTAGAAAGAAGAAGATTGATTATTGCTTAAGAATGAACAAGTACTTTCATATTAAGTAAGACATTGAATCAAACAATCTCTATACCAAAACTAAAGTTTGTGCATAAAAATTCAAGATTATAACATTACCTAAATGATTTCTAAAATTTCTTTGCAATAATAAATCATTCATGAAGAAAATAAGAAGATAAACATTAAGATTCATTCATATCCTAAAGAACTCACCTCAATCACCATTATCCTTGATTTGGATCCAAGAAAGAGTTTAGCCAACCATGATTATACATAAGAACACTTTAATAAACATGAAAGAACTTGAATCCAATTGAAATAATAAGTTTTACAAACTAAAGAACCGAAATCTATAAAGAAGAACACAATACAATTTCAGAAAAATTCGGACACAAATCTGACTCTAACTTTGGACAGCAATTCGACCCTCCTAGAAGCTTTTTTTCGAGAAGTCTATTAGAGATATATTTATAGGAAATTATGTCACCTTTCCAGATCATTAAAGAACAGCTCATTTGGACACCTGAGTAAAACGTTATGGGAAAAAAACCGAAAGATGTTCTGAAAAATCAAATCAAGACAGCTTTACAACTACTTTGGTGCACGTTTTTCTTCCTCATTTATGAGGTGTCTCCTTGTTCTTTTTGACCCAAAATAATGTTAAAATATCCCCTCCAGCTTTCCATCCATGTGCTTGCCTTCTTGGATCAATGGATTACCCAAAATAAATCGATTGTTATTTGTTGTGTGGACATGTAAGATCATGGATTGTGTTTGGGTTGATTTGGGGTTGATTTAGGGCTGATTTTGGGCTGAATTTGAGCATCAAATAAGTATACAAATGTACTTATTATTTGGGCTAAGATTGACATTGAAACCTTGAGTGTTTAATGGTTGAAGTTTGCACACAACATAAGGCAAGTTTGGGCTTGAAATAAATCATATGATATTCTTTTCTAGAATTGGAATAGAATTGATTTTTGGGACAAATTTGGAGCACTTATTTGAACCAAGATTTGCTTCAATCTTCAACTAAATGTGTCTTTTCTAAGTTTGGCCATCTCTTTATCCTTGCAAATTAAGTTCTTAAAGTCATCAATCAATCCTTTCATTTATGTGATAGGCCTACATTTAAAATGAAAATTTACCACAAATTAAAGGTATCTTATATTATTAGATATATTATTATAAAACATGCTTTAGTTAAGGAGTTATTGATACTTCAAGTACAAAATGATGATATAAAACCATGATAAAAATGCACTTTTAAGTACTAATCACTTTTATAAATAACTTTTTACCATTAGAATGCATATAATTCAAAAGGCTATATTTACACTATTCAAAAAGCCATTTTCTTCATTAGGCTCTTCAATATGACATTTTTCATTGGAGATGCTCCAAGGGTAGAAAAGCTGTCTTGGTTTAGGTTATTAGTCATCATTCAAGTACCTCTTTTACAAGTAAACTTGCATAAAGGTTGCATCATAATTGGAAGCATTTTCAATGGGAGATGGTATTTTGAAAGAGGTAAATTGATAAAATAGCGTTTTGAATAGTATAAATATAGCTTTTTACAATGCATATTCTAATGGAAAAAAAAAACCATTAGAAAAGTCAATTTTATTAGAGTGGAATAAATAAGTGTTTTATTTTTTTTTTTATGATTTTAATGTTATTTTTTTTCTCATATGACTAGATTTAATTGGCTTATTCTTTTATTAGTTCCACTTTATTAGTTTTAGTTCTTTTGATAGATATATAAGAATAATATTTGGAAGAAAGAAAAGATATTTTAACAATTTGTTTTCCTCTAGAAATATAAAAAACAAACAAAAAAAATTAAAATATTAAATTTTTATTTTTAGCTATCTTTTTATTGATGCTAAGAAAGAGACTTGAAAACATAAAGAAAATAGCCCTTCAAACGTGAAATTATGTCCATTATTAGGCTAAGTTCGGAGTAGCTTTCTTTACTAAACTGCCCTTAAAGTGAGATGTGATTATAGCCAAAGGAGCATTCATTAGTTACTTAAATCAACCATGGCCACTTTCTTTTTAAAAGTTCCTTCTATTACTTCTATTAACTAGATTAGTATGCTTGATTTCTTTTTTTATCAAATGTAAGAATTTTATAGATCAAAAAGAACAAAGATGGAGACCATCAGAACATATATACAGACATGAGAAGGGAACAGACTGACTTCATCAAACCAAAAGCAAGGCTAGCTTGCTTAACAAATAAAGCCACCATGAACAACTAGGCTTGTTCAGGGGAACAGACTTCCTAGAACAAGCAAACAACCAAAATAGCACAATAACGTGCTTAACAGAGAACAAAACAAATAACCAAGGGAACAGGCTCCCATGGACAGGCTAAAACAATTGAACCCAGCAAACCGGCCAGACAGCATTGCCAGCATAGCGAGCAACAGCAAGCCAAACAGCGCATCAGCAGAACCTGAACCAGAAACAGCAAGGAACAGGGACCAAACACAAAGACGTGCAAAAGAGCAAACCAGCAGCTACTACCAGAGCAGCCACAAACAGCAGCAAACAGCAACCGGCAGAAGTTGATACCAGCAACTCAAAACAAGCCTGCAGAAGGGCAAACCAGCAGCTACTGCCAGAGCAGCCACAAACAGTAGCAAACAGCAATAGGGGATATACACGAGCCTGAAACCAGCAGCTACTACCAAAGCAACCACAAATAGCAGCAAGCAGCAAGCAGCAAGCAGCAATCAAAATATAAGGCCACAGGCAGAGGCTTTAACCAACAACTCTGCACCAAAAGGAACAAGCCTGCAAAAGGCTACACAGCAACTACTACCCAAGTAGCAGAAGACAGAACAAATAGGCAAGGCAACAAGCAATGCAACACATCACAAAAGCTAGGCTAACAGACAGAAGCTATAACTCTGCACAAAAAAAGAAACTGGCCTACAAGAGCAACAAAGGCAAAGGCAACAAAACTAGCAGAAGCAAAGCAATCCCAGGCTGAAAATACACAAGAGATACATAACTTAACACAAGGAACAAACTCCCTGACCAAATAGAAACTATCCCAAAGAGTAGAGAGAATTATAGAGAGGGTGTGGAAGCAGAGGCTGTATTGCCCTGAGTTTTGGAATCAGCCGTAGAGGAGCTACTGAACGAGCATCTACCCGTTCCAACTGGCTTGCCCGGATGGCCAAAGGAGGATGAGGCAGCTCAACTTCTTGTTAAATATTGCCTTCTAGGAGGCAGTTCAACTATGTCATCGGTATGACCTTCAGAGACTTGCACAATCTTAGGAGAAGTAGAAAGAGGAGCTCTAGGAGGACTGGACTGTGATGCAACTAGTTTGGCCCACTTGCGCCCAGAACAACTGCTTTCTCTACCGCATCCACTGCTGCCTCAGCAGACATTGGATCAATCCCTGGCTCACCTTGAGGTTCTACTCTGTTAGATTGCTTCTCAACAGTTGCAGTTTCATCTGAAGGGCTAGCACATCCAAAGGGGGCAGGAGCTGCCTGGGAATGCTTCTTACATTTATGGTTGGAATTGTCGGTGCAAGAAGAAATCATGTGTCCCAGGGTCCTGCACTGCTTGCAAAAAACGCGGTAATGATTCATACATTACCTGCTGGGACAGGGGCATGCCATTGGGCAAGATGAGATTGATAGATTTTGGCAAGTCAGCTAGCAAATCGATCTCAACTAGCACTCTGGCATAGGAGAGCCGGGTCATGGAAGCTGTTGAAGTATCAGAATGAATTGGCTTCCCAAGCACACTGGCAAGCTTAGAAAGACAAAGTGGTGACCAACACTGGAGAGGTAGATTAGGAAACCTAACCCAGACTGGCATCCGAACCATTTTAGAGGTTGCAAAATCAAAAAACTCAGGCATAATTCTTAGTATCAAGGGCTAGCCAAAAACATAATAGGGGCCTCCACTTAGCACTTCAATCATGTCCATTTCAGATGAAAATGTGAAAATTAACCATCCGGAATCATGCATGGAGAATTTGGTGCTACATTTCCAGGAGCTATTAATAAACTTTGACAGGGATGTGTATCCTGGAAATTAGCCAGCAATGTATCCAATTAAACTAAACCTCCACAGGTCTTTGTGCACACCCAAATCAGTTTCCAGTAAATGGCAAGATGTCGAAGCAATATAATCAGAAAAATGAACTAATGAGGGGGACAGAGGGATGGTGGTACTTGCGGGGTGGACCGGGGAGGAAGGTCTGGGACTTCCTGATGAAGCTTTACCTGTCACGGGGGTGGCGGTGGAACTGCGACTCCAACCTTCGGCCCGGGGTTAGGGTTTCCAACGCTAGGATGAGAAGCAAGAGAGCCAGCCTCAGCAGAGTGAACATTGCGAGGCCTGGTGGAGACAGAAGGTTCCACATTTTGCCCATAGGGGCCAGGAGAGGACGATGGAGGAACAGTAGGGGGTGTCCTCTGCATGCCCCTATTCCGTTTCTTCAATCGAACCCTAGCCCCACGTTTGAAATTAACAACATCAGCAAGGGCTACTGTAGTTCGTGGAGGAGTGGGGGCTCGAGAGGGACTGGAGTAGTGCTGCGCACCAGGGGAACTGCTCCGGCTCAAGGTCCGTTGTGCTTGCGATGACGAGGGACGCGACGAGCGAAACCCATAGTCTTGCTGAGCAAATCGTAGAACCGATGACTTTTTCTTTGATTTTGCCATGTAGAATGACACAGAGATGCGAAGAAGAGACTGTAAGAGTGCAGAGAGCAAAAGAAGAAATTGTTGCCCAGTGAGAGGGGAAGAGTCGCGCACAGCAGCTTGATTTTTATTTTCTTTGCCAATGTACATGTTAATAGCCCTCCCTGCGGACTTCCGGAGCTTTTCTTCCATTTTCATTGTTTTGGTGCTTTGAATTTGTAAAAAATGCTTTGGTGTTTCCATTTTTTTAGATGTGTATTTTTTTAGACCTCAATTGTAAATATTACATGCTGGCATCGCATAATAAAATACAGGGTATCCATTTAAAAAAAAAAGATATGAAATGTTAGATATATTGATTAAAATTATTTATTTTATTAATTTGAAAAAAATACATTATTACTAGATACTAATATGATGTTTTTTAATTTTTCATGAAGTGCAAAAAAAACAATTTCTCGAATAAAACATCTTTTGATTTTTAACTTCATGATCACTATAAAAAAAATAAAAAATATCAATAGAATATTATGTTGGCATATAGGGAAGATTCTATATGTATTGGAAATTAATGATGAAAATATCTACGAAATATTATAATAAAAAAACTTACTAGATAGGTTTTTTATTTTATTAGAAATTTTTAATATGGATAAAATTATCAATGAAATATTCTTACCTGAAAATAAGCTTTTACCACTAATTTTTTGTCCAAAAATCCATAAGAGCTAGAAATCATCATTGATTTTATCACCTTTTATTTTTCCAACAAAATATTTGTTAGTAATTTCATTAAAATATTTTTATATATTCTATAAGTTTTATTAAAAGTTTTAGAATAGATACGAACATCTAATAGAATTTTTAACTTAAATGCTGATAAAATTTTATTTCATTGATGATTTTATTGAAGTTTTCAATTTTTTTTTGTTATGATCCTAAGCCACTAATTTTTCATAATAAATCCACAATTATAACAAAAAGACATTTTTAAAAATTAATTTTTACAAATTTTACAATGAATAATGTTAAATGAATTACGCAAACATATAAGTTTTTATAGCTACAAGATTTAAGAAATAAATTCTCTAAATAATGCACAACAATAATATTGACAGAAATCCATATATAAATATTTAAAAAATAGAACAAATGAATAATAAGAGATATTGATTGAAATCATTCAAATTTCAATTAAAATACAATCAAATCAATAACGTGAAGTTACCTGGTACATTACATCGAAGGAGTTGAAGGTGGAAAGGGAGGAAAAGATACCAAAATAAAGTTAAAAAAAAAAAGAGAAAAAGATACCCATGTAGTTTCACTTAATTTTTTTTTATTGAAATATACTATAAGTTATTAATCCCTTGATCAAATTTATCTTGTAAGTGCAAACAAAGATTTTTTTATCCCTTTATCCTCATTATTATTAGCCCTAACTGCACAATTAATTCCCTTCAATATATTATTGCATATATTTGCTACAATCCTTAATATAAGTAATGTTTAATATGACAATACTTGTAATTTTATCTATAATTTTAATTAATTAATTTAGTAAAAATTAAATTAAATTTTTTAAAATTTTAATCTTCTCAAGTATATTTTGATTAAAATCCTAAATTTAATTTTTCATCAATTAAACCTTTAATAAAATTAATTTGATTCTTTTAAAGTATAATGAAGTAGTTACATCTAGTTAAATTCTTTAATTAGACTTAATTTAATTTCTAAATATAATTAAACTTTTAATTTGATTTAAATTTGATCCATAGTTAAATCAAATTGACCTATTGAAAATTTAATTGTTTCTCTAAACTTAATTTTTATGCAAATTCATCAAATAATCATTTAATTTGACATTAAATTTATATTGTTTCTTTAGTTTTGGGTGTAATGGAGTACAATTATGTCTCGACTTTTATCCAAAATTACAACTTGATTTTTATGTATTTTTTTGGAATCCTCCTTAATCTACTTTCTCCATATTATTAGTCTTTATTTATTTTTTTATTTTTGTTTTAAAAAAAATGTGTAATTTTGAGAAATAACTAAAAAAACAGGTTATAACATTAGTCTTGGATCAACATTATAGATAGCATTGATTTTAGCTAGATGATCATTCTCTAACGGAACCAATTTCCTAATTATAACCTCTTGATGTCCACCACCTTAGGAATAGAAGAGTTGATTCCTTCTCCATTTGACTGAGATTATAATTTGGACAATTGTCCCCAGTGGATGATCAGTATACTCAAATCAATGTTGCACCAAATATTGATGCATTACACATGCATGGTTAATAAGGAGGGGTTGTGGAGGAAAATGTGAATTCTGATCACACGGTTGTTGTTAGGACTTCAAGGATCACCAAGGATTTATCATTTTCATCTTCCTATTAGAGATGTGAAATGCATAATACACAAACCCGGCTGGTTTTCTTATACTAGCAACGAAAACCCTTGTGAAAATGACTATATCCAATAAAAACACAAGGAAGAGACCAAGGTGATAATTTATGGGGCATGTAATCATGTGAAAATGAAAAAAAAAAAAGGAACAAACAAATGTATGAAGTGAAGAATAAGATGGAAGTTTACCATATAGAATTTCATAAGGAGTCTTGCCAGCAAGAACCGACGATGAGAGACAATTGATGAGATAGCATGCCATTGGAGAAAGACTCAACCCAAATATAAAGAGGTACATGTAAATGAAACATTAGAGTACAATTAGTTTATATAGACCTGTTTATTTGTTGGAAAATAGTTTTATTTTTTAAAATAATTTCTAAAAAAGTTAAGTATTTTTCGATGTTTGATAGTATCATAAAAAATAAATTGAAAAATACTTTTTAGTGTTTGGCCATGTCATGGAAAATGAGCTGGGAAATAAATTGTTAATATTTTTTTTTCAAGTTTATGAAAATAAAATTAAAAAAATTCTAATTTAATAAATTATTTCAAATAAAATAAATAAAAATAAAAATAATAAAGATCAAATATAATAGATAAAAAATTTGAAAGATGATGAGATTAAAAAAAATACAATTTCATAAATTATTTTAAAAAAATAACAATCAAAAGAATGAAGACCAAATCTGATAGATAAAAAAAAATTGAATCAATGATAAGAGAAAAGCAAATAACAATCATAAAATGAGGATCAAAGTTGATATAAACATTAAATTAAATCAAATTCTAAGGGATGAAATTGAAAAAAAGATTCAAAACAAAATATATAGAAATCAAAAGTTTGAGGATCAAATTTGATATAACGAACAAATAACATGATATTTTTAAATTTTTCACAACTTCTGAAAATTATTTTCTGCTCAAAATAAAAGAAAAACACTTTCCTGAAAACCAAGCTAAATGTTTTTTTACTAGAAAGTGTTTTTCATTGATCAATATTTATAATAACAAATAAATATAAAAAAATTATTTTTAAAAAATTATTTTTCATTAGAGATCATAATACGAAAATGTTTTCTTTTCATAATACCATTTTGATTAGGGGTATAAAGAGAAACTATACATTGCACAATACTATTTTCAAGAAGAAAAGAAATAATTGCACTAGTAGAAAGGGAGAGTAATAAATTTAATAAACATATTCTACGATCCTATTAATGTCAATCACACTGTAGCTTTTCTATTTATGTCTATTCCCACCCGTTGCATGTTTTTTATGATTTGATTTGGTTTAAAATATTAAAATTAATTCAAACTAAAGTTTAGTTCCATATATATCTTGCATCCCCTGTATTAGCTTGATTTGTTCCTCTATCTTCTTCACTTTTCTACTCAACCCGAGCTTCTAAGTAGTCCATCTCCTCAAGTGCTGCTTTCCTTGCTGCAAGAAACGCATTTACTTAAAGGTATTTCTTTGCTATGATATGTTGTTTTTTAATATATTTGTGTAATATATATTCCATTAGATTTTTCAGCAATGATAATACTTAAGTATGAGATTTATTATGATGGGGAACAACAATCCTTAATGTTTTTTTATCATGACAACCATAACTTGAAATCATATTCACAATGTAGTGTAGATGTACAAACTAGCTAATTTTATTTCTAAATGATTTTTAAGATAAATAAGTGTCGTGATTTTTAACCACAAGGCCCTCCTTGAATTTACATGTAAAGCAATATCTATGAATTATGATATTCTTAATTAACATCATGCATGAACATACAGTCTAGTTAACATAAAATTAAGTTAAACTGGATTCAAAACCGAAAACTATGAAAATGCTTGGTTTTTATCCCTTCGATATTCAAACCCAAGTCCTATAAATATTTTAATGGATCCATTCATGTGTATGCATTTGATTGTTCACAAGGTTATGGTATTCATTTCTTCCTTTTTCCATTAATATTTACTCTTGTTTGTTTGTTAGGAAATATTTTTTTTATTGAAAAATGGTTTCTAAAAAACAATTTCTAGAAAGTGAGTTATTTGTTTATATTTGATAGTGTCATAAAAAAAAACAAGTTGAGAAATAATTTCTAGTGTTTAGCTATATTGTGAAAAATAAGTTAGAAAAGAAGTTATTTAATAATATTTTTTTCAAGTTTATTAAAACAATAAGGATTAAATCTGACAAATAAAATTTTTAATAAAGAATGAAATTAAAAAAAACCATAATTAAAAAAAAGATTCAAAACAAAATATATAGAAATCAAAAGTTTGAGGACAAAATTTGATATAACGAACAAATAACATGATATTTTTAAATTTTTCACAACTTCTAAAAATTATTTTCTTCTTAAAATAAAAGAAACACACTTTTCTAAAGTGTTTTTGTTGATTAATATTTATAATAACAAAAAAATAAAAAAAATAATTTTTAAAAAATCACTTTCCATTAGGGATCATAATACAAAAATGTTTTCTTTTCATAAGACCATTTTGATCAGGGGTATAAAGAGAAGTCATACATTACACAATACTATTTTCAAGAAGAAAAGAAGTAACTACACTGGTGGAAAGGGAGAGTAATAAATTTAGTAAATATATTCTATGATCCTATTAATTTCAATCACATAACAACTTTTCTATTTATGCCTATTATCACCCAGTGTATGTCTTTTATGATTTGGTTTGTGATTGTGCATCAAAAGTGTCATTAAGTCTCTTATTTTACATATGTATTTATTATTTTTATTTGATTGTTTTTATAATAGTTGATGTGTTTTTTAGTAATGAAGTTTGTTTTAATGTTTCGATAGGTTTTTGGAGCTTAAATGAATTAATTCAGAAAATTCAACGTCGGAATTCAGAACAAAGAATTGAAAAGACATTTAGTTGAAGATTGAAGCAAATCTTGGTTCAAATAAGTGCTCCAAATTTGTCCCAAAAATCAATTCTATTCCAATTCTAGAAAAGAACATCATATGATTTATTTCAAGCCCAAACTTGCCTTATGTTGTGTGCAAACTTCAACCATTAAACACTCAAGGTTTCAATGTCAATCTTAGCCCAAATAATAAGTACATTTGTATACTTATTTGATGCTCAAATTCAGCCCAAATTCAGCTCTAAATCAACCCCAAATCAACCTTCAAATCAACCCAAACACAATCCATGATCTTACATTTCCACACAACAAATAACAATTGATTTATTTTGGGTAATCCATTGATCCAAGAAGGCAAGCACATTGATGGAAAGCTGGAGGGGATATTTTAACATTATTTTGGGTCAAAAAGAAGAAGGAGACACCTCATAAATGAGGAAGAAAAACATGCACCAAAGTAGTTGTAAAGCTATCTTGATTTGATTTTTCAGAATATCTTTCGGTGTTTTGCCCATAACTTTTGACTCAGATGTCCAAATAAGCTATTATTTAATGATCTGGAAAGGTGACAAAATTTCCTATAAATATGTCTCTAATAGACTTCTCGAAAAAAAGGCTTCTAAGAGAGTCAAATTGCTGTCCAAAGTTAAAGTTAGATTTGTGTCCGAAATTTTTCTGAAATTGTATTGTGTTCTTCTTTATAGATTTCGGTTCTTTAGTTTGTAAAACTTATTATTTCTATTTTATTTAAGTTATTTCATGTTTATTGAAGTGTTCTTATATATAATCATGGTTGGCTAAACTCTTTCTTAGATCCAAATCAAGGATAATGGTGATTGAGGTGAGTTCTTTAGGATATGAATGAATCTGAATGTTTATCTTCTTATTTTCTTCATGAATGATTTATTATTGAAAAGAAATTTTAGAAACCATTTAGGTAATGTTATAATCTTGAATTTTTATGCACAAACTTTAGTTTTGGTATAGAGATTGCTTGATTCAATGTCTTACTTAATATGAAAGTACTTGTTCATTCTTAAGCAATAATCAATCTTTATCTTTCTAAACTTCATTGTAATATCTTCCGATCTAATATCACTATCGTTGATATTAGGTTGAGTTATCTTATATATGTTGTAGAAATCACCAATACATCACCATTAAAATTGATTTGGACCAAGACTTACTTTTTCTTGTCATTTAAAATCTATTTATATTTTTTTTATCTTTAAAAGCAAATCCATCAATTATTTTCAACCAAGTTATTGTTAATTTAATTTCTCTTGAGTTTTTTTTTGTTACTTAGCTTAATTTCTATATCTAGCTCTCTGTGGATATGACCTCGATCTTACCGAGTTAATTGCTATATCGTACACTCGTGCACTTGCGAGTTAAAACAAGCCGATCATAAAAAGCGGTCAAGCAATTTTGGCGCCGTTGCCGGGGAGCTAGCAAGCAAAGGTAACAAATTTAGATTTGATTATTGGAAAATTAAAAAAAATCATATAAAAAAAATGAAATTGGTTGGTTTTACCGCCTCAAAAAAAAAAATTGACCTTAACATTTTGGATATTAGACTGTGGACTGGACTATTAATTGTTGGATTTTGGTTGGTTCAACCATTTTTCTTTTATTGTCTATTCTTATTAGTTTCTAATATTTTTCTTGTTTATTTCATTTTATTTTGTTGTTTTGTTTTTATTTATTGTCTAAAGTGTTTGGCCGGTATTACCGCCTCTTGTTTATTTCCTTTTTATTTTGTTGTTTTGTTATAATTATTTTTCTTATATTTATTGTTTGAAGTGATTGGCCCGTATTACCACCTTTTGTTTATTCATTATTTAACCATTGATTTTATATAGTTTACGCAAGCATCTACTAGAGGAACTTGAACAAACTTTTCTAGATGAATTTGAATCATACAAGTAGATACATGCAATGTCAACTACTGTAAGTTATATTTATAACATGTTGGATGGATTTTTCAGCAATGCAAATACTTAAGCATTAAATTTGTTACGGTGGGAAACAACAATCCTTAATGTTTTTTTATCATGACAACTATAACTTGAACTTATATTCATAATATAGCGTGGATGTCCTAACTAGCTAGCTTTATTTCATATAAAATAATTGGTAATCAAAAGAGTACGAATTAAATATGATAGATAAGAAATGTAATTAAGAAAAGAATACAAAAAAATATTAATTAAAATAATAAAGATTAAAATTGGTATAACAATCAAATTGTAAAAGAAAAAATTAAAAAAAATATATTCAAAAGAAAATATATGAGTACGAATATAAAATATGTAGAATAACTTATTAAAAAAAATATATGAATATGAAAAAACAAAGTTGAGAAATAATTTCTAGTGTTTAGCTATATTGTGAAAATAAAGTTAGAAAATAACTTATTTAATAATATTTTTTCAAGTTTATTAAAACAATAAGGATCAAATCTGACAAATAAAAAATTTAATAGAGAATAAAATTAAAAAAAATATATAATTAAAAAAAAAACAATTACAATCAAAAGAAAATTGATCAAATCTTATAGATTAAAAAAATTAATAGTTGGTGAAATTGAAAATAAATTAAGTTTATAAATTATTTCAAATAAAATAAATGGTAATCAAAAGAATATAAATTAAATGCGATAGAGAAGAAAATTTAATTAAAAAAAGAATAAGAAAAAACAAATACTAATTAAAATAATGAAGATTAAAGTTGGTATAAAAATCAAATTGTAAAAGATAAATTTAAAAAATATTCAAAACAAAATATATGAATATGAAAAAATAAATTGAGAAATAATTTCTAGTGTTTAGCTATATTGTGAAAAATAAGTTAGAAAATGACTTATTTAATAATATTGTTTTCAAGTTTATTAAAAGAATAAAGATCAAATGTGACAGTTAAAAAATTTAATAAAGAATGAAATTAAAGGAAAAAACATAATTTCAAAAAACAAATTACAATCAAAAGAAAATTGATCAAATCTTATGGATTAAAAAAATTAATAAATGATGAAATTGAAAATTAACTAATTTTATAAATTATTTTAAATAAAATAAATGGTAATCAAAAGAAAATAAATTAAATATGATAGAGAAAAAAATTTAATTAAGAAAAGAATAAGAGAAAACAAATACTAATTAAAATAATGAAGATTAAAGTTGGTATAAAAATCAAATTGTAAAAGATAAATTCAAAAAATATTCAAAACAAAATATATGAATATGAAAAAAATAAATTGAGAAATAATTTCTAGTGTTTAGCTATATTGTGAAAAATAAGTTAGAAAATAACTTATTTAATAATATTTGTTTCAAGTTTATTAAAGTAATAAAGATCAAATTTGACAATTAAAAAATTCAATAAAGAATAAAATTAAAATAAAAAACATAATTTCAAAAAACAAATTACAATCAAAAGAATATAGATCAAATCTTATGGATTTTAAAAAAATTAATAATGATGAAATTAAAAATTAATTAATTTCATAAATTATTTCAAATAAAATAAATGGTAATCAAAATAATATAAATTAAATATGATAGGTAAAAAAAATTTAATTAAGGAAAGAATAAAAAAACAAATATTAATTAAAATAATGAAGATTAAAGTTGGTATAAAAATCAAATTGTAAAAGATAAAATTAAAAAATATTCAAAATAAAATATATGAATATGAAAATATAAATTGAGAAATAATTTCTAGTGTTTAACTATATTGTGAAAAATAAGTTAGAAAATAACTTATTTAATAATTTTTTTTTCAAGTTTATTAAAACAATAAAGATGAAATCTGACACATAATAAAAAATGAAATTAAAGTAAAAAACATAATTTCAAAAAACAAATTACAATCCAAAGAAAATTGATGAAATGTTATAGATTAAAAATATTAATAGATGATGAAATTGAAAATCAATTAATTTCATAAATTATTTAAAATAAAATAAATGGTAATCAAAAGAATATAAATTAAATATGATCCTTAAAAAAATTTAATTAAGAAAAAAATAAGAAAACATAAATATTAATTAAAAGAATGAAGATTAAAGTTGGTTTAAAAATCAAATTCTAAAAGATAAAATTAAAAAAATATTCAAAATAAAATATATGAATATGAAAAAATAAGTTGAGAAATAATTTCTAATGTTTAGCTATATTGTGAAAAATAAGTTAGTAAATATCTTATTTAATAATATTTTTTTAAAGTTTATTAAAACAATAGGGATTAAATATAACAGTTAAAATTTTTAATAAAGAATGAAATTAAAAAAATAAAATTTTAAAAAATAAAATTACAATGATCAAATCTTATAGATTAAAAAAATTAATAGATGATGAAATTGTAAATCAATTAAATTCATAAATTATTTCAAATAAAATAAATGGTAATCAAAATAATATAAATTAAATATGATATATAAAAAAATTTAATTAAGAAAAGAATAAAAAAAATATTAATTAAAATAATGAAGATTAAAGTTGGTATAAAAAGTAAAAGATAAAATTAAAAACAATATTAAAAAAAATATAAAAATAAAAATAAAATATGCAGAATAGTACTAAATGTTGATAACACACTAGAAATTTTATTTATTTATTTTCACGGCTAAATAGTCAAGGGTTGAAATCAAACATAATTTGATCAAATGGTAGGAAGGAGAACCTATTAATGAATCTGCACCGCGTGAAAAAGATGGGCTTAGCTTTGTTCTGTGTCTGAAGTCTCTTCTGTAACCTAAAATAAGAAATTTTGGTTAATGGACCATCTCTCCTAGTTCAACGCAGTAAAAAATAAAGCAAACCTGCACATTTGACTTCACCGTAGTTGTTATTTTTATTGATAAAAAAAATAATTTTAATGATTAGGAAAGTATAAAAATATATTTACATCATGGTTTGAAAAATTATAGCTTTTACTTGGATTTTTTTTAATCAAAAAGGTAATATTTTATGCTTTTTTTTTCTTTTCTAGTTACTAACTCAATTTCTAGACATGAAATATTTATACATCTCTTGTTATTAGAAACTGTGGACATGAATAAAGCGTCTTATCTTTGGATACAAAATATGCAATATATTAATGCTTTATACGATTAATTATTTAAATATTCTTTTTTTTATTATAGATATCAAAGAAAGCTATAAATCATATCGTTGAACTCTCAGAAATTCAAGAAGAGGTAACTGAAAGAGGCATTTGTGACTCAAGATGCATCGTTAATTATATTATGTCTTTTGTACTTAATTAGAGTTTTTATGCATTGTTCTATTCGATAAATTTTTGTATTACATGTTTTTATTATCTTTTTCGTATTATTTTTGTCTAAGTTAGTACGGATAATAGCTCATGATTCCTAAACTTCTCTAATGGTCTCTTGTGTATTTAGGTTTGAATTAAGTTTTATTTAGAGATTTTTCATGTTTTTATGAACTGTTTTTTTCTTTGTTCTTTTTTAATGTTCTGTAAACCTAAACTACACATGCACACACGAATATAATCATGAATAATTAGTTAAAAATTAAAGTTTATTATGCAGGGGAAACATTGGTTCGGAGTTCTTCACTTGACATTCCAATGTATTGAAGTCGTGCTTGGTGACTTGGGCACATCTCCTTTGTATGTGCTGCCGAGCATCTTTTCCAATGGTATCCAAGACTCTATTGACATTTTAGGAGTCTTATTAGTTATAATCTACTCCATCCTCACAATCACAATTGGAAAATACACATTTTTGGTCTTATCCACCAAAGATATTAATGGAGATGGTAAGCTTAAATGTCATTTCATAGTCCATATTTTACTCATTTTTCTTTATACATACATTGAATCCTAGCACTTGAGCCCTCTAAATACCTTATTCATCTACATATTTTGTTATTAAGATTATAGTTCAGGAATAATCAATATAGTATTATGTGAGTTGGAATTTCAATAGCGAGCCAAGGATCATGAGCAGTAGTGCAATTAAAAACTTCAGCCCTGCATTACTTGAAAAGAGAGGGTATAAGAAGACTGGGTAAGATTTTATCCTGTGACAGCCATGTCTTGCAGGCAGGATTAGGAACCAACTCAGTTCCAGCATGAACTTGAGCAGAAGGGGCAGACAAAGTCCCATCAAAATAACCTTTAAGATCCTGATGACTTTCAAGTAGGGGAACAAACTGACGACGCCATAATAAATAATTTGTGGAAGTGAGTTTGATGGTCACCATGTGAACCATTGTATTGAGTGCAAGCAGAGAATTGTTGGATTCGGCCATAAATAAAATATTTGTTGAAGTAAACTCAATATTTAGAAGGTCAAGGAAGACAACCACCCACCACTACTTGCAGCCACCAGCTTTCATCGCTAGCCACCAGCCACCAGCCACCCAGCCGCACAGTCACCTTCACACTTGAAGGTTGAATTTTCTTGTTTTGAATTCGTGTATAAATAGGCAATTAAGCTTATGCAATTATATGTGGAGAGATTGAGAGAAACAAAAAGAGAAAGAGAGAAAGAGAGAGGGCATGTATTCAAAGCTTTTGTTTTTCATTATTGTAAGCTTTTGTTCTTGAAATAAAGAGTATGTTTTATCCCCTCTGAGTGTTTCAAAACCACGACTAGTGGTTTCTCTCATCAACAATTAGTATCAGAGCCCCATTTGTCAGAAAACAGAGGTATTTTTAGGATATATCTGAATTTTCAAAGTTGTCAAAAACATATTTTGATCATTCCAAAGTGTAGAACTCATCCATATGAACTTAACAGTGCAAAAATCAGATTAATCAGAGCACGAGGTGACCAACACTTTCCGTCTGAAGTTTTAGTATTGTAGCCCACGCGCCCCGAAGAAGAAGACGACTAAGCCACATGTGTGCCATATTTGAGCTGCGCCGAGCCACCTAAGCTGATCTAGAGCCAAGCTAAACTCCAAGCCATATTATGAAGCCGAGCCAAGCTCCAAGCCATATTTCGAAGCCAAGCCACGCCAAAAGAATATTCCCGATTCAAACTCAATAAACCGCCCGAATTGGTTTTTGGACCAGTTCACCCTATTTTTGACCTATTTTCTACAAAGTCAGACCGATTCCCTACTATTTAGACCATTCCAGATCCATTTACGATATCGGTTTTGCCAAATTCAACTCCTAAAAGGTGATATAGTCATTTAAAGAGCAAAATAACTACAGAAAATGTATAAACACTCATCCCGAAGCTAATGAAAGACAACTAAGATAGTTGGTGCATCAGATTGAAGGCATTTCTTGGTTCACAAGAGTGTATAGACATTGTGCAATATAGTTATGATGAACCAGAGTCCAAAGAATCAGAAGATGCTCTACCATAAGTATAGAAGCAAGTCCTCAAAGCCAATAGAAAGAAAGACAACAAAGCAAAGACCATCATTTATCAAGGTCTTGATGAAGCGACATTTGAAATCATTGCTTCCATAGAAACATAAAAAGAAATATGGGACGCTCTCCAACAAAAATACAAAGATGCTGACAGAATAAAGAAGATTTGTCTCCAATCTTTGCGAGGTAACTTTCAATTGTTACAAATAAAGTCCTCAGAATCCATTTATGATTATCACACAATAATTATGGTGATAGTCAATTATGGTGATAGTCAATCAGATGAGAAGAAATGGAGAACCCTTTTAGATGCTCGAATTACTAAGAAAATTTTGAGATCCCTAGATCCAAAATTTGATTTAATTGTTGTCGCTATTGAAGAGTCCAAAGAGGTGAATAGGTTGATAGTGGATGAACTTATGAGTTCTTTGCAAGCTCATGAGCAAAATATTGTAAAAAGAAAAGGAGATAAGACAATTGAGCATTCCTTGCTTGTATCTCTCTCAAAGATAGATACAAGCAAGGAGAGACTTCAACAAGTGGATATACCACTCGAGGAAGAAGTCAACAAACATGAGGAAGATTTTAGCAATTTCATGAAAGAGGTTCTTAGAATACAGGTTTTAGAGGAAGAGGTGTGACACGAAGAGGTGTGACATGAAGAAAAGATTGATGTTTTCTCCCAAGTGCAGGAGTGTCGAAGTAATAAATAACTCGGCAAGACCGAGGTCGAACCATAGGAAGGTTAATTGTAGAAATTATAAACAACAACAACAACAACAACAACAACAACAACAACAACAACAGTAGTAGTAGTAGTAGTAGTAGTAGTACTAATAATAATAATAATAATAATAATAATAATAATAATAATAATAATAATAATAATAAAGAAAGAGAAGAAGAAGATGATGATGAAAACTTGGAGAAGGAATATTAATGTAACGATTAAACAATGATAATAAAAATTATCAAGGTTAGAGATTCCACTAATGGTATGTCAAACAAGTATAATATAAACTCTTATTATTCAATTGGAAACCACACACAAAGAAGGTTCCAATTGGATTATAGATTGTTAAAATGATTACATTAGTCATCCTATTCAATTAATACTAATACTTGTAAATTTCATCACGCATTCATGATTATAACTTATGTTAACAACAAATCAAGTTCCTTTCATAGCTAGGTGTCGGTTATACCATACAATATGGGTTATGAAAGTGCCAAGTATTTGTTGTACCAAGTGTTATACAACATAAATCAAGATTAGTCATTTAACAAGCAAAGTATTAAAGAGTAAACAAGATAACAAATATAAAACATGTTAGTATCAAACATTAAAGTCCAGATTAAGTTTAATCAAGCAAAGTAAAATCAGATTAATCAAGCAAAGTATCAAAGCAAAACCATGATCTTGATCTGAAGACCAAGATGCCTAAATGCATGGCAAATGCCTCCTTTTATAGGCCAAAATTGGGAACTATTGATTTGATGACTAATTGATAAGTGGGTGGGCAACTCTTGACTTGGTGACAATCCTTATCTTCTCTTGTCTGCCCAAAACGTCATTGATACCGTGAAAATTGGAGCTAGTTGAAAACATGAAAGTTGTAGGCAATTGTCTCAGCTTTCTTGTGTAAAACATTCAGCTCATTTGGACATCTAGAACTTTAGATTTGGCCAAAATACTGAATAGTGCTCGGGCTGGAAGATAGATTCGGGTTTCCTTGAGTTGAGATTATTATTTTTATCTTTTTTTATCTTTTTTTTTTAAATATATATACATATAATTTAAAAAAATCATGCATCTTTAACTCAGGTAATGAGCTTTCAGCTAATAACTCCCAGACTAGTTAGTCTTAGGGCATTAGGTGTTGAGACACCCCTACGAGCTTAGTAACTCGGGTCACAGATACTGATATGTAGATAGTGCAATGTTTGATTCCCTTAACCTTTTCTCCTCAACCCATGTAATAAGTGTTGGGCCAATAGCTCCCACGTCAGTTGACTTTAGGGTATTAGGTGTTAAAACACCCCTTTGGGCTTAATTGCTTAGGTTAGGGAGGCTACGAAACCAAACTTATCTATATTTGTACTATTATCATTCTTTTCTTTTTTCTTTTTTTTTCTCTTTTTTAATTATACACAATCCCTTTCCCTTAGTTGTTACCTTTAACAAAAGAACATAAATAATGTAATAATCCAATATGCAACCCATAATCATATGTTAAAGTGTGTGTGTGTAAATTAAGGTTTAAGAATACATGTTAAATAAGTATATGAACATAATTAAGTGATAACAATGTGAGAGTTTGTAAACATGAATATTTCAGGAAGTATTATAATAGACCTTGTTAAGAATGGTTACTAAGATGCGTCTCAAGAGTTAGTTTAACAAAAGAGCTCCTTTAGTCTGCCATCCTAGTAACAACAATTATGCACATGCTTTATGAAATGAAAAACAATTTTTTTTTATCAACTACTAGCCTCTCCCCCCAACCAAAACGAGACATTGTCCTCAATGTTTTAAGGTAGAAAGATAGAGTATAGAAGATATCACCTCAAATAACGAACACTAACAAAACCTGAAACACATTGAAACAAAAATAAGAAATAACAAAACACAATAATAAAACCAAAAGACATAAAAATTCACAAATGAAGGCTCAAGTCCAATCTAAACTTTTTATGGCTTCCCTTAGATGACCAATTTATGTGACTCATAGAAGGATCAATCACAGGAATGAAAGATTGTAGTTGGTCAATCAATTCTTCAGTAGTAGAAGCAGAGATTATGATTTGTCATGTAGAAGATGTTAGAAATTCCTGTTCCATAGCATGATCAAGAAAAGACAACAACTTATCATAATAACCATTAACATTTAACAAACCTATGGGTTTATGGTGAATGTGCAATTGAGCCCAAGAGAAAATATGAAAGATCTCTTCCAATGTGCCTAGACCACCTGGTAAAGTAATGAAGACATCAACATGGTTAAACATTGCATTGCATTCATTCGAGCCGACATTGTGGAGACCTGAAGTTCCACTCTAATTGTTTTTCCAATGATGTCTCCTTGTGCTAAAGCTTTGGGGACGACCCCCAAAACTTGACTACCTCCTAAAAATGCAGCTATTGACACACCTCCCATTAAATGAATCTTTCTCTCAGCTAGCACTTGACCAACATGATTTGCTGATTCTAAAAAATCCTTTTCTTTCCCAGGACTAGATCCACCGAAAACACAAATATTTTTTATATGATGACCTGAGGAACTTGCCATTTCTACACACTTCTGTATTTGTTACATGTATGAGTTGAGTAGAAATGAAAGGAAGGAAGAGAGGGTTTTATAGATGAGAAATTAGAAAGACAATCATAACACCTATATGTAGGCCAACTGGAGTCTCACACTCTCTCTTTCTCTCTTTTTATTTATTTATTTATTTACTTTTGAAAAAGCATGCGTATGTACAGGTAGTTGTGATTGTGGCTCACATCTTCCCTTGGTTTTATATCCAAGAACGGCTTAAATGCCCTCTATGGGTTGGCGATAGGCTTCCCATTCAGTTTTCTTAAAAACTCGCAAACAAGGTCTTTCTTAGTCAGATTCCCAAGACTAAGTCAATCATGTTCTTTATGAAATAGTGGCCATAAATCATGAATTGCATGATGCACATCTCTACTAGGATGCGTCTCAAGAGTCAATAGAAGATTATCTAAAGACTCCTTACTCAGGTGATTAGTACTTAAAAGTGCATTTTTATCATGGTTTTATATCATCATTTTGCACTTGAAGTATCAATAACTCCTTAACTAAAATATGTTTTATAATAATGTATCTAATAATATAAGATACCTATAATTTGTGGTAAATGTCTATTTTTAATGCAGGTCTATCACATAAATGAAAGGATTGATTGATGACTTGAAGAACTTAAATTGCATGGATAAAGAGATGGTCAAACTTAGAGAAGAGATGTCGGTGCAATCCAAACCGGAACACTATTCGGTAATTGGGTCATATCTGGAGCTACAGATCTCAGATTTAGGTCTAATTTATATGGATGGAAAGGTAAGACATAGGCCTACAACTTTCATATGGAGCCCAAGATCTAAAAAGGCCATTATCAAGTCCAAATTGTAGCAACAACAAAGAAGCCTGATTAGTACTTAAAAGTGCATTCTCATTAAGGATTTATGTCATCATATTGCACCTAAAGTATCATTAAATTCCCTAACAAAAGCATGTTTTATATTAGCAAGTCTAAAAATATAATATACCTTTAATTCATGGTAAATGTTCATCCTAAATGCAGGTATATCACATAAATAAAAGGATTGATTGATGAGTTTAAGGATTGAAATTGAAAGGATAAAAAGAAGGCCAAACTTAGCAAAGTGTTGCTGGTGCATTCCAAACTCGAACACCGTTCAGTAATTTGATCATATCTGGAGCTGTAGATATCAGATTTAGGTCCATTTTATATCGATGGAAAGGTAAGACATAGAGCTACAACTTTCATATGAAGTCAAAGACTCAGTTCTGCCGTTTTCAAGCCCAAATCTTAGCAACAACGAAGACGTCGGAAGCTGTCCTGCAGCTCAAGCACTATTCGGTTTTTGGCTCATATCTTGAGTTCTAGAAGTCCAAATGAGCTCTGGTTTTTTTTGATGGAAAGATGAGACAATTGCCCACAGCTTCCACAATTCAGTTGGCTATAATTCTGATGTGAGCAATGACGTTTTGGCCAGCCAACAATATCAAAAATCAGCCCACAATATCAAAAAACCAGCAGCCATTAATGTCAAAAACCAGCCACCAAATCAATGGATGCCCACCAATTCTTCAATCAATCAATAGTTCTGAAACTTAGCCTATAAAAGGAGGTATTGTCCATGTATTTAGTCATATTAATTTTCAGATCAAAGTTATCTTCTTGCTTTCTCTCTACATCTTTGTAATGTTCAAGTTTTCTTTTATGCTATAGTAATCTCTTGTTTATGCTCTTTCATTTCTTTTCCTATACTTAGTTAGCTTATATTATGTTTATATTCTTATATTGTTTATTTGTGTTTTTCTCCTTCTTAATGTTTAGCTAAGTTAATTATGTCAAGGTGAAAAGGTTTTTCTAATGGTGTTAGAATAGGTATAATATAAACTCAACATGAGCTTTAAATGTTTATATCCAAGAAAGATTGTTATTAACATGTTTTATCTTTTTATCTTACTAATTCTTAATACCTTGCTTATTAAATGTTTAATTTAGATTTGTGTTGTATAATATTTGGTACATCAAATGCTTGATCTTTCATAGTTTTCGGCCGAAATCGTTATTATGATAGAAACTTGATTTGTTGTTAACATAAACTAGCAACATGAATGCTTGATGATATTTATAAGTATGGTATTACTTATATAAGATAATTAATATGATCATGTTAGTAATTTATAATGAGCTAATAACGAGAAATCATCCGATTAGAACCTCCTTTGTGTGTGGTTTCTAGTTGAGTAATAAAAAGAGTTTATATTATATTTATTTGAAATACTATTAGTAAATCCTATAACCTTGACATATGTTTTGTTATTGTTTAATCCTTACATCAATATCACATCCCAAAATTCTCTTCAACTCTTTTTCTGTTATTATTCTCTTCAACTCTTTTTCTTTATTTCTAATTTATATAATTCACCTCCCTGTGGTTCGACCCCGGTCTTGCCGGGTTATTTTACTTTGACACTCCTGCACTTGGGATAAGACATCAACTCTTTGATCGTGTCAAGTTTTTGGCGCCGTTGCCGGGGAGGTAAGTTATTGTATAAATTAAATATTTTATTTTATTTTATTTTCACTTTTATTTGTTTTTCTAATTGTTGTTTCCTTTTCTTTTTCTTTTTTTTCTTTTCTTTTCTTTTGTATTTGCATGAGAGTTTGGACACGTACATTAAGTGGTAGACTTTCTAGAAAATCATCATTTTCTTTAGAAAACATGGCCGAAGAAGATAATCAATCAATTCATAATGAGAATAATGAGAATAATGAGAATAATCGTGTTAGAACACTTAGAGATCATATGAATCCAACAAGAACAAGTGCACCATCATGTATTGTTTTTCCTCCTGATGCATCTCATTTTAATTTTAAGCCAGGTATTATTCAACTTTTACCCACTTTTCATGGCTTAGAATTAGAAAATCCATACTTGCACTTAAGAGAATTTGAAGAAGTTTGTAACACTTATAATGACTTAAATTGTAGCATGAACACCATCAGATTAAAGCTTTTTCCTTTTTCGTTAAAAGATAAAGCTAAAACATGGCTACAAAATATTAGGTCAGGATCCATTCATGCTTGGGATGAAATGCAACAACAGTTTTTAAAGAAATTTTTCCCTTCTCATAGAACAAACTCTTTCAAAAGACAAATCACCACTTTTACTCAAAAACCAGGAGAAACATTTTATAAATGTTGGGATAGATATAAAGACTTGCTTAATACCTGTCCTCATCATGGTTTTGAAACATGGAGATTGGTTTCACAATTTTATGAAGGGTTAACACCTAAAGATAGACAAATGGTAGAATTGATGTGCAATGGAACTTTTGAAAATAAAGACCCTGATGAAGCAATGGAGTACCTAGAGTTGCTAGCTGAAAATGCTCAAAATTGGGACACCACAGGTACTTGTGAGGCACCAGGTAAAACTCAACCTCATATATCTAATGGAGGCATGTATAGCCTTAGGGAAGATCATGACCTCCAAGCCAAATTTGCATCTTTAGCTAGAAAAGTTGAGGCACTAGAATTAAAAAAGAGTGGTCAATTAAAATCTGTTCAAGAAATTGTGTGTCAAATTTGTGAAACCAATGAACACTCAACCAATGATTGTCCCACGTTGCCTTCTTTTAAGGAATGTCTCCATGAACAAGCCAATGCTTTAAATAATTTTCAAAGACCAAGTCATAACCCGTACTCACAAACGTACAACCCTGGTTGGAGAAATCACCCAAATTTCAGTTGGAAGAGTGGTAATAATAATGCACAAACTTCACAGCCACCATTTCAAACACAACATAATTTTCAAAATTCTCATGGATATGCACCTCCTTATATTCCCCCTCCTAAAAGAAATCTTGAGGAAACATTACATGCATTCATTGAAAAGCAAGAGACAATCAACACTCAAAATGCTCAAACCATGGCTGATTTGAAAGATACTCTTGCAAAGTTCACATCTGCTCTCAGTTTTCAGGAGAAAGGTAAGTTTCCATCTCAACCCCAGCAAAATCCCAAAGGGCAATACAATTCAAGTACAAGCAGTTCTGGAAGCCAACATCTGGATCAAGTCAAATCAGTCACTACTCTCCGCAGTGGTAAGGTTATTAAAAAACCTATTCTTGAACCTTGTGAGAAAGAAGATGTGTTAGTCTCCAAGGGTAAGGAAATGGTTGAACCTGATCATTGCAAGAAAGAGACTGATTCCCCACCAGCACTTCCATTTCCTCATGCCATGACCAAACAAAGGAAAGTCAATCACAATTCTGAAATCTTTGAAACTTTCAAACAGGTAAGGATTAATATACCTTTGCTAGATGCTATTAAACAGGTACCATCTTATGCTAAATTTTTGAAAGATCTATGCACTGTAAAGAGAAAATTGAATGTGAAAAAGAAAGCCTTCTTAGCCGAACAAGTAAGTGCCATTCTTCAGAACAATAATGCTTTGAAATATAAAGACCCTGGTTGTCCTACAATTTCTTGCTTTATTGGAGAACATAAAATTGACAGAGCTTTACTTGATCTTGGAGCTAGTGTGAATTTACTTCCATATTCAGTTTTTCAAAGTCTAAATCTCGGTGAGTTAAAACCTACTTCTGTTACTCTTTTACTTGCTGATAGATCTATAAAAATGCCTAGAGGAATAGTTGAAGATGTGTTAGTACAAGTTGATAAATTCATCTTTCCTGTGGATTTTATTGTCTTGGATACACAACCTGTTGAAGCATGCAATTCAATTCCTGTTATTTTAGGACGTCCATTTCTTACAACTTCTAATGCATTGATTAATTGTAGGAATGGAGTGATGAAGTTATCTTTTGGAAACATGACATTAAAAATGAATGTTTTTAACATTTGCAAGCAACCTGGAGATGATAATGATTTACAGGAAGTCGATTTTATTGAAAAAATAATTTATGATCAATTTGAAAATTTTTCCAATGAAATTGAGTTTAATGAATCTGAAGATTTGCAAATGGTTTGTTTTCAGGAAGAATCAAAGACAAATATTTGGAGACCAAAAATTGAGGAATTGCCACCACGATCAATTGGGTCCATACCTTCAAGTGTTCAACCACCAAAACCCGATTTGAAGCCATTACCATGTAATCTCAAATACTCATTTTTGGGAGAAAATGAAACTTTTCCGGTAATAATTTCTTCCAAACTTAATGTTCATCAAGAAGGTAAGTTATTACAAACTCTTAAAATGCACAAAAATGCATTAGGATGGACCATAGCTGACATAAAAGGAATTAGTCCTTTGATTTGCACACACAAGATTTATTTGGAGGAAAATGCTAAACCCTCTAGAGAAATGCAACGAAGGCTTAATCCTAATATGAAAGAAGTAGTGAGAAATGAAGTCATTAAACTTCTAGATAATGAAATCATTTATCCTATTTCTGACAGCAAATGGGTAAGTCCTACCCAAGTTGTACCTAAAAAGTCTGGAGTTACTGTGATAACAAATGAGAAAAATGAGTTAATTCCAACGAGGACTATTACTGGTTGGCGTATGTGCATTGACTATAGGAAACTTAATTCAATGACTAGAAAAGATCACTTTCCTTTACCTTTCATGGATCAAATTCTAGAAAGAGTTGCAGGTCATGAATTTTATTGTTTCCTAGATGGTTATTCAGGTTACAACCAAATTGAAATTGCATTTGAAGATCAAGAGAAAACTACTTTCACATGTCCATTTGGTACATTTGCATATCGAAGGATGCCTTTTGGATTATGTAATGCACCAGCCACGTTTCAAAGATGCATGCTTAGCATATTTAGTGATATGGTTGAACGTTTTCTTGAGATATTTATGGATGATTTTTCTGTTTTTGGTGATTCATTTGATAATTGTTTAACTAATTTGGAAAAGGTTTTGAAGAGGTGTGAAGAGAAGAATCTTGTGTTGAATTGGGAAAAATGTCATTTTATGGTAACAAACGGCATTGTACTTGGTCACATTGTTTCATCAATAGGAATTGAGGTTGATAAATCTAAAATTGAGTTAATTGCCAACTTGCCAACACCAAAATCTGTTAAAAATGTTAGATCATTTTTAGGACATGCTGGTTTTTATAGAAGGTTTATCAAAGATTTTAGTATAATATCTAAGCCACTGTGTAACCTTCTAACAAAGGATAATGTTTTTGAATGGACTGAATATTGTGAAGAAGCCTTTGTTAAACTTAAAAACCTGCTTACATCTGCTCCTGTTATTCAACCTCCTGATTGGTCATTACCTTTTGAAATAATGTGTGATGCTAGTGATTATGCCGTGGGTGCTGTTTTAGGACAAAGAAAAGATAAGAAACCCTATGTGATTTACTATGCAAGTAAAACTTTAAATAGTGCTCAAATAAATTACACAACCACTGAAAAGGAATTACTTGCTGTAGTATTTGCATGTGAAAAATTCAGATCTTATCTTGTTGGCTCACCTGTTATTGTTTTTAGCGATCATACAGCGTTGAAATATCTTCTTTCCAAAAAGGATTCTAAAGCTAGATTGGTGCGGTGGATTTTGTTACTTCAAGAATTTGATATCACAATCAAGGATAAGAAAGGCACCGAAAATGTTGTCGCGGATCATTTGTCAAGATTGACAACTGATTCGAAATCTGACATCACGCCAATCGATGACTACTTTCCTGATGAATCTTTACTTTCTGTCACTACAATGCCTTGGTTTGCTAATATTGTTAATTTTCTTGTTTCAGGACATTTGCTAGCGCATTGGGGCACTCAAGACAAAAGAAAGTTCTTGAACGAAGTGAAGAACTTTTATTGGGATGACCCTTATTTATTCAAATATTGTCCTGATCAAATATTTCGAAGATGCATTCCTGACAATGAGGTAAGTAATGTCATTAAATTTTGTCATTCTGAGGCATGTGGGGGTCATTTTTCGTCAAAAAAGACAGCCGCAAAAATCTTACAATGTGGATTTTATTGGCCCACCATGTTCAAGGACACGCATGCATTCTGCAAATCTTGTGAAAATTGTCAAAAGTTAGGATCTCTTTCAAAACGTCACATGATGCCTTTAAGCACTATTCTTGTCATTGAAATCTTTGACTGTTGGGGTATAGATTTTATGGGTCCATTTCCTCCATCATTTGGTTTTGTGTACATATTAGTCGCAGTAGACTATGTTTCAAAATGGATAGAAGCAATTCCAAGTCGTAACAACGATCATAAAACAGTCATTAAGTTTTTGAAAGAAAACATTTTGAGTCGATTTGGAATCCCTCGGGCCATGATAAGTGATGGTGGAACACATTTCTGTAACAAGCCATTTGAGTCTTTAATGAAAAAATATGGAATCACACACAAAGTTGCCACCCCTTATCACCCCCAGACAAATGGACAAGTAGAACTTGCTAATAGGGAGATCAAACAAATCTTGGAAAAAACAGTGAACCCTAATCGAAAGGACTGGTCTTTAAGACTTAATGATGCACTTTGGGCCTATCGAACTGCTTTTAAAACATCATTAGGTATGTCACCTTATAGGTTGGTTTATGGAAAACCTTGTCATTTGCCTGTGGAACTTGAATACAAAGCTTATTGGGCTATTAAAGCTTTCAATTCAAACCTGGATGATGCGAGTCAGTTGCGTAAGTTACAAATAAATGAGCTTGAAGAAATAAGAAATGATGCATATGAGAATTCAAAAATTCATAAAGCAAGAATCAAAGACTTTCATGATAAAAGAATCTTGAGAAAAACATTTGATGTTGGTCAAAAAGTTTTGCTTTATAATTCTCGACTCCATTTATTTCCTGGAAAGTTAAGATCAAGATGGAGCGGTCCATTTGTTGTGAAACATGTATATCCTTATGGGGCCTTTGATATTGAGAATCCAAAGAATGGTAATGTTTTCAAGGTCAATGGACATCGTTTGAAAGCTTACTTTGATAATTTTCCTAGTGAAAATGAATCCATTGGTTTGAATGATCCTGTATATGAAGGTTGATTATTTTGTTTTTCTCATATTTTTTTGTGTTTCTTTTTGGTGTGACTTTTGTTTTGCTAGTCTTTCTCCAACCCCGGTCAAATGGCGGATAACGGTACTCCGTGACTCTTAAGTCGGTTCTTTCAGTTTCCCATGATAATTGATATCTCTGTATATATTTGTTCAATTCCTTGTTCCTTCTCTTTTCTTTACATCTCTTCTCCACTTCTCTTTAAAAATAAAACAAAAATGGACACCGCTCTTGAAAAAATGAAAAAGTATTTTCCTGCTCTGCCTCAGAATGCGATTACAAAAATTTACCGTGCTAGGTGTGAAAGATTGAGGTTGTTAATGAACCATGGAATTCCTGAAGATATTCGCTGGATAATTGAAGCAAAGATCCGATTATCAGGTGAGTCTTCCAACTCTTTTATTTCATACATGCCTGGGACAGGTAAAAGCACTTTTGCAAAGAAACGTCGTGCAAAACGACTAAAAGTCTGTCACCGATGTGCCAGATGGACTTGTAATACAAAATGTCATTTTTTAGGAATGGTATCTATAAACCGTGAAGATAAAATACAATTCATTAAGGATGGCCTGAGTAAGGAGTCTTTAGATAATCTTCTATTGACTCTTGAGACGCATCCTAGTGGAGATGTGCATCGTGCAATTCATGATTTATGGCCTCATTTTCATAAAGAACATGATCGACTTAGTCTTGGGAATCTGACTGAAAAAGACCCTGTTTGCCAGTTTTTAAGAAAACTGGATGGGAAGCCTATCCCCGACCCATAGAGGGCGTTTAAGCCGTTCTTGGACGTAAAACCAAGGGAAAGCTGTGAGCCACAATCACAACTGCTTGTACATACATTTTTTTTTTTAATATATATATATATAATAATAAAATAATACCAATAAATAAATAAGAAAGAGAGAGAGAGTAAGACTTCAGCTAGCCTACATATAGGTGGTATGCTTTGCATTTTTAATTGTTCATCTATAAAATCTTCTCTTCCTTCCCATCATTTCTACTCAACCCATTCATTCAGCATATATATAAGTGTGTAGAAATGGCGAGTTCTTCTGTTTCTAAAATAAAAACTATTTGTGTTTTTGGTGGATCTAGTCCTGGGAAAGAAAAAGAGTTTTTAGAATCAGCAAATCATCTTGGTCGGATACTAGCTGAGAGAAAGATTCATTTAGTGTATGGGGGAGGCAGTCTTGGGTTAATGGGGGGTGTTTCAATAGCTGCATTTGTAGGAGGCAGTCAAGTTTTGGGGGTTGTCCCCAAAGCTTTAGCCGAAGGGGACATCATTGGAAAAACAATTGGAGAGGAATTACAGGTCTCTACAATGTCTGATAGAATGAATACAATGTTTAACCATGCTGATGCCTTCATTGCCTTACCAGGTGGTCTGGGAACATTGGAAGAGATCTTTCATATTTCCTCTTGGGCCGAACTGCACATTCACCATAAACCTATAGGTTTGTTAAATGTTAATGGTTTTTATAATAATTTGTTGTCTTTTCTTGATCAAGCTGTGGAACAGGAATTTCTAACATCTTCGGCACGACAAATCATAATCTCTGCTGCTACTGCTGAACAATTGATTGACCAACTACAATCTTTCATCCCTGTAATTGATCCCTCCATGAGTCAACTCAATTGGTCAACCATGAAACGCCATAAAAAGCTTAAATTGGATTTGAGCCTTAGTTTGTGAAAAATTGTGTCTTTTGGTTTTATTAATAGCATAATATTTGTGTTTTGTTGTTTCTTATATTTGTTTTAGTATGTTTCAGGTTTGTCAATAGTCGCTGTTTCAGGTGATATCTTCTACACTCTGTCTTTTTGCTTAGAACATTGAGGACAATGTCTTGTTTTGGTTGGGGGGATAGGGTAGTAGTTGATATTAAAAAAAAAAAAAAAATTTCTATTATTTAAACCATTTGCAAAACTATTGTTACTAGGATGGCAAAGTAATGGAGGAACTTTAGTGACTCTTGAGACGCATCTTAGTAAACATTCTTAACAAGGTCTATTATAATACTTCTTGAAATATTCAGGTTTACAAACTCTTGGATTGCTATATATAGATTCTGTTTATATGCCCATCTAACAAGTATTTTTAAACCTTCATTTTCACACACACACTCGAACATATGATTGTGGGTTGCATATTGGATTATAACATTATTTGTGTTCTTTTGTTAAAGGTAACAACTAAGGGAAAGGGATAATATATAATATGCAAAAAAAAAAAAAAAAACCAAAAAAAAAAAAACAATAAAAAAAAAGAAAATAAAAACAAAGTAGATAAGTTTGGTTTCGTAGCCTCCTTGACTTAAGCAAATAAGCCCGAAGGGGTGTTTGAACACCTAGTACCCTAAAGTCAACTGACTTGGGAGTTATTGGCCCAGTGCTTGTTATATGGGTTGAGGAGAAAGCTTAAGGGAATCAAACACTGCACTATCTACATATCAGTATTTGCAACCCGAGTTACTAAGCTCGTAGGGGTGTCTCAACACCTGATGCCCTAAGACCAACTGGTCTGGGAGTCATTAGCCGAAAGCTCGTTACATGGGTTCAAGATACATTGTGCTATAAATTCTTGCTTTTTTAAAAAAAAAAGAGAAAAAAAAAAGATAACAATCCCAACCCAAGGAAGTTAACTTTAAACATTAGAACAAAAATTTTGTTTTCTTCCATGAAAAGCTCCATAGCTATGTTTTGATTTATTGAGCACCGAAAGAAGGTTTACTAATATCTTGTTTAAGAGGTATGAAGCAGATATATAAATTTAATGAGAGTTTGTTTATCTGGATAGATTAATAGAAGTTAAATGATGAATGCCTTGCTTTGTGGTATTTGCAAATTATTTTTCTATTTTAATGCTTTGATTACTAGGGACTAGTAATAAGCTGGTTGGGGGGTGTGATTAGTACTTAAAAGTGCATTCTCATTAAGGATTTATGTCATCATATTGCACCTAAAGTATCATTAAATTCCCTAACAAAAGCATGTTTTATATTAGCAAGTCTAAAAATATAATATACCTTTAATTCATGGTAAATGTTCATCCTAAATGCAGGTATATCACATAAATAAAAGGATTGATTGATGAGTTTAAGGATTGAAATTGAAAGGATAAAAAGAAGGCCAAACTTAGCAAAGTGTTGCTGGTGCATTCCAAACTCGAACACCGTTCAGTAATTTGATCATATCTGGAGCTGTAGATATCAGATTTAGGTCCATTTTATATCGATGGAAAGGTAAGACATAGAGCTACAACTTTCATATGAAGTCAAAGACTCAGTTCTGCCGTTTTCAAGCCCAAATCTTAGCAACAACGAAGACGTCGGAAGCTGTCCTGCAGCTCAAGCACTATTCGGTTTTTGGCTCATATCTTGAGTTCTAGAAGTCCAAATGAGCTCTGGTTTTTTTTGATGGAAAGCTGAGACAATTGCCCACAGCTTCCACAATTCAGTTGGCTATAATTCTGATGTGAGCAATGACGTTTTGGCCAGCCAACAATATCAAAAATCAGCCCACAATATCAAAAAACCAGCAGCCATTAATGTCAAAAACCAGCCACCAAATCAATGGATGCCCACCAATTCTTCAATCAATCAATAGTTCTGAAACTTAGCCTATAAAAGGAGGCATTGTCCATGTATTTAGTCATATTAATTTTCAGATCAAAGTTATCTTCTTGCTTTCTCTCTACATCTTTGTAATGTTCAAGTTTTCTTTTATGCTATAGTAATCTCTTGTTTATGCTCTTTCATTTCTTTTCCTATACTTAGTTAGCTTATATTATGTTTATATTCTTATATTGTTTATTTGTGTTTTTCTCCTTCTTAATGTTTAGCTAAGTTAATTATGTCAAGGTGAAAAGGTTTTTCTAATGGTGTTAGAATAGGTATAATATAAACTCAACATGAGCTTTAAATGTTTATATCCAAGAAAGATTGTTATTAACATGTTTTATCTTTTTATCTTACTAATTCTTAATACCTTGCTTATTAAATGTTTAATTTAGATTTGTGTTGTATAATATTTGGTACATCAAATGCTTGATCTTTCATAGTTTTCGGCCGAAATCGTTATTATGATAGAAACTTGATTTGTTGTTAACATAAACTAGCAACATGAATGCTTGATGATATTTATAAGTATGGTATTACTTATATAAGATAATTAATATGATCATGTTAGTAATTTATAATGAGCTAATAACGAGAAATCATCCGATTAGAACCTCCTTTGTGTGTGGTTTCTAGTTGAGTAATAAAAAGAGTTTATATTATATTTATTTGAAATACTATTAGTAAATCCTATAACCTTGACATATGTTTTGTTATTGTTTAATCCTTACATCAATATCACATCCCAAAATTCTCTTCAACTCCTTTTCTGTTATTATTCTCTTCAACTCTTTTTCTTTATTTCTAATTTATATAATTCACCTCCCTGTGGTTCGACCCCGGTCTTGCCGGGTTATTTTACTTTGACACTCCTGCACTTGGGATAAGACATCAACTCTTTGATCATGTCAAAGCCCAAATCTATCTTCCAGCCCGAGCACTGTTCGGTATTTTGGCCATATCTGGAGTTCTAGAAGTCCAAATGAGCTGAATTGTTTACACAAGAAATCTGAGACAATTGCCTACAACTTTCATGTTTGCAACTAGCTCCAATTTTGACATTATCAATGACGTTTTGGGCAGACAAGAGAAGATAAGGATTGTCACCAAGTCAAAAGTTGGCCACCCACTTATCAATTAGTCATCAAATCAATAGTTCCCAATTTTGGCCTATAAAAGGAGGCATTTTCCATGCATTTAGGCATCTTGGTGTTCAGATCAAGATCATTCTCTTCCTTTCTCTCTTTGTATTTTTTGTAATGTTTATGCTTTGCTTTCATTAATATCAAGTTTATGCCTTTCATTTCCTTTCCTTTACTTAGTTAGCTTTTATGTTCTTATTTTGTTTATCTATTTTGCTTTCTTTCATTATGTCTAGCTAAGTTAATTATGTCAAGGTGAAAAGGTTACACTAATGGTGTGAGAATAAGTATAATGTAAACTTAATATGGACTTTAATGTTTGATACTAACATGTTTTATAGTTGTTATCTTGTTTACTCTTTAATACTTTGCTTGTTAAATGACTAATCTTGATTTATGTTGTATAACACTTGGTACAACAAATGCTTGGCACTTTCATAGCCCATATTGTATGGTATAACCGACACCTGAGCTATGAAAGGAACTTGATTTGTTGTTAACATAAGTTATAATCATGAATGCTTGACGAGATTTACAAGTATTAACATTAATTGCATAAGATGACTAATGTAATCATGTTAACAATCTATAATCCAGTTGGAACCTTCTTTATATGTGGTTTCCAATTGAATAATAAGAGTTTATATTATACTTGTTTGATATACCATTAGTGGAACCTATAACCTTGACATTTCTTATTATTATTGTTTAATCCTTACATTAATATTTCATCTCTAAGTTCTCATCATCATCATCATCTTCTTCTTCTTCTCTTTCTTTATTATTATTATTATTATTATTGTTATTATTATTGTTATTATTAGTACTACTACTACTACTACTACTACTACTACTACTACTATTATTATTATTATTACTATTATTATTATTATTATTATTATTATTATTATTATTATTATTATTATTACTATTGTTATTGTTGTTTTATAATTGTTATTTATAATTTGTACAATTAACCTCCCTGTGGTTCGACCCCGGTCTTGCCGAGTTATTTATTACTTCGACACTCCTGCACTTGGGAGAAGACATCAACCTTTTAGTCGTGTCAAGTTTTTGGCGCCGTTGCCGGGGAGGTAAGTTCTTGTATAAATTATAGTATTTATTTTATTTTCTCTTTTCACTTTTCTTGTATATAACTTTGTTTCTTTTCTTTTGTTTCTTTTTATTTTGTTTTCTTCCTCCTTCTTTTGCTTTCTTCTTCTTTTTTTTATTTTATTCCTACACGTGCATGAGAGTGTGGTCACGTACATCAAGTGGTAGACTTTGTAGGATATCCTCATCATTTTCAGAAAATATGGCCGAAGAAGATAATCAATCACTTCATAATGAAAATAATGAGAATAACCGTGCTAGAACACTTAGAGACCACATGAATCCCACAAGAACAAGTGCACCATCATGTATAGTTTTTCCTCCTGATGCATCTCATTTTAATTTTAAGCCAGGTATTATTCAACTTTTACCATCTTTTCATGGCTTGGAATTGGAAAATCCATACTTGCATTTAAGGGAATTTGAGGAGGTGTGCAACATATATAATAACTTAAATTGTAGCATGAACACCATCAGATTAAAGCTTTTTCCTTTTTCATTAAAAGATAAAGCTAAAACATGGCTACAAAATTTAAGACTTGGATCCATTCGTGCTTGGGATGAAATGCAACAACAATTTTTAAAGAAGTTTTTCCCATCTCATAGAACAAACTCTTTCAAGAGACAAATCACCACTTTCACTCAAAAACCAGGAGAAGCATTTTACCAATGTTGGGATAGGTATCGAGACTTGCTTAGTACTTGCCCTCATCATGGTTTTGAAACATGGAGATTGGTTTCACATTTCTATGAAGGGTTAACACCTAAAGATAGGCAAATGGTTGAATTGATGTGCAATGGAACTTTTAAAGATAAAGACCTTGATGAAGCAATGGAGTACTTAGACTTGTTAGCTGAAAATGCTCAAAATTGGGACACCGCGGGTACTTATGAGGCACCGAGTAAAGCTCAACCTCATACATCTAGTGGAGGTATGTACAACCTTAGGGAAGATCATGACCTTCAAGCCAAGTTTGCATCTTTAGCTAGAAAAGTCGAGGCACTAGAATTGAAAAAGAGTGGTCAATTAAAATCTATTGAAAATATTGTGTGTCAAATTTGTGAAACAAATGAACACTCAACCAACGATTGTCCAACCTTGCCTTCTTTTAAAGAATGTCTCCATGAACAAGCCCATGCTTTAAACAATTTTCAAAGGGTCAACCACAACCCATACTCCCAAACATACAACCCTTGTTGGAGAAATCACCTAAATTTCAATTGGAAGAGTGAGAACAACAATGCACAAACTTCACAACCACCATTTCAAGCACACCACAATTTCCAAAATTCTTATGGATATGCACCTTCTTATGCTCCACCTTCTCGAAGAAATCTTGAGGAAACATTGCATGCATTCATTGAAAAGCAAGAGACAATTAATACTCAACTTGTTCAAAACATGACAGATTTTAAAGATACTCTTGCTAAATTAACATCTGCTCTTAGTTTCCAAGAGAAAGGTAAGTTTCCATCTCAAACACAACAAAATCCCAAAGGGCAATACAATGCAAATGCAAGTAGCTCCGGAAGCCAACACATGGATCAAGTCAAATCAGTCACTACTCTACGCAGTGGTAAGGTTATTGAAAAACCCTCTCTTGAACCTTATGAGAAAGATGATGAGTCAATCTCTGAGGGTAAGGAAGGGGATGAATCTGAAAATTGCAAAGAAACGACTGATTCACCGCCAGCACTTCCATTTCCTCAAGCCATAACCAAACAAAGGAAAGTTAATCACAACTCTGAAATCTTTGAAACTTTCAAACAGGTAAGGATCAATATACCTTTGCTGAATGCTATTAAACAGGTTCCTTCCTATGCTAAATTTTTGAAAGATCTCTGCACTGTGAAGAGGAAACTGAATGTGAAAAAGAAAGTCTTTCTAGCCGAACAAGTAAGTGCTATTCTTCAAAACAATAATGCTTTGAAATATAAAGACCCTGGCTGTCCTACAATTTCCTGCTTTATTGGAGAGCATAAAATTGAAAGAGCCTTACTTGATCTTGGTGCTAGTGTGAATTTACTTCCATATTCAGTTTTTCAAAGTCTCAATCTAGGTGAGTTAAAACCAACTTCTATAACTCTTTTACTTGCCGATAGATCTGTAAAAGTGCCTAGAGGAATAATTGAAGATGTGTTAGTACAAGTCGATAAATTCATTTATCCTGTGGATTTTATTGTCTTGGACACAGAACCTGTTGAAGCATGTAATTCATTTCCTGTTATTTTAGGACGTCCGTTTCTTACAACCTCTAACGCATTGATTAATTGTAGGAATGGATTGATGAAGCTATCATTTGGAAACATGACATTGGAGATGAATATTTTCAACATTTGCAAGCAACCTGGAGATGATAATGATTTACAAGAAGTAGATCATATTGATGAATTAGTTTATGATCAACTTGAATCTACTTTAAGTAAAAATGAATTGGATGAAACTGAAGATTTGCAAATGGTTTATCCGAGGAAGAAATCATGGATGAAACAAGCACCGAAAAGGTTGATGTGAATCTTTTATCAAAAGTGACAACAGATTTGACACCCGACATCACACCAATCGATGATTACTTTCCTGATGAATCTCTACTTTCTCTTAATTCAATGCCTTGGTTTGCTAAAAATATCAATTTTCTTGCTTCAGGATTTTTGCCAACTCATTGGAGTATTGAAGACAAAAGAAAATTTTTGAGCAACGAGCAAAATTTTTATTGGGATGACCCTTACTTATTCAATTATTGTCCTGATCAAATATTTCAAAAATGCATTCTTGACAATGAGGTAAGTAATTTCATTAAATTTTGTTACTCTAAGGCATGTGGGGATCATTTCTCATCAAAAAAGAGGATTGTAGAAATCTTACAAAGTGAATTTTACTGGCCCATCATATTCAAGGAGTCAGATGCATTCCGTAAAAACTGTGAAAATTGTCAGAAGGTGAGATTTATTTCAAAACACAGAGAGTCTTTAGATAATCTTCTATTGACTCTTAAGTCTCATCATAGTCGAGATAAGCATCGTGTAATTCATGACTTATGAACCTATTTTCCTAAAGAACATACTTGACTTAGTCTTGGGAATGTGACTAAAAAAGACCCTGTTTGCCAGTTTTTAAGAAAACTGGATGGGAAGCCTATCCCCGATCTATTGAGGGCGTTTAAGCTGTTCATGGACGTAAAACCAAGGGAAGATGTGAGCCACATTCACAACTGCGATTTGAATTTTTTTTGTTTGTAAAAACTTGTGTCTTTTGGTTTTATTATTGTGTTTTGTTATTTCTTATTTTTGTTTTAGTGTGTTTCAGGTTTTGTCAGTGTTTGTTATTTCAGGTGATATCTTCTATACTCTATCTTTCTACCTTAGAACATTGAGGACAATGTCTCATTTTGGTTGGGGGGAGAGGGTAGTAGTTGATAAAAAAAAAATTTGTTTTTCATTTCATAAAGCATGTGCATAATTGTTGTTACTAGGATGGCAGAGTAAAGGAGTTCTTTTGTTAAAGAAACTCTTGAGACGCATCTTAGTAACCATTCTTAACAAGGTCTATTATAATACTTCCTGAAATATTCAGGTTTACAAACTCTCGTATTGTTACCGCTTAATTCTGCTCATATACTTATTTAACATGTATTCTTAAACCTTAATTTACACACACACACTTTAACATATGATTGTGGGTTGCATATTGGTTTATTACATTATTTATGTTCTTTTGTTAAAGGTAACAACTAAGGGAAAGGGATTGTATATAATTAAAAAAAAAACATGAAGAAAAAAAAAGAAAAAAATTGATGATAATAAAAATGTAGATAAGTTTGGTTTCGTAGCCTCCCTAACCTAAGCAATTAAGCCCGAAGGGGTGTTTTAACACCTAATACCCTAAAGTTAACTGACTTGGGAGCTATTGGCCCAACGCTTGTTACATGGGTTGAGGAGAAAAGCTTAAGGGAATCAAACATTGCACTATCTACATATCAGTATCTGTGACCCGAGTTACTAAGCTCGTTGGGGTGTCTTAACACCTAATGCCCTAAGACCAACTGGTCTGGGAGTCATTAGCTGAAAGCTCGTTACATGGGTTAAAGATGCATGATGTTTTTAAAGTATATGTATATAGAGTTAAAAAAAAAAAGAAAAAAAAAAGAGACAAAAATAGTAATCCCAACCCAAGGAAGTTAACCTTAAACATTAGAACAAAAATTTTGTTTTCTTCTAAGAAAAGCCCCATAATTATGTGTTGATACATTGAGCACAAAAGAAAGGTTTATTAATATCTTGTTAAGTGGTATTGAGCAGATATATAAATTTAATGAGAGTTTGTTTATCTGGATAGATTAATGGAAGTTAAATGATGAATACCTTGCTTTGTGGAATTTGCAAATTGTTTTTCTATTTTACGCTTTGATTACTAGGGACTAGTAATAAGCTGGTTGGGGGGTGTGATTAGTACTTAAAAGTGCATTTTTATCATGGTTTTATATCATTATTTTGCACTTGAAGTATCAATAACTCCTTAACTAAAATATGTTTTATAATAATGTATCTAATAATATAAGATACCTATAATTTGTGGTAAATGTCTATTTTTAATGCAGGTCTATCACATAAATGAAAGGATTGATTGATGACTTGAAGAACTTAAATTGCATGGATAAAGAGATGGTCAAACTTAGAGAAGAGATGTCGGTGCAATCCAAACCGGAACACTGTTCGGTAATTGGGTCATATCTGGAGCTATAGATCTCAGATTTAGGTCTAATTTATATGGATGGAAAGGTAAGACATAGGCCTACAACTTTCATATGGAGACCAAGATCTAAAAAGGCCATTATCAAGTCCAAATTGTAGCAACAACAAAGAAGCCCGAATCTGTCTTCCAACCCGAGCACTGTTCGGTATTTTGGCCATATCTGGAGTTCTAGAAGTCCAAATGAGCTGAAGTTTTTACACAAGAAATCTGAGACAATTGCCTACAACTTTCATGTTTGCAACTAGCTCCAATTTTGACATTATCAATGACGTTTTGGGCAGACAAGAGAAGATAAGGATTGTCACCAAGTCAAAAGTTGGCCACCCACTTATCAATTAGTCATCAAATCAATAGTTCCCAATTTTGGCCTATAAAAGGAGGCATTTTCCATGCATTTAGGCATCTTGGTGTTCAGATCAAGATCATTCTCTTCCTTTCTCTCTTTGTATTTTTTGTAATGTTTATGCTTTGCTTTCATTAATATCAAGTTTATGCCTTTCATTTCCTTTCCTTTACTTAGTTAGCTTTTATGTTCTTATTTTGTTTATCTATTTTGCTTTCTTTCATTATGTCTAGCTAAGTTAATTATGTCAAGGTGAAAAGGTTACACTAATGGTGTGAGAATAAGTATAATGTAAACTTAATATGGACTTTAATGTTTGATACTAACATGTTTTATAGTTGTTATCTTGTTTACTCTTTAATACTTTGCTTGTTAAATGACTAATCTTGATTTATGTTGTATAACACTTGGTACAACAAATGCTTGGCACTTTCATAGCCCATATTGTATGGTATAACCGACACCTGAGCTATGAAAGGAACTTGATTTGTTGTTAACATAAGTTATAATCATGAATGCTTGACGAGATTTACAAGTATTAGCATTAATTGAATAAGATGACTAATGTAATCATGTTAACAATCTATAATCCAGTTGGAACCTTCTTTATGTGTGGTTTCCAATTGAATAATAAGAGTTTATATTATACTTGTTTGATATACCATTAGTGGAACCTATAACCTTGACATTTCTTATTATTATTGTTTAATCCTTACATTAATATTTCATCTCTAAGTTCTCATCATCATCATCATCATCTTCTTCTTCTTCTTCTCTTTCTTTATTATTATTATTATTATTATTATTATTATTATTATTATTAGTACTACTACTACTACTACTACTACTACTACTACTATTATTATTATTATTATTATTACTACTATTATTATTATTATTATTATTATTATTATTACTATTGTTATTGTTGTTTTATAATTGTTATTTATAATTTGTACAATTAACCTCCCTGTGGTTCGACCCCGGTCTTGCCGGGTTATTTATTACTTCGACACTCCTGCACTTGGGAGAAGACATCAACCTTTTAGTCGTGTCATCAGGCCATCCTTAATGAATTGTATTTTATCTTCACAGTTTATAGATACCATTCTTAAAGAATGACATTGTGTATTACAAGTCCATCTAGCACATCGATGACAGACTTTCAGTCATTTTGCACGACGCTTCTTTGCAAAAGTGCTTTTACCTGTTCTAGGCATGTGTGAAATGAAGGAGTTAGAGGACTCACCTGATAATCGGACCTTTGCTTCAATCAACCGGCGAATATCTTCAGGAATTCCATGATTCATTAACAATCTCAATCTTGCACATCTAGCACGGTAAATTTTTGTAATCGCATTCTGAGGCAGAACGGGAAAATACTTTTTTAATTTTTCAAGATTAGTGTCCATTTTCAAATGAGAATTGGAAGAGAGATTCAAAGAATTGCATAGATATATACATGATATCAGTAATTGTGGGAAACTGAAAGAACCGACTAAAATTACAGAGTACCGTTATCCACCATTTGATCGGGGTGAGAGAAACTAGCAAAAATCACTAAAAAAAATAAAAAAAATAAAAATCAATCTTTATATACAGGATCACCCAATTCAATAGAGTCATGTTCAATTGAAAAATTATTAAAGTAAACTTTCAGACGATGTCCATTTACCTTGAAAAGGTTCCAATTGGATTATACATTGTTAACATGATTACATTAGTCATATTATTCAATTAATGCTAATACTTGTAAATCTCGTCAAGCATTCATGATTATAACTTATGTTAACAACAAATCAAGTTCCTTTCATAGCTCAGGTGTCGGTTATACCATACATTATGGGCTATGAAAGTGCCAAGCATTTTTTGTACCAAGTGTTATACAACATAAATCAAGATTAGTTATTTAACAAGCAAAGTATTAAAGAGTGAACAAGATGACAAATATAAAACATGTTAGTATCAAACATTAAAGTCCATATTAAGTTTACATTATAATTATCCTCACACCATTAGTGTAGCCTTTTCACCTTGACATAATAAACTTAGCTAAACATAATAAAAGAAAAATAAATAAACAAAATAAGAACATAAATAAGATAAGAGTTAACTAAGTAAAGGAAAGGAAATGAAAGGCATAAACTTGATATTAATGAAAGCAAAGTATAAACATTACAAAGAATACAAAGAGAGAAAGGAAGAGCATGATCTTGATCTGGAAACCAAGATGCCTAAATGCATGGCAAATGCCTCCTTTTATAGGCCAAAATTGGGAACTATTGATTTGATGACTAATTGATAAGTGGGTGGCCAACTTTTGACTTGGTGACAATCCTTATCTTCTCTTGTTTGCCCAAAACGTCATTGATAACGTCAACATTGGAGCCAGTTGCAAACATGAAAGTTGTAGGCAATTGTCTCGTCTTTCTGGTGTAAAAACTTCAGCTCATTTGGACTTCTATAACTCCAGATATGACCAAAATAACAAACAATGCTCAAGCTGGAAAACAGATTCGGGCTTCCTTGTTGTTGCTATAATTTGGACTTGAGAATGGTCTTTTTAGATCTTGGGCTCCATAGGAAAGTTGTAGGCCTATGTCTTACCTTTCCATCCATATAAATTGGACCTAAATCTGAGATATATAGCTCCAGATATGACCCAATTACTGAACAGTGTTCTGGTTTGGATTGCACCGACATCTCTTTTTTAAGTTTGGCCATCTCTTTATCCTTGCAATTTAAGTTCTTAAAGTCATCAATCAATCCTTTCATTTATGTGATAGGCCTGCATTTAAAATGAACATTTACCACAAATTAAAGGTATCTTATATTATTAGATATATTATTATAAAACATGCTTTAGTTAAGGAGTTATTGATACTTCAGGTGCAAGATGATGATATAAAACCATGATAAAAATGCACTTTTAAGTACTAATCACATACTAACACTGGTAATTCTCTATAAATCCTTTGTGTAGAAGATGCATCATTACAACATCTGGATACAAATACTTTTTATTTTGACACTTCCTGCATGGATACCTAATATCGTCTCCAATAAAGTTTCTGGGAATAGATATTGCAAAATTAATAAAACCCTGAACCCCATTACAATAATCCATCCTTTGCAATTCTTAGGGTGAATCTCGATACATCTATAAATGATCATCCATGACTTCAATCGAACCTCTATAAAATTATGATGACAATATGACACGACTGAAAGGTTGATGTCTTCTCCTAAGTGCAGGAGTGTCGAAGTAATAAATAACCCGGCAAGACCGGGGTCGAACCACAGGGAGATTAATTGTACAAATTATAAATAAAAATAATACAACAACAATAATAATAACAGCAACAACAACAATAACAACAACAATAATAATAACAATAACAATAACAATATCAATAATAATAATAATACTGGTAGTTGTAGTAGTAGTAGTAATAATAATAATAAAGAAAAAGAAGAAGAAGATGATGATGAGAACTTGGAGAAGGAATATTAATGTAACAATTAAATAATGATAATAAAAATTATCAAGGTTAGAGATTCCACTAATGGTATGTCAAACAAGTATAATATAAATGACACGACTAAAAGGTTGATGTCTTCTCCCAAGTGCAGGAGTGTCGAAGTAATAAATAACCCGGCAAGACCGGGGTCGAACCACAGGGAGGTTAATTGTACAAATTATAAACAACAATTATAAAACAACAATAACAACAACAATAGTAGTAGTAATAGTAGTAGTAGTAGTAGTAGTAGTAATAATAATAATAATAATAATAATAATAATAATAATAATAATAATAATAATAAAGAAAGAGAAGAAGAAGAAGATGATGATGATGAGAACTTAGAAATGAAATATTAATGTAAAGATTAAACAATAATAATAACAAATGTCAAGGTTAGAGGTTCCACTAATGGTATATCAAAGAAGTATAGTATAAACTCTTATTATTGAATTGGAAACCACACACAAAGGAGGTTCCAATCAGATTATATATTGTTAACATGATTACATTAGTCATCTTATTCAATTAATGCTAATACTTGTAAATCTCGTCAAGCATTCATGATTATAACTTATGTTAACAACAAATCAAGTTCCTTTCATAGCTCAGGTGTCGGTTATACCATACATTATGGGCTATGAAAGTGCCAAGCATTTGTTGTACCAAGTGTTATACAACATAAATCAAGATTAGTCATTTAACAAGCAAAGTATTAAAGAGTGAACAAGATAACAAATATAAAACATGTTAGTATCAAACATTAAAGTCCATATTAAGTTTACATTATACTTATTCTCACACCATTAGTGTAGCCTTTTCACCTTGACATAATTAACTTAGCTAGACATAATAAAAGAAAGGAAAACAAATAAACAAAATAAGAACATAAAAGTTAACTAAGTAAAGGAAAGGAAATGAAAGGCATAAACTTAATATTAATGAAAGCAAAGCATAAACATTACAAAAAATACAAAGAGAGAAAGGAAGAGCATGATCTTGATCTGGAAACCAAGATGCCTAAATGCATGGCAAATGCCTCCTTTTATAGGCCAAAATTGGGAACTATTGATTTGATGACTAATTGATAAGTGGGTGGCCAACTTTTGACTTGGTGACAATCCTTATCTTCTCTTGTCTGCCCAAAACGTCATTGATAACGTCAAAACTGGAGCCAGGTGCAAACATGAAAGTTGTAGGAAATTGTCTCAGCTTTCTTGTGTAAACAATTCAGCTCATTTGGACTTCTAGAACTCCAGATATGGCCAAAATAGCGAACAGTGCTCGGGCTGGAAGACAGATTCGGGCTTCTTTGTTGTTGCTACAATTTGGACTTGATAATGGCCTTTTTAGATCTTGGGCTCCATATGAAAGTTGTAGGTCTATGTCTTACCTTTCCATCCATATAAATTGGACCTAAATCTGAGATCTGTAGCTCCAGATATGGCCCAATTACCGAACAGTGTTCCGGTTTGGATTGCACCGACATCTCTTCTCTAAGTTTGACCATCTCTTTATCCTTGCAATTTAAGTTCTTCAAGTCATCAATCAATCCTTTCATTTATTTGATAGGCCTGCATTAAAAATAGACATTTACCACAAATTATAGGTATCTTATATTATTAGATACATTATTATAAAACATATTTTAGTTAAGGAGTTATTGATACTTCAAGTGCAAAATGATGATATAAAACCATGATAAAAATGCACTTTTAAGTACTAATCACACCCCTCAACCAGCTTATTACTAGTCCCTAGTAATTAAAGCGTTAAAACAATTTGCAAAGTTCACAAAGCAAGGTATTCATCATTTAACTTCCATTAATCTATCCAGATAAACAAACTCTCATTAAATTTATATATATGCTCAATACCACTTAACAAGATATTAATAAACCTTTCTTTTGTGCTCAATGTATCAACACATAATTATGGGGCTTTTCTTGGAAGAAAATAAAATTTTTGTTCTAATGTTTAAGGTTAACTTCCTTGGGTTGGGATTACTATTTTTGTCTTTTCTTTTTTTTAACTCTATATACATATACTTTAAAAACATCATGCATCTTTAACCCATGTAACGAGCTTTCAGCTAATGACTCCCAGACCAGTTGGTCTCAGGGCATTAGGTGTTAAGACACCCCTACGAGCTTAGTAACTCGGGTCGCAGATACTGATATGTAGATAGTGCAATGTTTGATTTCTTTAAGCTTTTCTCCTCAACCCATGTAACAAGCGTTGGGCCAATAGCTCCCAAGTCAGTTGACTTTAGGGTATTAGGTGTTAAAACACCCCTTCGGGCTTAATTGCTTAGGTTAGGGAGGCTACGAAATCAAACTTATCTACATTTTTATTATCATCATTTTTTATTTTTTATTTTTTATTTTTTTTTCATGTTTTTTTTTTAATTATATACAATCCCTTTCCCTTAGTTGTTACCTTTAACAAAAGAACATAAATAATATAATAATCCAATATGCAACCCACAATCATATGTTAAAGTGTGTGTGTGTAAATTAAGGTTTAACAATACATGTTAAATAAGTATATGAGCAGAATTAAGTGGTAACAATACGAGAGTTTGTAAACCTGAATATTTCAGGAAGTATTATAATAGACCTTGTTAAGAATGGTTACTAAGATGCGTCTCAAGAGTCACTTTAACAAAAGAACTCCTTTACTCTGCCATCCTAGTAACAACAATTATGCACATGCTTTATGAAATGAAAAACATTTTTTTTTTTTTTTATCAACTACTACCCTCTTCCCCCAACCAAAACGAGACATTGTCCTCAATGTTCTAAGGTAGAAAGATAGAGTATAAAAGATATCACCTGAAATAACAAACACTGACAAAACCTGAAACACACTGAAACAAAAATAAGAAATAACAAAACATAATAAAACCAAAAGACACAAAAATTCACAAATGAAGGCTCAAATCCAATCTAAGCTTTTTACGGCTTTCCTTAGATGACCAATTTATGCGACTCATGGAAGGATCAATCACAGGAATGAAAGATTGTAGTTGGTCAATCAATTGTTCAGCAGTAGAAGCAGAGATTATGATTTGTCGTGCAGAAGATGTTAGAAATTCCTGTTCCACAGCATGATCAAGAAAAGACAACAACTTATCATAATAACCATTAACATTTAACAAACCTATGGGTTTATGGTGAATGTGCAATTGAGCCCAAGAGGAAATATGAAAGATCTCTTCCAATGTGCCTAGACCACCTGGTAAAGCAATGAAAGCATCAGCATGGTTAAACATTGCATTCATTCGAGCCGACATTGTGGAGACCTGAAGTTCCTCGCCAATTGTTTTTCCAATGATGTCCCCTTGTGCCAAAGCTTCAGGGACGACTCCTAAAACTTGACTACCTCCTAAAAATGCAGCTATTGACACACCTCCCATTAACCCAAGACTGCCTCCCCTATACACTAAATGAATCTTTCTCTCAGCTAGCACCTGACCAAGATGATTTGCTGATTCTAAAAACTCCTTTTCTTTCCCAGGACTAGATCCACCGAAAACACAAATATTTCTTATTTGATGACTTGAGGAACTTGCCATTTCTACAAACTTCTGTATTTGTTGAATGTATGGGTTGAGTAGAAATGAAAGGAAGGAAGAGAGGGTTTTATAAATGAGAAATTAGAAAGGCAATCATAACACCTATATATAGGCCAGCTGGAGTCTCACACTCTCTCTCTCTCTCTTTTTATTTATTTATTTATTTACTTTTAAAAAAAGCATGTGTATGTACAGGTAGTTGTGATTGTGGCTCACATCTTCCCTTGGTTTTACGTCCAAGAACGGCTTAAACGCCCTCTATGGGTCGGGGATAGGCTTCCCATCTAGTTTTCTTAAAAACTGGCAAACAGGGTCTTTTTTAGTCAGATTCCCAAGACTAAGTCGATCATGTTCTTTATGAAATAGTGGCCATAAATCATGAATTGCACGATGCACATCTCCACTAGGATGCGTCTCAAGAGTCAATAGAAGATTATCTAAAGACTCCTTACTCAGGCCATCCTTAATGAATTGTATTTTATCTTCACGGTTTATAGATACCATTCCTAAAGAACGACATTGTGTATTACAAGTCCATCTAGCACAACGATGACAGACATCCAGTCGTTTTGCACGACGCTTCTTTGCAAAAGTGCTTTTACCTGTTCCAGGCATGTGTGAAATGAAGAAGTTAGAGGACTCACCTGATAATCGGACCTTTGCTTCAATCAACCAGCGAATATCTTCAGGAATTCCATGATTCATTAACAATCTCAATCTTGCACATCTAGCACGGTAAATTTTTGTAATCGCATTCTGAGGCAGAGCGGGAAAATACTTTTTCAATTTTTCAAGATTAGTGTCCATTTTCAAATGAGAATTGGAAGAGAGATTCAAAGAATTGTATAGATATATACACAGATATCAGTAATTGTGGGAAACTGAAAGAACTGACTTAAGTCACGGAGTACCGTTATCCGCCATTTGACCGGGGTGAAAGAAACTTGCAAAAATCACTCAAAAAGAAACAAAAATAAAATAAAATAAAATCAATCTTTATATAAGAAACAAAAATAAAATAAAATAAAATCAATCTTTATATACAGGATCACCCAATTCAATAGAGTTATGTTCAACTGAAAAATTGTCAAAGTAAGCTTTCAGACGATGTCCATTTACCTTGAAAACATTGCCATTCTTTGGATTCTCGATGTCATAGGCCCCATATGGATACACATGTTTCACAATAAAAGGACCGCTCCATCTTGATCTTAATTTTCCAGGAAATAAATGCAGTCGAGAATTATAAAGCAAGACTTTTTGACCAACATTGAAGGTTTTTCTCTGTATTTTCTTGTCATGACATTCTTTTATTCTTGCTTTATGAATTCTTGAATTTTCATATGCATCATTTCTTATTTCCTCAAGCTCATTTATTTGTAATTTTCGCAGTTGACTAGCATCATCCAGATTTGAATTGAAAGCTTTAATAGCCCAATAAGCTTTATGTTCAAGTTCCACAGGCAAGTGACAAGGTTTTCCATAGACTAGTCTATAAGGTGACATACCTAATGATGTTTTATAAGCAGTTCGATAAGCCCAAAGTGCATCATTAAGTCTTAAAGACCAGTCTTTCCTATTAGGGTTCACTGTTTTCTCCAAAATATGTTTGATCTCCCTATTAGCAAGCTCTACTTGTCCACTTGTTTGAGGGTGATAAGGGGTGGCAACTTTGTGTGTGATTCCATATTTCTTCATTAAAGACTCAAATGGCTTGTTGCAGAAATGTGTTCCACCATCACTTATTATGGCTCGAGGGACTCCAAATCGACTCAAAATATTTTCTTTCAAAAACTTTATCACTGTTTTGTGATCATTGTTTCGACTTGGAATTGCCTCTATCCATTTTGAAACATAATCTACTGCGACTAATATGTATAAGAAACCAAATGATGGAGGGAATGGGCCCATGAAATCTATACCCCAACAGTCAAAGATCTCAATGACAATAATAGGGTTTAAAGGCATCATGTGACGTTTTGAAATAGATCCCAACTTTTGACAATTTTCACAAGACTTGCAGAATGCATGTGAGTCTTTGAACATGGTGGGCCAGTAAAATCCACTTTGTAAGATTTTTGCAGTTGTCTTTCTTGATGAGAAATGGCCCCCACATGCCTCAGAATGACAAAATTTAATGACACTACTTACCTCATTGTCAGGAATGCATCTTCGAAATATTTGATCAGGACAATATTTGAATAAATAAGGATCATCCCAATAAAAGTTCTTCACTTCGTTCAAAAACTTTCTTTTATCTTGGGTATTCCAATGAGCTGGCAATTGTCCTGAAACAAGAAAATTGACAATATTAGCAAACCAAGGCATTGTAGAGACAGAAAGTAAAGATTCATCAGGAAAGTAGTCATCGATTGGTGTGATGTCAGTTTCCGAATCTGTTGTCAATCTTGACAAGTGATCTGCGACAACATTTTCGCTGCCTTTCTTATCTTTGATTGTGATATCAAATTCTTGAAGTAATAAAATCCACCGCACCAATCTAGCCTTGGAATCTTTCTTAGAAAGAAGATATTTCAATGCTGCATGATCACTAAAAACAACAACAGGTGAACCAACAAGATAAGATCTGAATTTTTCACATGCAAATACTACTGCAAGTAATTCTTTTTCAGTGATGGTATAATTCATTTGAGCACTATTTAAAGTTTTACTTGCATAGTAAATTACATAAGGTTTCTTATCTTTTCTTTGTCCCAAAACAGCACCTACGGCATAATCACTAGCATCACACATTATTTCAAAAGGTAATGACCAATCGGGAGGTTGACTGATAGGAGCACAAGTAAGCAAGTTTTTAAGTTTAACAAAGGCTTCTTCACAATGTTCAGTCCATTCAAAAATAGTATCCTTTGTTAGAAGGTTACTTAAAGGCTTAGATATTACACTAAAATCTTTGATGAACCTTCTATAAAAACCAGCATGTCCCAGGAATGATCTAACATCTTTAAGAGATTTTGGTGTTGGCAAGTTTGCAATTAACTCGATTTTAGATTTGTCAACCTCAATTCCTTTTGATGAAACAATGTGACCAAGTACAATGCCGTTTGTTACCATAAAATGACATTTTTCCCAATTCAGCACAAGATTCTTCTCTTCACACCTGGTTAAAACCTTTCCTAAATTAGTCAAACAATCATCAAATGAATCACCAAAAACAGAAAAATCATCCATGAAAATCTCAAGAAAATGTTCAACCATATCGCTAAATATACTAAGCATGCATCTTTGAAATGTGGCTGGTGCATTACATAATCCAAAAGGCATCCTTCGATATGCAAAAGTACCAAATGGACATGTGAAAGTAGTTTTTTCTTGATCTTCCAACGCAATTTCAATTTGGTTGTAACCCGAATAGCCATCTAGGAAACAATAAAATTCATGACCTGCAACTCTTTCTAGGATTTGATCCATGAAAGGTAAAGGAAAATGATCTTTTCTAGTCATTGAATTAAGTTTCCTATAGTCAATGCACATGCGCCAACCAGTAACAGTTCTAGTGGGAATTAACTCATTGTTCTCATTTGTTATCACAGTGACTCCAGATTTCTTAGGTACAACTTGGGTAGGACTTACCCATTTGCTGTCAGAAATAGGATAAATGATTTCATTATCTAGAAGCTTAATGACTTCATTTTTCACTACTTCTTTCATATTAGGATTTAGCCTTCGTTGCATTTCTCTAGAGGGTTTAGCATTTTCCTCTAAATAAATTCTGTGTGTACAAATCAAAGGACTAATTCCTTTTATATCAGCTATGGTCCATCCTAATGCTTTTTTGTGCATTTTCAGAGTTTGTAATAACTTACCTTCTTGATGTGCATTAAGTTTGGAAGAGATTATTACCGGAAAAGTTTCATTTTCTCCCAAAAATGAGTAATTGAGATTGGATGGCAACGGCTTCAAATCAGGTTTTGGTGGTTGAACACTTGAAGGTATGGACTTAATTGGTCGTGGTGGCAATTCCTCAATTTGTGGCCTCCAATTACTTGTCTTTGATTCTTCCTGAAAATAAATCATTTCCAAATCATCAGATTCATCAATCTCCATTTCATTGGAAGTGGTTGGAAATTGATCATGAATTAATTTTTCAGTAAAGTCCACTTCCTGTAAATCATTATCATCTCTAGGTTGCTTGCAAATATTGAAAATATTCATCTCCAATGTCATGTTTCCAAATGATAGCTTCATCAGTCCATTCCTACAATTAATCAATGCATTAGAAGTTGCAAGAAATGGACGTCCTAAAATAACAGGAAATGAATTACATACTTCAACAGGTTGTGTGTCCAAGACAATAAAATCCACAGGATAAATGAATTTATCGACTTGTACTAACACATCTTCAATTATTCCTCTAGGCACTTTTATAGATCTATCGGCAAGTAAAAGAGTTATAGAAGTTGGTTTTAACTCACCTAGATTGAGACTCTGAAAAACTGAATATGGAAGTAAATTCACACTAGCTCCAAGATCAAGTAAGGCTCTTTCAATTTTATGCTCTCCAATAAAGCAGGAAATTGTAGGACAACCAGGGTCTTTATATTTCAAAGCATTATTGTTTTGAAGAATAGCACTTACTTGTTCGGCTAGAAAGGCTTTCTTTTTCACATTCAGTTTCCTCTTCACAGTGCATAGATCTTTCAAAAATTTAGCATAGGAAGGAACCTGTTTAATAGCATCCAGCAAAGGTATATTGATCCTTACCTGTTTGAAAATTTCATAAATTTCATAATTGTGATTGACTTTCCTTTGTTTGGTCATGGCTTGAGGAAATGGAAGTGCTGGCGGTGAATCAGTCGTTTCTTTGAAATTTTCAGATTCATCCCCTTCCTTACCCTCAGAGATTGACTCATCATCTTTCTCATAAGGTTCAAGAGAGGGTTTTTCAATAACCTTACCACTGCGCAGAGTAGTGACTGATTTGACTTGATCCATGTGTTGGCTTCCGGAACTACTTGCATTTGCATTGTATTGCCCTTTGGGATTTTGTTGTGTTTGAGATGGAAACTTACCTTTCTCTTGGAAACTAAGAGCAGATGTTAATTTAGCAAGAGTATCTTTAAAATCTGTCATGTTTTGAGCAAGTTGGGTATTGATTGTCTCTTGCTTTTCAATGAATGCATGCAATGTTTCCTCAAGATTTCTTCTAGGAGGTGGAGCATAAGGAGGTGCATATCCATGAGAATTTTGGAAATTATGGTGTGCTTGAAATGATGGTTGTGAAGTTTGTGCATTGTTGTTCTCACTCTTCCAATTGAAATTTGGGTGATTTCTCCAACCAAGGTTGTATGTTTGGGAGTATGGGTGGTGGTTGGCCCTTTGAAAACTGTTTAAAGCATGGGCTTGTCCATGGAGCCATTCCTTAAAAGAAGGCAAGGTTGGACAATCATTAGTTGAGTGTTCATTGGTTTCACAGATTTGACACACAATGTTTTCAACAGATTTTAATTGACCACTCTTTTTCAATTCTAGTGCCTCGACTTTTCTAGCTAAAGATGCAAACTTGACTTGAAGGTCATGATCTTCCCTAAGGTTGTATGACACGACTAAAAGGTTGATGTCTTCTCCCAAGTGCAGGAGTGTCGAAGTAATAAATAACCCGGCAAGACCGGGGTCGAACCACAGGGAGGTTAATTGTACAAATTATAAACAACAATTACAAAACAACAATAATAACAACAACAATAGTAATAATAATAATAATAATACTAGTAGTAGTAGTAGTAGTAGTAGTAGTAGTAGTAATAATAATAATAATAATAATAAAGAAAGAGAAGAAGAAGAAGATGATGATGATGATGAGAACTTTGAGATGAAATATTAATGTAACAATTAAACAATGATAATAACAAATGTCAAGGTTAGAGGTTCCACTAATGGTATATCAAACAAGTATAGTATAAACTCTTATTATTGATTTGGAAACCACACACAAAGGAGGTTCCAATCAGATTATATATTGTTAACATGATTACATTAGTCATCATATTCAATTAATGCTAATACTTGTAAATCTCGTCAAGCATTCATGATTATAACTTATGTTAACAACAAATCAAGTTCCTTTCATAGCTCAGGTGTCGGTTATACCATACATTATGGGCTATGAAAGTGCCAAGCATTTGTTGTACCAAGTGTTATACAACATAAATCAAGATTAGTCATTTAACAAGCAAAGTATTAAAGAGTGAATAAGATAACAAATATAAAACATGTTAGTATCAAACATTAAAGTCCATATTAAGTTTACATTATACTTATTCTTACACCATTAGTGTAACCTTTTCACCTTGACATAACTAACTTAGCTAGACATAATGAAAGAAAGCAAAATAGATAAACAAAATAAGAACATAAAAGTTAACTAAGTAAAGGAAAGGAAATGAAAGGCATAAACTTAATATTAATGAAAGCAAAGCATAAACATTACAAAAAATACAAAGAGAGAAAGGAAGAACATGATCTTGATCTGGAAACCAAGATGCCTAAATGCATGGCAAATGCCTCCTTTTATAGGCCAAAATTGGGAACTATTGATTTGATGACTAATTGATAAGTGGGTGGCCAACTTTTGACTTGGTGACAATCCTTATCTTCTCTTGTCTGCCCAAAACGTCATTGATAACATCAAAACTGGAGCCAGGTGCAAACATAAAAGTTGTAGGCAATTGTCTCAGCTTTCTTGTGTAAAAAATTCAGCTCATTTGGACTTCTAGAACTCCAGATATGGCCAAAATACCGAACAGTGCTCGGGCTGGAAGACAGATTCGGGCTTCTTTGTTGTTGCTACAATTTGGACTTGATAATGGCCTTTTTAGATCTTGGGCTCCATATGAAAGTTGTAGGGCTATGTCTTACCTTTCCATCCATATAAATTGGACCTAAATCTGAGATCTGTAGCTCCAGATATGACCCAATTACCGAACCGTGTTCCGGTTTGGATTGCACCGACATCTCTTTTCTAAGTTTGGCCATCTCTTTATCCTTGCAATTTAAGTTCTTCAAGTCATCAATCAATCCTTTCATTTATGTGATAGGCCTGTATTAAAAATAGACATTTACCACAAATTACAGGTATCTTATATTATTAGATACATTATTATAAAACATATTTTAGTTAAGGAGTTATTGATACTTCAAGTGCAAAATGATGATATAAAACCATGATAAAAATGCACTTTTAAGTACTAATCATTGTACATACCTCCACTAGATGTATGAGGTTGAGTTTTACTCGGTGCCTCATAAGTACCCGCGGTGTCCCAATTTTGAGCATTTTCAGCTAACAAGTCTAAGTACTCCATTGCTTCATCAGGGTCTTTATCTTCAAAAGTTCCATTGCACATCAATTCAACCATTTGCCTATCTTTAGGTGTTAACCCTTCATAGAAATGTGAAACCAATCTCCATGTTTCAAAACCATGATGAGGGCAAGTACTAAGCACGTCTCGATACCTATCCCAATATTTGTAAAATGTTTCTCCTGGTTTTTGAGTGAAAGTGGTGATTTGTCTCTTGAAAGAGTTTGTTCTATGAGATGGGAAAAACTTCTTTAAAAATTGTTGTTGCATTTCATCCCAAGCACGAATGGATCCTGGTCTTAAATTTTGTAGCCATGTTTTAGCTTTATCTTTTAATGAAAAAGGAAAAAGCTTTAATCTGATGGTGTTCATGCTACAATTTAAATTATTATATGTGTTGCAGACCTCTTCAAATTCCCTTAAATGCAAGTATGGATTTTCCAATTCTAAACCATGAAAAGAAGGTAAAAGTTGAATAATACCTGGTTTAAAATTAAAATGAGATGCATCAGGAGGAAAAACTATGCATGATGGTGCACTTGTTCTTGTGGGATTCATGTGGTCTCTAAGTGTTCTAGCACGGTTATTGTCATTATTCTCAGTATGAAGTGATTGATTATCTTCTTCGGCCATATTTTCTGAAAATGATGAGGCTATCCTACAAAGTCTACCACTTGATGTACGTGACCACACTCTCATGCACGTGTAGGAATAAAATAAAAAAAAGAAGAAGAAGAAAGCAAAAGAAGGAGGAAAAAAACAAAAAAAAGAAACAAAGTTATATACAAGAAAAGTGAAAGGAGAAAATAAAATAACTATTATAATTTATACAAAACTTACCTCCCCGGCAACGGCGCCAAAAACTTGACACGACTAAAAGGTTGATGTCTTCTCCCAAGTGCAGGAGTGTCGAAGTAATAAATAACCCGGCAAGACCGGGGTCGAACCACAGGGAGGTTAATTGTACAAATTATAAACAACAATTATAAAACAACAATAACAACAACAATAGTAGTAGTAGTAGTAGTAGTAGTAGTAGTAGTACTAATAATAATAATAATAATAATAATAATAATAATAATAATAATAAAGAAAGAGAAGAAGAAGAAGATGATGATGATGAGAACTTAGAAATGAAATATTAATGTAAAGATTAAACAATAATAATAACAAATGTCAAGGTTAGAGGTTCCACTAATGGTATATCAAACAAGTATAGTATAAACTCTTATTATTGAATTGGAAACCACACACAAAGGAGGTTCCAATCAGATTATATATTGTTAACATGATTACATTAGTCATCTTATTCAATTAATGCTAATACTTGTAAATCTCGTCAAGCATTCATGATTATAACTTATGTTAACAACAAATCAAGTTCCTTTCATAGCTCAGGTGTCGGTTATACCATACATTATGGGCTATGAAAGTGCCAAGCATTTGTTGTACCAAGTGTTATACAACATAAATCAAGATTAGTCATTTAACAAGCAAAGTATTAAAGAGTGAACAAGATAACAAATATAAAACATGTTAGTATCAAACATTAAAGTCCATATTAAGTTTACATTATACTTATTCTCACACCATTAGTGTAGCCTTTTCACCTTGACATAATTAACTTAGCTAGACATAATAAAAGAAAGGAAAACAAATAAACAAAATAAGAACATAAAAGTTAACTAAGTAAAGGAAAGGAAATGAAAGGCATAAACTTAATATTAATGAAAGCAAAGCATAAACATTACAAAAAATACAAAGAGAGAAAGGAAGAGCATGATCTTGATCTGGAAACCAAGATGCCTAAATGCATGGCAAATGCCTCCTTTTATAGGCCAAAATTGGGAACTATTGATTTGATGACTAATTGATAAGTGGGTGGCCAACTTTTGACTTGGTGACAATCCTTATCTTCTCTTGTCTGCCCAAAACGTTATTGATAACGTCAAAACTGGAGCCAGGTGTAAACATGAAAGTTGTAGGAAATTGTCTCAGCTTTCTTGTGTAAACAATTCAGCTCATTTGGACTTCTAGAACTCCAGATATGGCCAAAATACCGAACAGTGCTCGGGCTGGAAGACAGATTCGGGCTTCTTTGTTGTTGCTACAATTTGGACTTGATAATGGCCTTTTTAGATCTTGGGCTCCATATGAAAGTTGTAGGTCTATGTCTTACCTTTCCATCCATATAAATTGGACCTAAATCTGAGATCTGTAGCTCCAGATATGGCCCAATTACCGAACAGTGTTCCGGTTTGGATTGCACCGACATCTCTTCTCTAAGTTTGACCATCTCTTTATCCTTGCAATTTAAGTTCTTCAAGTCATCAATCAATCCTTTCATTTATTTGATAGGCCTGCATTAAAAATAGACATTTACCATAAATTATAGGTATCTTATATTATTAGATACATTATTATAAAACATATTTTAGTTAAGGAGTTATTGATACTTCAAGTGCAAAATGATGATATAAAACCATGATAAAAATGCACTTTTAAGTACTAATCACACCCCTCAATCAGCTTATTACTAGTCCCTAGTAATTAAAGCGTTAAAACAATTTGCAAAGTTCACAAAGCAAGGTATTCATCATTTAACTTCCATTAATCTATCCAGATAAACAAACTCTCATTAAATTTATATATATGCTCAATACCACTTAACAAGATATTAATAAACCTTTCTTTTGTGCTCAATGTATCAACACATAATTATGGGGCTTTTCTTGGAAGAAAACAAAATTTTTGTTCTAATGTTTAAGGTTAACTTCCTTGGGTTGGGATTACTATTTTTGTCTTTTCTTTTTTTTAACTCTATATACATATACTTTAAAAACATCATGCATCTTTAACCCATGTAACGAGCTTTCAGCTAATGACTCCCAGACCAGTTGGTCTTAGGGCATTAGGTGTTAAGACACCCCTACGAGCTTAGTAACTCGGGTCGCAGATACTGATATGTAGATAGTGCAATGTTTGATTTCTTTAAGCTTTTCTCCTCAACCCATGTAACAAGCGTTGGGCCAATAGCTCCCAAGTCAGTTGACTTTAGGGTATTAGGTGTTAAAACACCCCTTCGGGCTTAATTGCTTAGGTTAGGGAGGCTACGAAATCAAACTTATCTACATTTTTATTATCATCATTTTTTATTTTTTATTTTTTATTTTTTTTTCATGTTTTTTTTTAATTATATACAATCCCTTTCCCTTAGTTGTTACCTTTAACAAAAGAACATAAATAATATAATAATCCAATATGCAACCCACAATCATATGTTAAAGTGTGTGTGTGTAAATTAAGGTTTAACAATACATGTTAAATAAGTATATGAGCAGAATTAAGTGGTAACAATACGAGAGTTTGTAAACCTGAATATTTCAGGAAGTATTATAATAGACCTTGTTAAGAATGGTTACTAAGATGCGTCTTGACACGACTAAAAGGTTGATGTCTTCTCCCAAGTGCAGGAGTGTCGAAGTAATAAATAACCCGGCAAGACCGGGATCGAACCATAGGGAGGTTAATTGTACAAATTATAAACAACAATTATAAACAACAATAATAGTAATAACGATAATAATAATAATAATAATAATAATAATAATAATAATAATAATAATAATAATAATAATACTAGTAGTAGTAGTAGTAGTAGTAGTAGTACTAATAATAATAATAATAATAATAATAATAATAATAATAATAATAAAGAAAGAGAAGAAGAAGAAGATGATGATGATGAGAACTTAAAGATGAAATATTAATGTAAGGATTAAACAATAATAATAACAAATGTCAAGGTTAGAGGTTCCACTAATGGTATATCAAACAAGTATAGTATAAACTCTTATTATTGAATTGGAAACCACACACAAAGGAGGTTCCAATCAGATTATATATTGTTAACATGATTACATTAGTCATCTTATTCAATTAATGCTAATACTTGTAAATCTCGTCAAGCATTCATGATTATAACTTATGTTAACAACAAATCAAGTTCCTTTCATAGCTCAGGTGTCGGTTATACCATACATTATGGGCTATGAAAGTGCCAAGCATTTGTTGTACCAAGTGTTATACAACATAAATCAAGATTAGTCATTTAACAAGCAAAGTATTAAAGAGTGAACAAGATAACAAATATAAAACATGTTAGTATCAAACATTAAAGTCCATATTAAGTTTACATTATACTTATTCTTACACCATTAGTGTAACCTTTTCACCTTGACATAATTAACTTAGCTAGACATAATGAAAGAAAGGAAAACAAATAAACAAAATAAGAACATAAAAGCTAACTAAGTAAAGGAAAGGAAATGAAAAGCATAAACTTAATATTAATGAAAGCAAAGCATAAACATTACAAAAAATACAAAGAGAGAAAGGAAGAGCATGATCTTGATCTGAACACCAAGATGCCTAAATGCATGGCAAATGCCTCCTTTTATAGGCCAAAATTGGGAACTATTGATTTGATGACTAATTGATAAGTGGGTGGCCAACTTTTGACTTGGTGACAATCCTTATCTTCTCTTGTCTGCCCAAAACGTCATTGATAACGTCAAAACTGGAGCCAGTTGTAAACATGAAAGTTGTAGGCAATTGTCTCAGCTTTCTTGTGTAAAAAATTCAGCTCATTTGGACTTCTAGAACTCCAGATATGGCCAAAATACCGAACAGTGCTCGGGCTGGAAGACAGATTCGGGCTTCTTTGTTGTTGCTACAATTTGGACTTGATAATGGCCTTTTTAGATCTTGGGCTCCATATGAAAGTTGTAGACCTATGTCTTACCTTTCCATCCATATAAATTGGACCTAAATCTGAGATCTGTAGCTCCAGTTATGACCCAATTACCGAACAGTGTTCCGGTTTGGATTGCACCGACATCTCTTCTCTAAGTTTGACCATCTCTTTATCCTTGCAATTTAAGTTCTTCAAGTCATCAATCAATCCTTTCATTTATGTGATAGGCCTGCATTAAAAATAGACATTTACCACAAATTATAGGTATCTTATATTATTAGATACATTATTATAAAATATATTTTAGTTAAGGAGTTATTAATACTTCAAGTGCAAAATGATGATATAAAACCATAATAAAAATGCACTTTTAAGTACTAATCACACCCCCCAACCAGCTTATTACTAGTCCCTAGTAATCAAAGCGTTAAAACAATTTGCAAATTTCACAAAGCAAGGTATTCATCATTTAACTTCCATTAATCTATCCAGATAAACAAACTCTCATTAAATTTATATATCTGCTCAATACCTCTTAACAAGATATTAATAAACCTTTCTTTTGTGCTCAATGTATCAACACATAATTATGGGGCTTTTCTTGGAAGAAAACAAAATTTTTGTTCTAATGTTTAAGGTTAACTTTCTTGGGTTGGGATTATTATTTTTGTCTTCTTTTTGTCTTTTTTTTTCTTTATTTTTTTTAAATATATACATATAATTTAAAAGAAAAGCATCATGCATCTTTAACCCATGTAACGAGCTTTCAGCTAATGACTCCCAGACCAGTTGGTCTTAGGGCATTAGGTGTTAAGACACCCCTACGAGCTTAGTAACTCGGGTCGCAGATACTGATATGTAGATAGTGCAATGTTTGATTCCCTTAAGCTTTTCTCCTCAACCCATGTAACAAGCGTTGGGCCAATAGCTCCCAAGTCAGTTGACTTTAGGGTATTAGGTGTTAAAACACCCCTTCGGGCTTAATTGCTTAAGTTAGGGAGGCTACGAAACCAAACTTATCTACAATTTTATTATCATCATTTTTTTTTCCTTTTTTTTCTTTCTTTTTTTCTTCTTTTTTTTCATGTTTTTGTTTTTTTTTAATTATATACAATCCCTTTCCCTTAGTTGTTACCTTTAACAAAAGAACATAAATAATGTAATAATCCAATATGCAACCCACAATCATATGTTAAAGTGTGTGTGTGTAAATTAAGGTTTAAGAATACATGTTAAATAAGTATATGAGCAGAATTAAGTGGTAACAATACGAGAGTTTGTAAACCTGAATATTTCAGGAAGTATTATAATAGACCTTGTTAAGAATGGTTACTAAGATGCGTCTCAAGAGTCACTTTAACAAAAGAGCTCCTTTACTCTGCCATCCTAGTAACAACAATTATGCACATGCTTTATGAAATGAAAAACATTTTTTTTTTATCAACTACTACCCACTCCCCCCAACCAAAACGAGACATTGTCCTCAATGTTCTAAGGTAGAAAGATAGAGTATAGAAGATATCACCTGAAATAACGAACACTGACAAACCTGAAAGACACTGAAACAAAAATAAGAAATGACAAAACACAAATATTATGCTATTAATAAAAAGAAAAGACACAAATTTTTACAAGCTAAAACTCAAATCGCAGTTGTGATTGTGGCTCACATCTTCCCTTGGTTTTACGTCCAAGAACGGCTTAAACGCCCTCTATGGGTCGGGGATAGGCTTCCCATCCAGTTTTCTTAAAAACTGGCAAACAGGGTCTTTTTTAGTCAGATTCCCAAGACTAAGTCGATCATGTTCTTTATGAAATAGTGGCCATAAATCATAAATTGCACGATGCACATCTCCACTAGGATGCGTCTCAAGAGTCAATAGAAGATTATCTAAAGACTCCTTACTCAGGCCATCCTTAATGAATTGTATTTTATCTTCACGGTTTATAGATACCATTCCTAAAGAACGACATTGTGTATTACAAGTCCATCTAGCACATCGATGACAGACATCCAGTCGTTTTGCACGACGCTTCTTTGCAAAAGTGCTTTTACCTGTTCCAGGCATGTGTGAAATGAAGTTAGAGGACTCACCTAATAATCGGACCTTTGCTTCAATCAACCAGCGAATATCTTCAGGAATTCCATGATTCATTAACAATCTCAATCTTGCACATCTAGTACGGTAAATTTTTGTAATCGCATTTTGAGGCAGAGCGGGAAAATACTTTTTCAATTTTTCAAGATTAGTGTCCATTTTCAAATGAGAATTGGAAGAGAGATTCAAAGAATTGCACAAAGATACATACACAAATATCAGTAATTGTGGGAAACTGAAAGAACCGACTTAAGTCACGGAGTACCGTTATCCGCCATTTGACCGGGGTGAGAGAAACTTGCAAAAATCACTCAAAAAGAAACACAAAAAAAAAATATGAGAAAAACAAAATAATCAACCTTTATCTACAAGATCATTCAAACCAGCTGATTCATTTTCACTAGGAAAATTATCAAAGTAAGCTTTCAAACGATGTCCATTTTCCTTAAAATCATTGTCATTAATTGAATTCTCAATATCACAGGCCCCATAAGAATTGTTCCATCTTGATCTTAGCTCTTTAGGGAATGCATAGAGTTGAGAATTATACAACAAAACTTTTTGACCAGTATCAATCTTTTGACAATTTTCACAAGTTTTGCAGAATGCATGTGTGTCTTTGAACATGGTGGGCCAATAAAATCCACTTTGTAAGATTTTTGCAGTTGTCTTTTTTGACGAGAAATAACTTCCACATGCTTCAGAATGACAAAGTTTAATGACACTACTTACCTCATTGTCAGGAATGAATCTTTGAAATATTTGATCAGGATAATATTTGAATAAGTTAGGGTCATCACAATAAAAGCTCTTCACTTCGTTCAAAAACTTTTCTTTGTCTTGAGTACTCCAATCAACTAGCAAATCTCCTAAAGCAAGAAAATTGATATTTTTATCATACCAAGGCATTGGACTAAGAGAAAGTAAGGATTCGTTAGGAAAGTAATCATCGATTGGTGTGATGTCAGATGTCGAATCTGTTGTCACTGTTGACAAAAGATTCGCATCAACATTTTCGGTGCTTGTTTCATCCATGATTTCTTCCTCAGAATAAATCATTTGCAAATCTTTAGTTTCATCCGATTCATTTTTACTTAAAGTAGATTCAAGTTGATCATAAACTAATTCATCAATATGATCTACTTCTTGTAAATCATTATCATCTCCAGGTTGCTTGCAAATGTTGAAAATATTCATCTCCAATGTCATGTTTCCAAATGATAGCTTCATCAGTCCATTCCTACAATTAATTAATGCGTTAGAGGTTGCAAGAAAGGGACGTCCTAAAATAACAGGAAATGAATTACATGCTTCAACAGGTTCTGTGTCCAAGACAATAAAATCCACAGGATAAATGAATTTGTCGACTTGTACTAACACATCCTCAATTATTCCTCTAGGCACTTTTACAGATCTATCGGCAAGTAAAAGAGATATAGAAGTTGGTTTTAACTCACCTAGATTGAGACTTTGAAAAACTCAATATGGAAGTAAATTCACACTAGCTCCAAGATCAAGTAAGGCTCTTTCAATTTTATGCTCTCCAATAAAGCAAGAAATTGTAGGACAACCAGGGTCTTTATATTTCAAAGCATTATTGTTTTGAAGAATAGCACTTACTTGTTCGGCTAGAAAGGCTTTCTTTTTCACATTCAGTTTCCTCTTCACAGTGCATAGATCTTTCAAAAATTTAGCATAGGAAGGAACCTGTTTAATAGCATCCAGCAAAGGTATATTGATCCTTACCTGTTTGAAAATTTCATAAATTTCATAATTGTGATTGACTTTTCTTTGTTTGGTCATGGCTTGAGGAAATGGAAGTGCTGGTGGTGAATCAGTCGTTTCTTTGCAATTTTCAGATTCATCCCCTTCCTTACCCTCAGAGATTGACTCATCATCTTTCTCATAAGGTTCAAGAGAGGGTTTTTCAATAACCTTACCACTGCGCAGAGTAGTGACTGATTTGACTTGATCCATGTGTTGGCTTCCGGAACTACTTGCATTTGCATTGTATTGCCCCTTGGGATTTTGTTGCGGTTGAGATGGAAACTTACCTTTCTCTTGGAAACTAAGAGCAGATGTTAATTTAGCAAGAGTATCTTTAAAATCTATCATGTTTTGAACAAGTTGAGTATTAATTGTCTCTTGCTTTTCAATGAATGCATGCAATGTTTCTTCAAGATTTCTTCTAGAAGGTGGAGCATAAGAAGGTGCATATCCATGAGAATTTTGGAAATTATGGTGTGCTTGAAATGGTGGTTGTGAAGTTTGTGCATTGTCGTTCTCACTCTTCCAACTGAAATTTGGGTGATTTCTCCAACCAGGGTTGTATGTTTGGGAGTATGGGTTGTGGTTGGGCCTTTGGAAACTGTTTAAAGCATGGGCTTGTTCATGGAGACATTCTTTAAAAGAAGGCAAGGTTGGACAATCATTGGTTGAGTGTTCATTTGTTTCACAGATTTGACACACAATGTTTTCAACAGATTTTAATTGACCACTCTTTTTCAATTCTAGTACCTCGACTTTTTTAGCTAAAGATGCAAACTTGGCTTGAAGGTCATGATCTTCCCTAAGGTTGTATATACCTCTACTAGATGTATGAGGTTGAGTTTTACTCGGTGCCTCATATGTACCCGCGGTGTCCCAATTTTGAGCATTTTCAGCTAACAAGTCTAAGTACTCAATTGCTTCATCAGGGTCTTTATCTTCAAAAGTTCCATTGCACATCAATTCAACCATTTGCCTATCTTTAGGTGTTAACCCTTCATAGAAATGTGAAACCAATCTCCATGTTTCAAAACCATGATGGGGGCAAGTACTAAGCAAGTCTCGATACCTATCCCAACATTTGTAAAATGTTTCTCCTGGTTTTTGAGTGAAAGTGGTGATTTGTCTCTTGAAAGAGTTTGTTCTATGAGATGGGAAAAACTTCTTTAAAAACTGTTGTTGCATTTCATCCCAAGCACGAATGGATCCTGGTCTCAAATTTTGTAGCCATGTTTTAGCTTTATCTTTTAATGAAAAAGGAAAAAGCTTTAATCTGATGGTGTTCATGCTACAATTTAAATTATTATATGTGTTGCAGACCTCCTCAAATTCTCTTAAATGCAAGTATGGATTTTCCAATTCCATGCCATGAAAAGAAGGTAAAAGTTGAATAATACCTGGTTTAAAATTAAAATGAGATGCATCAGGAGGAAAAACTATGCATGATGGTGCACTTGTTCTTGTGGGATTCATGTGGTCTCTAAGTGTTCTAGCACGGTTATTCTCATTATTTTCATTATGAAGTGATTGATTATCTTCTTCAGCCATATTTTCTGAAAATGATGAGGATATCCTACAAAGTCTACCACTTGATGTACGTGACCACACTCTCATGCACGTGTAGGAATAAAATAAAAAAGAAGAAGAAAGCAAAAGAAAAAGGAAGAAAACAAAATAAAAAAAACAAAAGAAAAAAAACAAAGTTATATACAAGAAAAGTGAAAAGAGAAAATAAAATAAATACTATAATTTATACAAGAACTTACCTCCCCGGCAACGGCGCCAAAAACTTGACACGACTAAAAGGTTGATGTCTTCTCCCAAGTGCAGGAGTGTCGAAGTAATAAATAACCCGGCAAGACCGGGGTCGAACCACAGGGAGGTTAATTGTACAAATTATAAACAACAATTATAAACAACAATAATAGTAATAACGATAATAATAATAATAATAATAATAATAATAATAATAATAATAATAATAATAATAATAATAATAATACTAGTAGTAGTAGTAGTAGTAGTAGTAGTACTAATAATAATAATAATAATAATAATAATAATAATAAAGAAAGAGAAGAAGAAGAAGATGATGATGATGAGAACTTAAAGATGAAATATTAATGTAAGGATTAAACAATAATAATAACAAATGTCAAGGTTAGAGGTTCCACTAATGGTATATCAAACAAGTATAGTATAAACTCTTATTATTGAATTGGAAACCACACACAAAGGAGGTTCCAATCAGATTATATATTGTTAACATGATTACATTAGTCATCTTATTCAATTAATGCTAATACTTGTAAATCTCGTCAAGCATTCATGATTATAACTTATGTTAACAACAAATCAAGTTCCTTTCATAGCTCAGGTGTCGGTTATACCATACATTATGGGCTATGAAAGTGCCAAGCATTTGTTGTACCAAGTGTTATACAACATAAATCAAGATTAGTCATTTAACAAGCAAAGTATTAAAGAGTGAACAAGATAACAAATATAAAACATGTTAGTATCAAACATTAAAGTCCATATTAAGTTTACATTATACTTATTCTTACACCATTAGTGTAACCTTTTCACCTTGACATAATTAACTTAGCTAGACATAATGAAAGAAAGGAAAACAAATAAACAAAATAAGAACATAAAAGCTAACTAAGTAAAGGAAAGGAAATGAAAAGCATAAACTTAATATTAATGAAAGCAAAGCATAAACATTACAAAAAATACAAAGAGAGAAAGGAAGAGCATGATCTTGATCTGAACACCAAGATGCCTAAATGCATGGCAAATGCCTCCTTTTATAGGCCAAAATTGGGAACTATTGATTTGATGACTAATTGATAAGTGGGTGGCCAACTTTTGACTTGGTGACAATCCTTATCTTCTCTTGTCTGCCCAAAACGTCATTGATAACGTCAAAACTGGAGCCAGTTGTAAACATGAAAGTTGTAGGCAATTGTCTCAGCTTTCTTGTGTAAAAAATTCAGCTCATTTGGACTTCTAGAACTCCAGATATGGCCAAAATACCGAACAGTGCTCGGGCTGGAAGACAGATTCGGGCTTCTTTGTTGTTGCTACAATTTGGACTTGATAATGGCCTTTTTAGATCTTGGGCTCCATATGAAAGTTGTAGACCTATGTCTTACCTTTCCATCCATATAAATTGGACCTAAATCTGAGATCTGTAGCTCCAGTTATGACCCAATTACCGAACAGTGTTCCGGTTTGGATTGCACCGACATCTCTTCTCTAAGTTTGACCATCTCTTTATCCTTGCAATTTAAGTTCTTCAAGTCATCAATCAATCCTTTCATTTATGTGATAGGCCTGAATTAAAAATAGACATTTACCACAAATTATAGGTATCTTATATTATTAGATACATTATTATAAAATATATTTTAGTTAAGGAGTTATTAATACTTCAAGTGCAAAATGATGATATAAAACCATAATAAAAATGCACTTTTAAGTACTAATCACGTCTCAAGAGTCACTTTAACAAAAGAACTCCTTTACTCTGCCATCCTAGTAACAACAATTATGCACATGCTTTATGAAATGAAAAACATTTTTTTTTTTATCAACTACTACCCTCTTCCCCCAACCAAAACGAGACATTGTCCTCAATGTTCTAAGGTAGAAAGATAGAGTATAAAAGATATCACCTGAAATAACAAACACTGACAAAACCTGAAACACACTGAAACAAAAATAAGAAATAACAAAACATAATAAAACCAAAAGACACAAAAATTCACAAATGAAGGCTCAAATCCAATCTAAGCTTTTTACGGCTTTCCTTAGATGACCAATTTATGCGACTCATGGAAGGATCAATCACAGGAATGAAAGATTGTAGTTGGTCAATCAATTGTTCAGCAGTAGAAGCAGAGATTATGATTTGTCGTGCAGAAGATGTTAGAAATTCCTGTTCCACAGCATGATCAAGAAAAGACAACAACTTATCATAATAACCATTAACATTTAACAAACCTATGGGTTTATGGTGAATGTGCAATTGAGCCCAAGAGGAAATATGAAAGATCTCTTCCAATGTGCCTAGACCACCTGGTAAAGCAATGAAAGCATCAGCATGGTTAAACATTGCATTCATTCGAGCCGACATTGTGGAGACCTGAAGTTCCTCGCCAATTGTTTTTCCAATGATGTCCCCTTGTGCCAAAGCTTCAGGGACGACTCCTAAAACTTGACTACCTCCTAAAAATGCAGCTATTGACACACCTCCCATTAACCCAAGACTGCCTCCCCTATACACTAAATGAATCTTTCTCTCAGCTAGCACCTGACCAAGATGATTTGCTGATTCTAAAAACTCCTTTTCTTTCCCAGGACTAGATCCACCGAAAACACAAATATTTCTTATTTGATGACTTGAGGAACTTGCCATTTCTACAAACTTCTGTATTTGTTGAATGTATGGGTTGAGTAGAAATGAAAGGAAGGAAGAGAGGGTTTTATAAATGAGAAATTAGAAAGGCAATCATAACACCTATATATAGGCCAGCTGGAGTCTCACACTCTCTCTCTCTCTCTTTTTATTTATTTATTTATTTACTTTTAAAAAAAGCATGTGTATGTACAGGTAGTTGTGATTGTGGCTCACATCTTCCCTTGGTTTTACGTCCAAGAACGGCTTAAACGCCCTCTATGGGTCGGGGATAGGCTTCCCATCTAGTTTTCTTAAAAACTGGCAAACAGGGTCTTTTTTAGTCAGATTCCCAAGACTAAGTCGATCATGTTCTTTATGAAATAGTGGCCATAAATCATGAATTGCACGATGCACATCTCCACTAGGATGCGTCTCAAGAGTCAATAGAAGATTATCTAAAGACTCCTTACTCAGGCCATCCTTAATGAATTGTATTTTATCTTCACGGTTTATAGATACCATTCCTAAAGAACGACATTGTGTATTACAAGTCCATCTAGCACAACGATGACAGACATCCAGTCGTTTTGCACGACGCTTCTTTGCAAAAGTGCTTTTACCTGTTCCAGGCATGTGTGAAATGAAGAAGTTAGAGGACTCACCTGATAATCGGACCTTTGCTTCAATCAACCAGCGAATATCTTCAGGAATTCCATGATTCATTAACAATCTCAATCTTGCACATCTAGCACGGTAAATTTTTGTAATCGCATTCTGAGGCAGAGCGGGAAAATACTTTTTCAATTTTTCAAGATTAGTGTCCATTTTCAAATGAGAATTGGAAGAGAGATTCAAAGAATTGTATAGATATATACACAGATATCAGTAATTGTGGGAAACTGAAAGAACTGACTTAAGTCACGGAGTACCGTTATCCGCCATTTGACCGGGGTGAAAGAAACTTGCAAAAATCACTCAAAAAGAAACAAAAATAAAATAAAATAAAATCAATCTTTATATAAGAAACAAAAATAAAATAAAATAAAATCAATCTTTATATACAGGATCACCCAATTCAATAGAGTTATGTTCAACTGAAAAATTGTCAAAGTAAACTTTCAGACGATGTCCATTTACCTTGAAAACATTGCCATTCTTTGGATTCTCGATGTCATAGGCCCCATATGGATACACATGTTTCACAATAAAAGGACCGCTCCATCTTGATCTTAATTTTCACAATAAGATCCACATCAACCTTGTCGGTGCCTTTTTCATCCTCAATTTCTTCTTGATTGGTCATGGCATGAGAAAATAGAAGTGCTGGCGGAGAATCAGTTGTTTCTTTGCAATTTTCAGATTCAACCCCTTCTTTACCCTTAGAGATTGACTCATCATCTTTCTCACAAGGTTCAAGAATTGGTTTTTGAATAACCTTACCACTACAAAAAGTGATGACTGATTTGACTTGATCCATGTGTTGACTTCCATAACTACTTGCATTTGCATTGTATTGCTCCTTGAGATTTTGCTGTGGTTGAGATGGAAACTTACCTTTCTCTTGAAAATTAAGAGAAGATGTGAATTTTGCAAGAGTATCTTTAAAATTTGTTATGCTTTGAGCAAGTTGAGTATTGATTGTCTCTTGCTTTTCAATGAATTCATACAAAGTTTCCTCAAAATTTCTTGTAGGAGGTGGAGCATAAGGAGGTGCATATCCATGATATTTTTGGAAATTATGTTGTGCTTGAAACTGTGGTGGTGAAGTTTGTGCATTGTCACTCGCAACTGAAATTTGGGTGATTTCTCCAACCAGGATTGTATGTTTGTGAGTATGGGTTGTAGTTGGGCCTTTAGAAACTATTTAAAGCATGAGCTTGTTCTTGGAGACATTCCTTAAAAGAAGGCAAGGTTGGACAATCGTTGGTTGAGTGTTCATTCGTTTCACAAATTTAACACACAATGTTTTCAATAGATTTTAATTGACCACTCTTTTTCAATTCTAGTGCCTTGACTTTTCTAGCTAAAGATGCAAACTTGGCTTGAAGGTCATGATCTTCCCTAAGGTTGTACATACCTCCACTAGATGTACGAGGTAGAGTTTTACTCGGTGCCTCATAAGTACCCACGGTGTCCCAATTTTAAGCATTTTCAGCTAACAAGTCTAAGTACTCCAATGCTTCATCAGGGTCTTTATCTTCAAAAGTTCCATTGCACATTAATTCAACCATTTGCCTACCTTTAGGTGTTAACCCTTCATAGAAATGTAAAACTAATCTCCATGTTTCAAAACCATGATGAGGGCAAGTACTAAGCAAGTCTCGATACCTATCCCAACATTGGTAAAATGTTTCTCCTGGTTTTTGAGTGAAAGTGGTGATTTGTCTCTTAAAAGAGTTTGTTCTATGAGATGGGAAAAACTTCTTTAAAAACTGTTGTTGCATTTCATCCCAAGCACGAATGGATCCTAGTCTCAAATTTTGTAGCCATGTTTTAGCTTTATCTTTTAATGAAAAAGGAAAAAGCTTTAATCTAATGGTGTTCATGCTACAATTTAAATTATTATATGTGTTGCAGACCTCCTCAAATTCCCTTAAATGCAAGTATGGAGTTTCCAATTCCAAGCCATGAAAAGAAGGTAAAACTTGAATAATACATGGTTTAAAATTAAAATGAGATGCATCTGGAGGAAAAACTATGCATGATGGTGCACTTGTTCTTGTGGGATTTATGTGGTCTCTAAGTGTTCTAACACGATTATTCTTATTTTGAAGTGATTGGTAATTTTCTTCAGCCATATTTTCTGAAAATGATGAGAATACCCTACAAAGTCTACCACTTGATGTACGTGACCACACTCTCATGCACGTGTAGGAATAGAATAAAAGAAAAAAAGAAAACAAAAGAAGAAGAAACAAGAGAAAAGAAACAAAGTTATATACAAGAAAAGTGAAACGAGAAAATAAAATAACTACTATAATTTATATAAGAACTTACCTCCCCGGCAACGGCGCCAAAAACTTGACACAACTAGAAAGTTGATGTCTTCTCCCAAGTGCAGGAGTGTCGAAGTAATAAATAACTTGGCAAGACCAAGGTCGAACCACAGGGAGGTTAATTGTACAAATTATAAATAAAAATAATACAACAACAACAACAACAACAACAACAACAACAATAACAATAACAATAACAATATCAATAATAATAATAATAATAATAATAATAATTATAATAATAATAATAATAAAGAAAAAGAAGAAGATGATGATGATGAGAACTTGGAGAAGGAATATTAATGTAACGATTAAACAATGATAATAAAAATTGTCAAAGTTAGAGATTCCACTAATGGTCTGTCAAACAAGTATAATATAAACTCTTATTATTCAATTGGAAACCACACATAAAGAAGGTTCTAATTGGATTATACATTGTTAACATGATTATATTAGTCATCTTATTTAATTAATGCTAATACTTGTAAATCTCATCAAGCATTCATGATTATAACTTATGTTAACAACAAATCAAGTTCCTTTCATAGCTCAGGTGTCAGTTATACCATACATTATGGGCTATGAAAGTGCCAAGCATTTGTTGTACCAAGTGTTATACAACATAAATCAAGATTAGTCATGTAAGTATCAAACATTAAAGTCCATATTAAGTTTACATTATACTTATTCTCACACCATTAGTGTAGCCTTTTCACCTTGACATAATTAACTTAGCTAGACATAATGAAAGAAAGAAAAATAGATAAACAAAACAAGAACATAAAAGCTAACTAAGTAAAGGAAAGGAAATGAAAAGCATAAACTTAATATTAATGAAAGCAAAGCATAAACATTACAAAAAATACAAAGAGAGAATGGAAGAGCATGATCTTGATCTGAACACCAAGATGCCTACATGCATGGCAAATGCCTCCTTTTATAGGCCAAAATTAGGAACTATTGATTTGATGACTAATTGATGAGTGAGTGGCCAACTCTTGACTTGATGACAATCCTTATCTTTTCTTGTCTGCCCAAAACGTCATTGATAACGTCCAAATTGGAGCCACTTGAAAACATGAAAGTTATAGGTAATTGTCTTAGCTTTATTGTGTAAACAATTCAGCTCATTTGGACTTTTAGAACTCCAGATATGGCCAAAACACTAAACAGTGCTCGGGCTAGAGGACAGATTCGGGGTTGTTTGTTGTTGCTACAATTTGGACTTCCAAATGGCCTTTTTAGATCTTAGGCTCCATATGAAAGTTGTAGGCCTATGTCTTACCTTTCCATCCATATAAATTGGACCTAAATCTGAGATCTATAGCTCTAGATATGACCCAATTACCGAATACTGTTCTGGTTTGGATTGCACCAACATCTCTTTTCTAAGTTTGGCCATCTCTTTATCCTTGCAATTTAAGTTCTTAAAGTCATCAATCAATCCTTTCATTTATGTGATAGGCCTGCATTTAAAATGAATATTTACCACAAATTAAAGGTATCTTATATTATTAGATTTATTATTATAAAACATGCTTTAGTTAAGGAGTTATTGATACTTCAGGTGCAAAATGATGATATAAAACCATGATAAAAATGCACTTTTAAGTACTAATCACAATATCTATTAATTAACTATGTGAGGCAAATAAATTTGTAAAAATATTAGTTTACCTCGAGATTATCCAACAAACCAATTACAGCTTCTCATAAATATGAAATATTCATTATCAATTATCAATGTCCATATAAATTAATACATATAAATTTATGAAAATTACAACTCCGCAATACCATTGATAAAAATTAAAATGGACCTGTTAAACAAGCTATTAATTATTTGAAAACAACACATGTAATTCGGTAAATCAATAAAGTTTCAACAATTTAGAAACAAATATAATTTTACAAAATCTAAAAGAAACCATAACAAGTAAAAACTTATACATTCATATACTATAAGTTTGTTTCAGAAATAACAATGAAACATGTACATATACTAAAAAAACATTACATTTAAATGTTAAAATTTATAAAGATAGATTTACTTAAAAAAGATGATAAAATCCGTCGGTAACTCTGATAATGGATGCTGTGACCACAAAACTTTAAGAAATATAACTTGTTGTGCTGAGAAAAGGGAGATTTTTTTCTTTTTTTTGGGGGGGGGGCTGGTTGTTTGCAGTAAGGGAGAGTTGGGATAGGGAAGAAAAAGGAGAAATAGGGAAGGAGAGGGTCGGCAGAGTGGGCATATATTAACTATTACCGACAGATTCACGGACCGAATTATTCCATCTGTGATTCCGTTAGCTATTCTGATGGTAAACAAGGCACGTCACTGTATGGAGATTTCAGTTTGAATCCCTTGGTGATTCCATCGGCATTTCAAACGGTGAATTGGTCATGTCAACGTACATAGTTGTCGTTTTTTATCCCTTAGTGAATCTGTCAGTAAAATCATCCGCAAAACCACGTTAGCGAACTGCCTTTTTCTTTGTAATTCTAAATATTCTGTCCATCATTCCATCAACAAATACCGACTGAATGTGTTTGTCGGTATATACCGGCAGAATTATGGATAGAAAAAATTTCATCAGTAATTGTGACCTCAAATTAGCGACAGAAGTATTCTGTCGGTAACGTCGTTGGTATTAAGAGAATTTCTGGTAGTGAAGGTTCAAGTTAGATTTTTATGCTAGATGATTTGCAACTTGGGGGGGTTTTGGACGTTATCTAGGCTAGGTTTAATCGTTATTGTCGATGTTTATGTACAATGGCTGATTTTTCACATTAAGAGCAACAAGCTCCTTAAGTGTTTGTTGTTGTGCAACAACCATAGTGTTGACGTGAGCTTCCTTTCATAACTTGCGTAAAGTATTTTCTCTATTTTGAGATCCACCTGCACTTAACTTTGGTTAGTAGAACGGGTTACAGGCATAAATCGTCAAGAAAACTCAAAAGAAACCAACCACACAAGAGATAAAAAACAATGCAAATTGTACAAAATCCTATGTTAAAAAACTAAAATTGCCTAAAAACCCTAGAAAACAGTGGAATTTGGCCACGATAGGGTGGGGCTAGTACTGCAGTAAGCAAAAAATTTTGTTTCTTTTTTTTTAGAAAAAGAAATAACAATTACAACAAATAAAAATAATAGCACAAGAATCAACTAAAATTACTTCCCTGGCAACAGCGCAAAAATTTGTTGTGATGTCGTCGTTGCACAAATTAATTACCTTAGCTTAAAACACAACACACAAAATAATATAGAGCAAGCAAGGGGTCAATCCCACGAGGAAGGTTCAAGTCAGATTTTATGCTAGATGATATGCAATTTGGGGGGGTTTTGGACATTATCTAGGCTAAAGCAAAAGAAATTAGAAAACTATCAAGTGAAATTAAATAAAATCAAAAAATTATCAAGAGAACAAACCTTGGTCGCAAATATACATCCACCTATAAAAATCAGAACTGATCATGGAAACGGAACATCAATTTATATTCTAAATATTTATCTCTTCTTAACATTGGTTACTTAACGGATTCGCCGTATAACTAACCCTAACCATCAAACAACCATAGTGTCTGTACCAGTAATTTAATTCAATGGCAACCTTAAAAACTAGATAAGTTGATTAATCAAGAAACTTAACTATCCACAGTCTATGTTTGATTTGATTGAATGTTCTCCCTAAGATTAATAATGTAGATATGTCACAATTATTAAACTCAGTTGCTTCACAGGTTCATATACCATAACTCTGGTTTTGATATCAAACTTAGCAATAGATTGTCTATAATAATAACTTAGAGTACGCTCTAGCAATTAAAATAAACAATCATAGGAAAAATAAACATAGGAGAACAAATATATTCATCATATAAACTAAAAAGAAAAGGTAAAATAAATCTCACAGTTCTTGAAATCCGAAGGTTTCTGTCTCCTTGCAACCAAGAAAAAGTGTTTAACCTTGCATGTTTGTTGAACAACTAATCAAAAAGAGGGAAGAATATATAATTTCAAGTTTCTTAAAGGAGAGGGGCATTTTTCTCCTCTCGGCTAGCTGCCCCCCTTCTCTTCTTTCATTCTTTTTATATCCTAGTAAACCCTAATCTCTATTTTACAAAATAGTCCTCCCTTAAGTAGATAGTTTACATTTAAGTACTTCAATAACTATTTTTCTAAAAATAGAGAAATAGCCTTGCATGAAATCTTCAAGCTTTGACTTAGAGGAGGTAAATTGCTGAAATAAAACTTAGATATCAGTTTAGATGCTTCAGAACATAATTTGAACTCGTTTCTTCACAAAACCTGTTTGCCGGCAGAATTTAGTTGTCATCTTTGAAAAATATTATCTCCCTCATATGACATCGTTTTTCGCTAAAATTTGGAGTGTTTATGCCTTTGATTCAGGAATCCAAAACAGTTAAGTTTGCATCAATTGGACTTCTGTAGCTCTAGATATTCAAGTTGAAATGATCGGAGGTCAACACTGGTAGATTGTGAGATTTGACTTTGAAGGCTGAGATTTTCATGCTTTTTCTTATTTTATTTTCTTGCCTTAGATTTAAAGAAAGGTATGAATGTTAGCTTTTTAATGCCACTAGAATCACTTTATTTCAACCTTTAGAGTTCACGCTCTGCACAAAACATCGACTGAAGGTTAAATCTCTCAATTACCTCAAATTTATTTCTTTTTGCATAATTTATCTAAAAGTACCTTCAAAATATAAAATAAATAATATCAAGGTATTTTTTATATATAATATAAATAAAACATTAATTAAATATAGATAAAATTATCAAAATATGACTGCATCACTGAACTCACTACAGGTTGTATCAAATAATATGATTGTATTAAGACCACTGCTTCTATTGGGGTGACTAGTAAAGGAGCTAAGGGTGGTGAAGCTGCCAGCTGTGATGATGTTCACGTCAGCTTTGATCCTGATGCTGAGCTGCCTGCTATGGAGAACATTGGGAGAAAGGCAGCTGGGGTGCAGAGCTTGGACCCAATGCATGCTGAGGCCGAGGCAATGGCTGAAGAATGGGAAAAGAGCAAACGACAATACATGCCTCGCAGTAGGGGGCTCTCTGCAGGTGGTGGCCCTCGTGCGACCACTCAGAATTCCAAAGGCAAAGAAATAGCTGGCGGGTCTGTGGCCACGCCTAGGGCACGGGTTTTTGATGGATCTTCAGTACCGATGGCAACAGTAGTGAGACAAGAAGACTTTCCACTAGAGCATCTGGTAGTGATAGGAAATCTCCTACCCCACCTACTCTGTAATGCATTTCTACCGCTGGAATATCAGAGGGCTGAACAACCCCCTAAAACAACAACATGAGGTTGCTAACCTCATGAAGAAAAATGGTATTGATGTCTGTTGTTTTTTAGAAACTAAGCTTGCCTTATCCAAGATTCAATTTATGCACAGGTTTCGGTTGAAAAATTGGAAGTTCCTCTCCAATGTGGATGTTGCACGCTATGCAAGAATTGTTGTGTATTGGAATCCTGCCACTGTTGATACTGAGCTTCTTGCTGTCTCAGAACAAGGACACCATTACAGCTAGACGATGTCTATGGAATGATTTGCGGCAATTGGGCTCCTGCAATGCCTTGGATTATCATGGGTGACTTCAACTCCATTCTCTCTCAGCAGGACAAGTATAATGGTGAACCTAAGCTGCTGCCTGATATGGTCTTATTATGGTCTCTTTTGCTTTGAACATGGTACTTGCTGCTGGGTTCAACGGTTGATGATTAGATGAATATGAGCTGTTATGGCGCTCCTTTCACCCAGGTTTTTGTCTGTTGGTTTTCATCTAGTCTGCTGTGTACTGCTTGCTTGCTGTTGCAGCCCGATTGTTATGTGCTGTACTTTTGGGAAGTATATGACTCGCTTCTTTTGTTGGTTAACTTCAGCACCTATTACACTTATAGGTTCCTAAGTTAACCAATTTCATCCGTGTTCCGTTACAATTTATAGATACAAGTCACTTCAAAAGTGTCAAATGGCAACTATTCAACTAGTGTGTTTGTTCTTACAAAATACAAACACCCGTATCATATCATGTGAATATATAGCTTTTTTCAAAATGTGTGGTCGTGAAATGAATTTTCTTACGCACCTTGTTAGTGCGATGTCCTTGTTACAGTATAAGATAATTTTAAACATTATAAGTAATTTAAAACATAATAATAGATAATTAAAGCAATATTAACATTTGTTTTTCACTCATGGCTTAAAAGAGTATAATTCTTCTATTTTCCCCATAATTATGTAATACCGCTCTTATTATTCTGTCTATTACCGAGACTAATTACAATACTCAAACCCGGTTTGTAACAACCTGGTTTTTCAAGCCCCAAACAACAGTAATATTTGTTTTTCTTTATACTTGACACACATTGTGTCAGTAATCGGTGAGCCTGTTTCCTCACATCTTCAAAATATAATTTATATATCAACAACAATCAACATTTCATTTAAAAACGAATTTTACATAAACATATAATATTATGTTTGCATGATTAGAAGTTCACATTAAAATTATACATATATAGACATGAGTTAGCATTCCTATCCTACTAATAGTCATCATGAATTTAAACAAAAGGAGCCAATAAAAGTTATATGTTTAGTTCATTGATTCATACAAAAAACATCATGATTTAGAATGAAACTACATGATTCCTTGCAAAAGATAGGTGCCCGTGTATTGGGTTTCCTAGGCATCTGATTGATGTGACAACCCTGTTGCCGAGGAAAACATTTAAGAGAATGCAATTACTTAATAATAATAATGATAATTAAACGGTCTGGCAGTTTAATGAAGCATTAACATTATCCCATGTTTGATGCATGATATTTATAGTTTCTTCATGTACTTGTATAAACAACTTGTAGTACATATAGATACACTAATTCTTGCAATCAACCATAATCTTAAACCCGACTATCCTCTTAAGGCATCATTTACTGAGATTAACCTTTCACTCACCCCAGACATCCACTTCGGATGCCATCAACCAAAGTTAATCAATCGTTATCCCGGTCATCCAATCAGATCCCTTTAGCCGAAACTAATCAATCACTTGTCCTGGTCATCTGTTTAGATACCATTAGTCGAAGCTAATTGTTTATTTGTCTCGATCATCCATTCGGATGCTATTAGCCTAGGCTAATCAGTCCTTTGTCTCGGTCATCCCTTCGGATGCCATTAGCCAAAGCTAATCAACCATTTGTCAACATTTAAACACTTGACAATCTGATATCTATACTAACACAATATGGTAACATTCATGATAAAGTATCTCATTATTTAATGTATGAAAAAGGAAGGTGAAAGTCACCTATCTACTCCACCTATGGGTTGTTCTTGTCTTGACGATGGTCCAATCCCGACCGCACCACCTAAGACATCAATGGCCACAAATTAGTGCATTTGTATTTTAAAATCACATTCGTCACCACACTTATTTCAAGAGTTCATATGTTCACATTCAAGTGTTCCACATTTCACACAATCATACCATGAAATTGTTAATAGCATTTAAGTCATTTCTGCCTAGGAGGCTTATTGTAGAAATCGGCGCGAGAACTGGTTCACTGCAGGCTATCTAATTTGGCAGCGAAAACTGTTTCACTACAGGCGGTCATTTCGGCATCGAAAACTAGTTCGCTGCAGGCTGCCAATTCGGCAACAAAAACTGTTTAACTGCTGGCGCCACAATTTTGGCAGTAAATGCTAACTCGTAGCAGACAATTCAGTTTCGACAGCGAATCACAATTTCACTGCATAACACACAATTCGGCAGCGAATGCTAATTCACTACAGCCAACATAGTTTTGACAGCAAATCACAATTTCACTGTAGAACACATAATTCGGCAGCGAATGCTAATTCATTGTAGAAAACTTAGTGTCAGCAGCGAATCACAAATTCGCTACAAACAACTCAATTTTGGCAACGAATGCTAATTCGCTGCAGCTGACATTGTTTCAATAGCCAATCACAATTTTGTTGTAGAACACACAATTCGGCAGCGAATCACAATTTCGCCCCAACACAACTCAATTTTAGCAGTGAATGCTAATTCGCTATAGCCGACACAGTTTCGACAGTGAATCACAATTTCACTTTAGAAGACTCAATTCGGCATTGAATGTTAATTTGTTGCAGAAGACTCAGTTTCGGGAGCGCATCACAAATTCACTGCAGACAACTTAGTTTCGGTAGTGAATGCTAATTCGTTGCAGTCAACACAGTTTCGGCAGCGAATCACAATTTCGCTACAGAACACACAATTTGGCAACGAATGCAAATTCGCTGCAAAAGACTTAGTTTCGGCACCAAATCCTAAATTCGCTACAGAAAACTGAGTTTCGGCAGCAAATGCTAATTCGTTATAGCCAACATAGTTTCGACAACAAATCATAATTTCGCTGCAGAACACACAATTCGGTAGCGAATGCTAATTCACTGTAGAAGACTTAGTTTCGGCATCGAATCACAAATTCGCTGTAGACAACTGAATTTCGGCAGCGAATGCTAATTCGCTGCAACCAACACAATTTTGGCAGTGAATCACAATTTCGCTAAGAACACACATTTTGGCATGAACACACACCACACATGCTGCAACAACCCCATCATATAAACTGTCACTAAGTTCCAACAAAACACACACATTGAAACCATCAATTTCAACACATAATCCTTCAACAAATCCCAATTGAACACAAACATTGGAAACCATCAATTACAACATATAATCTTTTAATAATTTCCAGCAGAACACATACATTGAAACCATCAATTTCAACACATAATCTTTCAACAAATCCCAACAGAACACACACATTGAAACCATCAATTTTAGCACATAATCCATCATCAAATTCCAGCAGAACACACACAAGGCATTCTCTACTAGTTTGGTTTAGGTTTCTGTTGGGAAAGAGAAAGGAAAGAGCAACATGCAATTGTAGCATACAACTTTCAAAAGACCATGGGTCACCTTCTCTCTCCTCCTTATATTTATACTCCCCATTAAATGAGGTGGGGTGTTTGGGGTTGGTTTAGGTGTGTTCTTATCCTTGTTTTGGTCTATCCAAAACTGGTTTTACCCCTCCCTCCCAACTCCTTAAGACAATTTCAAAAAACCGTGTCGCTGCCTATTCAGAAATCGACAGCGAAAACTACGTCGTTGCTGATTCAGGAAATCAGCAGCAATGGTGGAGTCATCAATTCTCTCTCTCTCTCTCTCTCTCTATATATATATATATATATATATATTATATATTCTTTTGGGCGTTTACACGGTCATCCATTTTAGATGCGGTTACTGAAACTAACTCTCAAACTTAACCCGGTCATCAACCCAGGATGCCATTAGCCGAAGCTAATCATCAATCACAACCTCGTCATTCATGTCAGATGTCATTAATCAAAGCTAATCAACAAACATAACTCGACCATTCCATCTTAGATGCCATTAGAAGAAGCTAATAATCAAACACAACCCGGTCATCCTTCTAGGATGTCATTAGCTGAAGCTAATCATTAATCATAACATGATCATATGTATCGGTGCCATTAGCCATAACTAGTCATCAATCACAACCTTGTCATTCATTGTAGATGTCATTAGCCGAATTTAATCATCAATTACAACCCAGCCATCTGTCTCGGATGCCATTAGCCGAAGCTAATAACCAATTTAGTCAAACATTTCATAGATGGTTTATGTAATCACTATAAAATAATAATATATTCTTCGTAATGCTCATTAAAAAAATTTATAATAGTTTAACATTCATTACATTATAATAATAGATCTTTTGTAATACTCATTCAAACATGCTGCAATAGTTTAACATTCATCTAACATCACAATAGATCCTCTAAATTATTCATACAATCATTTCGTTACAATTTATCTGTAAACCCTGGGAAAAATAAATAAATAAATAAATAAATAAATAAAAGTGAAGAAATTCATGCATATGGTTAAATAAAAACAAGAATTAAGAAATTTTTGAATATAAATTTTCGGGCAAAATAATTCAAGATATTATAATAAACCCGATACTATTAAGGGTTGGATTTAATTGATGAGAATAATATACTTAAGGGAAAAAGAGGGCCTAAATGCAAATAAAGGAAATTATAGAGTATAAATACCCTCTCCTCACCAAAAACAAAATCTATAAGAACCATAAGGAAAGAAAATAGAGAGTTTTGTACCCATTCTTGCAAAATCAAGAGAGAAACACTAAAATTTCAAGAACCCACCCAAGATTAAGGGTATATAGATGGGATAAACACTTGTGTGCAAGGGATTAACAAGAAAATTAAACAAGAAGAAAAGAAAGGAGGGAGTTGAAAATCTTCAACTAGTTGAATATCAAAATCTTAATTCGTACCGGGTAAGGTGTTCTAAACATGATCTTACAAATTCATTTTAAATTTGATTATGAATTGATGCCTTGATATTGAATTATAAGTTAGGGTTTTTAGACATGAATTGGGAAAAAATATTTGTTGTTAAAATTAAGTTAATTCATGTGTGGTATGTAGTTTATGAAAATATTGTGTGAAGGAAGGGGGTGACGACTCTGAACAGACTCATCTCCTGACTTTCGATGAGATTTCAGGTAGGAGGATGAGGGAATTAAGATCGGGTTCTTTCATAGAAATTATAGATTTGAATGTTAGCTAACCAAGGAAATTGGTCTTGCTCAATTTGGAGATGTAGAAAGCTATAGGTTACCAACCAAGACTAAGTCATGATTGATTATTTAGGGCAGTAGGATTGATTAGTTATGGGTTACCAACCAAGACTAAATCATGATTGATTATGTAAGGCAGTAGGATTGATTAGTTGATGAGCAATTTTGACTATCTTGGAGGCATAACTGGGTTCTCCTTTCTTAGAGAACTTGTAGCCTAGTGTCTTAGCTTTCTAATGAGATTAATCTCACTTAAAATGGAGTTTTAGAACTTTAGATATAGTTAAAAATCTGATGAGTGTTTAGATAGTAACAGTTCACACATCTAGACAATAACAGTTGGACAATAATAGTTTAATGTCTAGACAGTAATGGTTGGACAGTAACAGTACAAATGTCTTTTGTTAGGGGAGATCATGAGACAGGCGAAGCAGGTATGTGATTTTCCTTCTATTTACACTTATACAATTTAAAATTCTTCTAATAAATGTAATTACAATAAATATTATATTAAATATAAATAAAGTCTAGCGTATTTTAAAACTTGAAACCAAATTGCTTTCCTCTAGAGTTGCTTGTATGCATAGATTGAAAGTACTTTATAGATGCAGATGCAGCTAGGTTGAAAGTCCTCAGGCGAGATGCAACTAGGTTGAAACCACCAGCAAACACAAGGGAATCAACTTCAAGGAGGAGGAGAGTGTCTCTCTCTAAACCGGCGTGACTGAAAGCTCTCTTTTTCTTTTTTTTATCAATTGTAAGAAATTTTATAAATATAAATTAGTCTAGCTGGAGAACCAGCAGGGCAGATATACACATGTACAGAGCGAAGTTAACAGGAACAGGCTCCTTGAAAGCATAATAGAATAAACACAATCCAATGAAAACAAAACATCGGTTATCTTGGAAACCCAAAGAGTACAGGTGCCTAGGATAACCAAGCAAAATAGACTCCACCTACCATCACAAAAAGAACCCATACTCATCTACATAAAATAAGAATAGCAGCAGCACAGACTTGAATCCACTAACCACTTGCACAAGCAACCAAAAACCTGAAAAGACCTAGCAAATCAATAACAAAAAAGAAAACTCCCATGACCATTGTAGAACCCATCAACCAACATGCAGAAGGAAGTGATCCTTTTCATGGAAATGAAAGATTATATAAAACAAGATTTGGAATCTCCTGAAAATTGTATCAACTCCCCTGGTTTTCCCATCAAAGACCCGCTTGCTTGTTTCTTTCCTCCTATATGAGATACACCGTGATTGGTGAACCCACTAGCGGGATGAAATTATATACATGGACCAGAAAGCGACCCTCACCATTAGACCAACTGCTCATCAAAGTTATGCTCGCCCCTGGGTTTCCACAATGCTGAGAGATAAGGTCCCTGATAGTAATAATAGACTTTCAAAATGGGGAGGAAGATTAGTGGGCATGGACCGTCCAAATAGCGCCACTGCTCAAATAGAAATGGTGCACCCAACGAATCCAAACTGAATCTATTTTGAGATGAATATTCCAAAGTTGCTTGGCAAGGAAGCTTTTGTTATGGGCTTTGAGATCAAATAGACCAAGACCTCTTTCTACCTTAGGCTTGCAGATAGATTTGCAAGCAACCAAATCAGAGTTACTTCACTTGACATCACTAGTCCATAAGAAGTTTCTGTAGATACTAATAATTTTCCTGATCACAATATCCGACATGGGGAAAATATTCAGCCAAAAATGAACCTTCCCAAAAAGAACAGACCGAAGAAGCTCCAAACACCTAGCATATGTGAGATGTTTGCCAATCCATCCTTGGACTGACAACTCCAAATCCTGTAGAAGCTGTGAGAACTGGCTGGCTAGCAGTCTTTGAGGACTTAGAGGAACCCCAAGGTAGGAGAAAGGAAAACTCCCTTCTCTGAAGCCAGAATCAGAAATAATGGATTGCTTTTGAGCATTACTAACTCCCCCAAAGAAGATGGATGATTTTTTTGGATTTATGTCCAAACCTGAAGTCTGGCTGAAGAGTGTGAGCTGTTGAAGGTAGCAATGAACTAAAAAGGAGTCACCACGAGAGAGAAGTAAAACATCATCTGCAAAAGCAAGGTGACTAATGCCCTAAACCCCGCATTTTGGATGAAATTGAAATCCCACCTGCTGGGAGGCCAGCTTGAGCATCCTGGAGAAATATTCCATACAACAAATAAAAAGATAGGGGGACAAGGTGTCTCCTTGTCTAACACCACTTTGCCCCATGAAAAACCCATGAAGGTCACCATTCACTGCAACTAAGAAAGAGGCTGTGGAGACACACCACATAACAAGAAGAACAAATCTATCTGGAAAGCCAAGATGCCGAAGAAGATTTTTCAAGAACTCCAACTGAACAGAGTTGAAGGCCTTCCTAAAATCAACTTTCAGTAGACTGCGGGGAGACGAACGCTTCCTGCCATACTATCTAAGAAGTTCCTGGACAAGATTAATGTTGTCACTCATAAGCCTGCCACCTAGAAAAGCATTCTACATGGGACTAACAATGTCTGTTAAAGCCTGAGCTAGAAGACTAGCTAAAATCTTTGCAATCACCTTATAAATCAAATTACAGTATGAGATTTGCCTGAAATCTGATGTAGAAGAAACATTAGCTAATTTGCGAACCAAAGCTATAATTGAATGGTTAACCTGTTTAAGAAGCCTGCTAGAATGGAAGAAATCCTGAACAGCAGCACTGAAATCCCCCCTCCCCACAACATTCCAGGCTTGCTTGAAGAAATAGGAAGAGTAGCCATTAGGCTTGGGAGCTTTGTCATTCCTAATATTAAATACTGCCTTCCGAATGTCCTCATGTGAAACCAGAGAATAAAAGGAGGTCATGAAAGTATGTTGGTGTTAATGATGTGAACTTCTGCTTGTGTTTGATGAAATGGCAGGATAATACATTAGGATGATGTTATGTGTAGAATTAAGTTGTCTTTAAACCTTAAAGAGAATGCTAGAACAAAAAAAAAAACCATGTTATGTTGATGCCTAATTCCATTGTGTGATTGATGAAATTGCATGTTTATGTGCCATGTGAATGAAATTGTAACTGCAGTAGAAACGAGACTCCCTCTAATAATGTTTTGGTTCATCGATGTGTTGAAGTGGTGTGTGTGATTGTGAAATGAGAAAGTGAGCATGTATTTGTAAATTGTATTGGTACAGAGCCACAATGCAACTAAGAATGCATGGATATATATATATTAGCTATGATGTTATAATGAATGGATTGAGAAAACCTTGCTAAATGAACTTATATTGATGTTGTGTTGTTTGATGATAAATGATGAGTGGAGTGTGATTTGGGGAGTCCTATGTCCAACTCGGGTGAGAAGCATGAGTAGAGGGAAGCCTAGCATTAGCCTTACGCTTGGTAAAAAAAGAGTAATGAAACCAGAAATGATCCATTGCTCTTGCTAATTTTTGAATCAGCAACGACAAGGGTTGCATTGATGATTTCTAAATTGATAGTGACTCAATTTTCATCAAAAAAATTTACTTCTGTCGCAACTGTGTTGTCTGCAGCAAATCAGTGTTCATGCTAAAACTGTGTTGTCTATAGCAAATCAGCGTTTTCTGCTGAAATTATATTGTCTGCAGCGACCTAGCTTTCACTGCTGAATTGTGTAGGCTACTGAATTGTGATTTAGGGCGTGAACTAGTATACATTTAGTGTATGTTAAGATCCCGAGTAAAGGGATCGCCATGTTTGGACTAAAATACATTTAGTTTATATCATAAACATTGTGGTTAATAGGGGAGACTCCGTCAAAATTTTGGTAGACTTTAATACAAACACCATGAATAGATATAGAAAAAAATTAGTCACTTTGTTTATCAGTTAACATGATATCGTTGCTTTATCCTGTATATGGGGATGTTAGAGTGTTATACTAAATGCTAAACTATCATGAATGCTTGTAAGAGCATTACAAAGGATCTGCCATTGTATTATATTGAATTTTAATTGTCATGAATGGTTGTATGACTATTACAAAGGATTTACCATTGCATTATACTGATTGTTAATTGTCATCAATGGTTGTATGAATATTATGAAGGATCTACTGTTGCATTATACTGAATGTTAATTGTCACAAATATGTTCTATTTTAGTGAATGTTAATTATCACCAATGGTTATATGAGTATTATAGAGGATCTGCCGTTGTATTATACTGAATGTTAATTGTCATGAATGGTTGTATGAGTATTACAAAGGATGTGCCGTTGTATTATACCGATTGCTGAATCAACAGCGACGCGGTTTTTGTTGCCAATTTTTGAATCGGCAGTGACACAGACTATTGATTTCTGAATCGGCAGTGACACTATAAAACTTAACAAAAAATAATGTGGGACCAGCCTATCCTAGGGGAGAATGGAAATAGAAACAAACCCAAAATAACCCAAAAGGGAGATAAGGACAGCCTTGGTCCAGCGCCCAAACACCGTAGCACACTTATAAGGGCTATAAATACAAGGAGAGAGAAAGGGTGACTCTTCACTCTTCCCAATATGAGCTGCATACACTTGCCCCACTTTCCTCTTCCTAAAATGAGCTGCATGCTCCTGCCCTTTCCTCCTCCCCAAAGAGAGCCCAACAAACTCTACTGCATGTGCTTTCTTAGGCATGAGAGAGAGAAAAGAGAGCTATAGGAGGGATGAACACCTGTAAACATGAAAGGAGAGGGAGTCTAGAACCGGTGGGAAGTTGATTGGAGGGGAGAAATTGAGAGGTAAGAAGAAGAAGAAGAAAAACCAAGTGAAGAAGGGGAAAATGTTGTTAACCTCTTTCCTAAAACTACTTAGATTTGTGAGGTATGAACCATGCCACATCTCCATCTATTCTTGGGACCTTGGGGTAGAAAAAGAAGAAGAAAACCCTAAGAAAATGACCTAGGATCCTTACACCAATTGTTAAAGAAATCTAGTCTAGAAAGAGGGACAAAAACGAGGCTAATTTAGGGGACCTAATTCCAGAATATTTAACAAAAGAAATGAGCAAATCTGAATGCACAAACTTGGAAAGTTGGCCAGCCTTGGTGAGGGTTGGACAAAATATGGAATAAAGGAATAAAATGCATTCATGACAACCTTGTTAGAGAAGTTAGATCATGTGAAACTGAAACGGAATTATACTTGTGTTAATGGTGTGATTTCTGCATATTTGGTTGATGAAGTTATATGAAAATATGTTGAAATGATGTAAGTGCAAGCTTGTGTTAATAAATCTTGAAGAAACATGCTATAGTAGAAACAAAAATTACATTCATTTAATGCTTTTGTTTTGTTGATATGATGAATGGACATGTGTAGTTGTGAATCAAGGGGATATATATGTAATTGTAAATTGTGATTGTGAGTGTGCTTGTGAAAAAAGTGATGGAATTACATGAACATAGGTCAAATGAATGAAGATATGGTTGTGACAAATTGTGGTGATTATACTTGCGGAAATGAAATCGATTAAGTGTATGTGCAAAATTGTATTGATGATCAAGCCTTAGGAACATGTCAAAGCTAAAATGGAAATCGTCTCATGATAATGTGTTGATTCTGTTGTGTGATGAATGAATTTGTATGACTTGAGCTAGTGGTTAGAAGAACCTAAATCGAATATGCATGTTGAGATTTGGTTGTGTTGTTCATGCCTTGTGATAGGAATTTCAACATGCATATTCGGTATGTGTTCAAGTCTCGGTTAGGATCCTAGCGTAAGCCTTATGCTTGGCCAAAGGGAAGAAGTGAAATAAAAAATGATTACATTGCTGCTACGAAATTCTTAATCGGCACTGACAAGGGTTGCATTGATGATTTCTAAGTCAGCAGCGACTCAGTTTTCATTAACAATTTCTATGTCTCCAGTGAATTAGTTTTCGCCGCCAAACTGTATTGTTGAATTGTATGTCAACAGTGAATCAGTTTTCACTATCAAATTCTATACATAACCAGCAAATCAGTTTTTGCTGACTAATTGTATGTCACTAATGCAACCAAATTATTTGATAGTTTCACCCATATTTAACTAGTGTTTTTCCTATGTTTTATATATAAAATTTTTGATATTTTTTTATTTATTTTTTGAAGGCACTATTGGATGAAAGATGCAAAATGAAGTAAATTGGAAGTAATTGATAGATTTGACCTTCATTCGATGTTTTGTGTAGAGTGTAAGCTCTAAAGGTCAAAATGAAGTGATTCTAGTAGAATTAAAAAGCTAACATCCATACCTTTCTGGAAATATAAGGCAAGAAAATAAAATGAGGAAAAGCATGGAAATCGCATCCTTCAAAGTCAAATCTCAGAATTTGCCAATGTTGACCTTTGGCTATTTCAACTTGAATAGATGGAGCTACAAATCTCAAATTGATGCAAACTCAATTGTTTTGGATTCTTGACTCAAAGACTTGTTTACGCTCCAAATTATGAGTTTTAAAAGATGTCATTTGAGGGAAATATGAGTTTTAAAAGATGACAACTGAATTTTGCCAATAAATAGGTTTCGTGAAGAAACAAGTCCAAATTATGTTTTGAAGCATCTTCCATCTTGAGGAGTAGTTGTTCAATAGATATGCAATGCTAAACTCGTTTTCTTGGTTGCAAGGACACAAAGACCTTTAGATTTCAAAAACTATGAGATTTATTCTTCCATTTATTTTCAGTTTATATTATGAATGTTAATAGTTATGAATGGTTATATAAGTATTATGAAGGATCTATTATTGTGCTCTATATAGTACTAAATTGTTATAAATTTTTGTATGAGTATTACAAGGGATTATTGATGTATTGTATTGAATGTTAACTTTCATGAATGGTTGGATGAGTAATACAAAGGGTCTACTGTTGTGTTGTACTGAATGTTATACTATTATGGAATGTTTGCTTGTGTATTACAAATAGGATTTATTATCATCTTTACTGAATGTTAAACTATTACGGAATGTATATACGAGTATTACATAAGGTCTACTATTATGTTATAGTGAATGTCAAATTGTTATGAATTGTTTGTATGAGCATTTCAAAGGATATATTATCATGTTATAGTTATTTCATAAACCACCTTTGGAACATTTGATTGGTTAATGATTAGCTTTGGTTAATAGCCTCCTAGAATGATGATCAGGTTGTGTTTTATGATTAGCTACGGCTAATGGCATTCGAGATGGATGACTAGGTTGTGATTGATGATTAATTTTGGCTAATGGCATCCTAAGACAATGACCGAGATGAATAAAAAAATTGATGCGTTCATGTGTACTATGTTTTGTATATACCAAGTATATGAAAAAACTATGATTGTTATGCTTTAAACATAGAATAACGTTAGTTCGGTTAACGATATTCAAGAAAGATGACCGGGTTTGAGTATTGTAATTAGCCTCGATAATTGACAAATTATTAAGGGTGTTATTTACATAAGTAAGGATAAATGGAAGAATTATGCTCTTTTGGTCTATGAAAGAAATGTACTCTTAATATTGATTTATTATGTTTTTTTTAAATTGCTTATAATGCCTGAAATTACCTTGTGCTGTAACAAGGACATCATACCAACATGGTGTGTAAGGAAATTTGTTTCGCAACTCACACATTTTGAAAAGAACTATCTATTCGAATGTTATGGGTGATATGAGTTTTGTATAAACATATATGATAATCACTTAATTAGTCATCTAACCCCTTTTGTAAAGACATGTAATGAAAAATTGAAATGGAACATGGATATGTATGTGTGAACATGTAGATATGATGTGTATGAATATACATATGTGGTATTCTTCTTATGATGATGTTATGCTATGAAATTACATGAGGTCAGGATAATGAAAGTACTAATTGTTTAACTTGCCATTCATCACTCTTGTAAGAACTCATGATCATAACGAGACTAGAATAGGAATGTGAATTTATGAGTATGTCAATATGATGTAATGTGAACCTATGACTATGAAAATATATTATTATGGGCATGTGTATTGAGTATCTGTTTTATGGGAATGTTGATTTATGTTGTTCTACTTTCATTACGCCTTGTTGATGAATGGAATGTTGTAGATTGATATGGTGAAAAACATTTGGAACCTAGCGATTTAAAAAAAAATTGATCGATTTTGGCCTTCAAAAAGTTGAGTTGTTACATCTTGTTTGGAATAAAAGGGTAAAATCTCATTTGATTATGATTTCCAATATGAATACGAATCGTGAAAGCGTGGCCTATCAATCATTTAGACCTTCAAAATTTAAAGTTAGAGGTGTCATAAAAGATACCACAAGGATAACTAGCTTGTAGCAGCCAAGCGTTCATAGCGACGTTGCTTTTTAATTCTTTGATGTTGGCTCTTCCTATCATTGTGAAGCAAAATTCATCAAGTGTTAGATTGTTCACCCACCAATAGGGAACTTGAGCTTGGAATCCAACCTAGTATGAGAGGAACCGTTGATTCGCACAATTGGTCATCATGCTTGGTTGAAAAGCTAGTGGTGCGAAACTACCATGCGTTGAATTATGTTTGAATATTTCTAAGTTAGAAGTTGGGCTAGATGTGATGCATGTGCCCGCTGTCTGATTTCCAACCTACAATAGGGGCCTCTTAGCCCCGAAGGCACATGTTGTTGGCTAAGCCCTCATGGTGAAAGAGTCAAGTGGGCCGACATGAAGTACAATTCCCACAGAGCGATTACTAGAATCCTTTGTAAAAGACTTAAATATATGAAGGGGTATTGTAAGTGGCAGAGTGGTCTTGTTGTCACGATCCACTGGGATTCAGCCCCATGTTGCTCTAATTCGTCCCCTCCGAGCCCCTCTAGGGGCTCAATGTTGTGGAGGTTGGGATGCGATTGGGCATCGTTCCTAACAGCTCAAGGCTAGAATGTGCAGGGGTGGGAGAAAAAGGAGGGCAATGCACAAGGAATAGGAGTCTCGAACAAGGCAAGGGGTCGCAAGGCCAGTACTGGTAAGACTCTTAGAGTTCAGGCCCAAAAGCAACGCGGACTAGGGCATGCCATAACTTGGCTTTGAAGATGTTTCCTACCGAGAACATGGCACCGAGACTCTCATAGTCCAAGGCTTAACAAAAAACGTTATTGCTTGAAGACATCGCGGTAGTGGCAGCCCAAGAAATATTGTCAATAGAATTGATAGCAATGTTGAAATCAATAGTGTTGGCTTATTGGCTTGGTGGGTTGATGCGGTGGGAACATGGGCAACAGACAATGAAAGTAAGAGTTTTTTCGAGGCTGCTAGGAAAAATTCTCCTCGGGATGGCCGGGTTAGATTATCCAACGGACTGCATGGCAATCATGCCCACGAAAGTCATTCAATTCTCTACCCTATCAACATAACTCTTGATGTACTATTTGCTTATTCAGAAGAAGAGATCTATGCTCCTCGGGATGGTCGGGTGAGATGACCCGGCGGCTCGCGTGGCCATTTCTTAACCCTATCAACATAACTCCTGATGTACTATTTGCTTTTTTAAAAGAAGAGATCTATCTCTTCATCCTCGATCAGCCAAAAACGCTCCTCGGGATGGCCGCGTGAGATAACTTGACGAACAACGCAACCATCGTGCTTGTAATGAGTCATTCAATTCTGTACCCTATCAATATAACACTGGAAGTACTATTTGCTTATTCGGAAGAAGAGATTTATCTCTTCATCCTCGGCCAGCCAAAAATGCTCCTCAAGATGGTTGGTGAGATAACCTAGCAGACCACGTGACCATCATGTCTACGATGGGTCATTCAATTCTCTGCCCTATCAACATAACTCTCGATGTACTATATTTTCTTTTTTAGAAGAAGAGATCTCTTCCTCCTCAGTCAGCCAAAAATGCTCCCTAGGATGGCTAAGTGCGATAACTCAATAGATCGTGCCGCCCATGATGCATCATTCAAATCACTACCCTATCAGCTATAAATATCGATGGTAGGATTAGAGGCCTACCATGGTGGTGATATTCAAAGCACTGGGCAGAAATCACATTGTGTGAGCATCTGCAGGGACCATCACAATGCTTTGTTTTCATTAAACAATTGAATTGCCCTTGTCCATACCAGTTCTGAGTTGACTATTCAACACCTAGGGAAGGCCCTAAAGGGGTCGTTCCCAGTTTATCCGTTGGCTAGCACGCGATGACTCGCTATTGCTGTTGGAGCAGCTCAAGCTTGCCGAGGTTACAAATCCATTTTACCTACTAGAGGGTGTTCACCTTGGAGACCTGATATGGTTATGAGTATGACTGGGCATGAGAGGCACTCGGTCCTCTAGATTTTCAAGGGCCACTAGGGGTGTGCTAGACTCCACGTGACATGTGGTGCTCTTCCAGCCACTAGACCCTACCTTTAACTAAGTTGTTTCTAAGGTGGGTGGGCTATTAAATTGAAAAGATAACTCTTCTCGAGGCCCCCGCTGACATCTCCAGACTCCCTAATATTATTGTCAGCCCGTCATGTCCTAATTCAGGAATTTTAACCCGATTCCTTTTTGAAGCTAGTGCGTGAACGTGCTGTCGGACTGGCTTCCCCAATTTTTTAGGATCAACTATCCCATATGCAAGTGTTGTTCACATTAAACCTTTCCTTTCTTTGGTCTTCAAAGTTCTCATTTGAATATTTGTTACTACCACCAAGATTTGCGCCTCAGGTTTTGTAGCGACCACCACGCCCTCCTACTTATCAAAGCCTGGTGCTTGCCCTAACAGCCAAGTATAGGTCACGTGCTTTAGCATAATCCATTTTCAAGGCTAATTGATTTGGCAAGTGAGTTGTTATACACTACTCAATAGATTTCAACTTCCATGAACATCATCCTACTATCTTAATCGACCAACACCCTTTGTGGGTTCTAGGTTAGCGTGCAGTTGGGCACCATAACCCGGCTTCGAATTCATCCTGCATTGCTAGTTCTCCAGCTATCCTAAGGGAAACTTCAGAGGAAACCAGATACTAGATGCAAGTCAGATGAATGATTTGCACGTCAGTATTGTTATGGGCCTCCACCAGAGTTTCCTTTGGCTTCGCCCTACTCAGGCATCGTTCACCACCTTTTAGGTCCCGACAACCATGCTCTCACTCAAACCCTTCTCAGAAGATCACGGTCGGTCGGTGGTGCAACCCTCGAGGGGATCCCGCTAGTCAGCTTCCTTACACCTTATAGGTAACTCTACCGTTGACTCAAACACATATCAGACTCCTTGGTTTGTGTTTCAAGATGGGACGATAGGGGAGCCCACAGGTCAATGCTCGGAGCGTGCATATGTTGAGACACACTATGATGGCGAGCACTACAGTCCACAATCATGATGATGGCATCTCCGCGGGCGTTTCAAAGGCCTAGGTTTAGGTCGCCACCATGATCCATATCAATCCATACCCTATGTCAATCGATGAACTATTCATAACTATTCCACATTCGACTGGGGCACATCACTAGCCCCATCCACTTCCCTCCCAATAATTTCAAGCACTCTTTGACTCCTTTTTTAAAGTCTTTTTCATCTTTCCCTCATGGTACTTGTTTGTTATCAGTCTCTTTCCCGTATTTAGCTTTGGATGAAATTTATCACCTGATTAGGGCTGCATTCCCAAATAACCCGACTTGCAAATAGCACCTCGTGGTGCGACAGGGTCAAGCCATGATGATAAGCTAGGCATTTCCTGGTTCGCTCGCCGTTACTAAGGGACTCTATGTAAGTTTCTTTTCCTCCGTTTATTAATATGCTTAAACTTAATGGGTAGTCCTGCCTGACCTAGGGTCACAATGAGAGCATCCTAGAAAGTTGATGCCCGAGGGTCCAGAAGATCCTGGGGGCGACAAGCACGCACACGATTATGTCCGAAGGTGTTTCAACCATCACTAGTCATGGCAACTATCACCAAGGACTTGATTTTAGGCCAACCACGAGAAAAAGCATACGGAGACCAGTATCTGCCCCAGCTCTCGTGAGCCGAGGGGAGTGGAGGCAATGATGTGTGACACCTAGGCAAACGTGCCCTCTATCAAGAGGCCTTAGGAACTTGCGTTAAAAGACTCAATGGTTCACGGGATTCTACAATTCACACCAAGTATCACATTTAGCTACGTTCTTCATCGATGTGAGAGCCGAGATATTTTTTATGGAGAGTCATTTAGATTATCACCAGAAGAAGGCGAACCCTTCTAGTACTCAATTTCCTTAGCGCTTCTCGTGTTGGGGTTTGTTTGCGAGCCTCGTAGAGCATAGATGCATCCCTCCATAGCCTAGCTTGTTATGTCACGGGTTCGCGGGTCATTTTTCTAGGCAGGTTTCGACAATGATCCTTTCACTGGTTCACCTACAGAAACCTTGTTATAACTTCTCCTTTATTTATATGATAAGGTTCAGTGGACTTCTTGCGACGTCGTCGACGTCAAACCGCCCACGTTACTGCTATCCGAACACTTCACCGGACCATTCAATCAGAAATGATCACCATAATGCAAGGTTGGGACAATCTTTCTAGGCCTTTCATAGGTCCTGCTTATGAGTTTTTAAGGTTTAGAGGAACCCTGGTGTCGTGGGTTAAGGTTGTTTGGGAACCTTGGTGTTTACCAAGGTATAGTTTCATTCTCTAACTTGCTCTGCTTGGGAGGCTAAGAATGCAAGACAAGCTTCACTTTGTTGATATTGATGCTAGTTGTATATTTTGTCAGGATCACGAGGAAAGCCATAGTCATTTATTTTTTGCTTGCAGTTGGACATCCCAATTGTGGTCAAAGGTTAAGTCTTGGCTTTGGCTTTGCAGGAATATGCCCTCTGTTAGTAGTGTTGTTCGGGGCCTTAATTTCAACGGGAAAAACATAGTTGCAAGAATGAAAAGGTCTCCCTCAGCATTGTTGTATACTTGATATGGGAAGAAAGGAATAGAAAAGTCTGTGATAACTCCTGCACTTTGGTCGACCCTTTATTTCTGAGATTTCAAGTTTTATTCTTCATGATATTGCACTTTCATGAGTGCAATCACCCTCAAATTACTGTCAGCTAACTGTATTGGTGGTTGTCTTGGATGAACTCTTTTGTAGGAAACTATCTTCTCTTTAGTTTAAAGTCCTTCAAGCTGCATTGCATATGTCTCTTGTTGCTTCCTTTTATTGCTGCTTCTCTTGCAGATTTGATGTGTTGCATGGTGCTCATGTTATTATGCATATGCTTTTGTGTTTCTTGCTCCAATTACTGCCTAGGATGTTTATTTGACTATACTTTTGTTTTGTGTTTGGTTAGGAACCTTGTATTTATGGTTCCCCACATAACCATTGTCTATTATTCCTAGCTTATTAGCTTCGGCTTTGTTGTAAAGTTCTATCAAGGAGTTTGTTCCCTACTTTTGTAAATTAGTGTATACAAACTTGCTAGTTGCCCGACATTGTAAAATTTTGATATATTAATATACTTACATTTTGATCAAAAAAGAAAGAGCTCTTAGTCATGGCTATTAATAAACAGAATTTAAAGCTCCCTCCCTCCTAGATTAAGCAAATTCCAAAGGGGTTTCGATTTAACCTAATTATATTGGGTAAAGACTTGGTCTCGCCTCCAACCAACCAAGCTTCGGCGGTTCCAGAATTTTCAAATCTTACTTCTTTTCCAACACCTAGAGATGGATCTAGGGCTAGGATCATGTCTCCATCATCTCTAGTGAATGATGGTCCTAATGGGTTCGGTGTCGACTCCCTCAAAGGTGAAAAATCCCTCTTTAAGGTTGCCCTAGAGAATTCCTCTACCACCACCGATGAAATCAATTGGGTTTTTGACCTTTTTACTAGTGTTCAAGGTCTAGGTACTTCTCAACCCTTTGCCTTAGGGCTCTGGAGTGATCTGTTCACCAACAATGTAGCTTCGACTTTTGGCTTGTAATTTTGGGTTTTTTTTTTATGATGCATGGGGATGGGGTAAGACATCTCCTACTCCTTCTCTATTATGTTTTCTATATGATACATGTCCAGTTTTTGGTTTTGTTCACAGTCTATCTACTGCTGTTTGTGATTGTTGCCTTGCATTTGCTGTCAATGATGTTTGTCTTCTGAAGTTAAAGGATATGTTTAGTTGGTTTGTTGTCTTTTGATGGTGTGAACCTTATGTTGGGATGTTGGTAAGCCACTTGGTTTGGTTTCTTCATCCCATCGTTCCTACTAATTGATTTTGGTGGAGTTTGCTTTGCCTGTCGTCTCTATATAGACTGCTTATTGATGGCCATTTGGTTGGTTATGTTCATAACATGAGTTGCTATTTTGTTTGTTATGGTTGCTTTGCTTATGTTTTGGGGTAGTTTGTGGTTAGTACTGCTAATTTGATGGTTTGTGTGTGCTTGTGTAGCTGGTTCAGTTGTAGGTGTGATTTTGGAAATATGTGGAGTCTTACTTAGTGAAGGTTTCCTCTGCCTATTGTGGGGATCTGTTTGGGTAAGACTGTCTCCACAAATGTTTGGTCTCCCCTTGTTACTAGACGTGTAGGCTGTAGGGCCCCTAGTTTCTATAGCTCTTCCTTATTGGTTTCAAGCTACCTATTGCTGTTCTAGAGCAGGTGGGTTGCCTTTATATGAGTAGTGGAATTGCTAGGTCTTGCTCTTCTCCTTCAGGTCAAGATCCTAAGGAGTTTGCTTAATGGACGTTGTCCTCTATTGCTGCTTCATGCAATCTAGTTTGCTCTGCCCCTTGCTGGATACTGGTTTTGGTACTCTACTTGTTATTGGTCTTGGTGGCCTGCTTCTGGATTTTCATTGCCTATGGTTGTTGTTATCCCTAACTGCTACTTGTCATAGTGTTGGTATGCTGGAGTTGATTAGATTTTAAGCTTTGTTGTTGCAAACTTGTCTTCTTGCAGTTTGGTTGTTGTTGCCACTATATCCAACTAGTATGTGATGCTTCTTGAAGTTGGCTGGGTTTATATACTGCCTTGTTTGGGTATTGTTGTTATGTGCTTTGTTGGTTTCCTTCTGCTCTCCTAGTGGAGGGGTGCTTAATGGAGCTTGTCCCAATGGTGACTTGATCACTCTGGTTTTGGTTTCTTATGGTTTGTGATGTTGCTAGTATGATATGCTCTCTAAAGCTAGCTGATGGAAATTTTGCTTGGCTGGACTACTATTTTGGAGTGTTAGAGTTGTTATCCAAGCCTATCCTGGATGCAATTGCATTATTCATGCTTGCCTCTAGGCTGTTGATGGTCTATCTTGTGTTGGATGCATGGGAATGGTTGGTTGATTTGCTACTATTGCGCTTAGTTGCTACGCTATGCTCTACATCTTCTACTGATTGTTATGTTATTAGAGGGCCTCTTGGGGCTGACCTTAGCTACATTGGTTGCCTATTTAGTTATAGGTTGCATGATTGGTTTGCTGCTAATTGCATTCTTGAATGCTAGAGTTTAATCAATTGTTGTTTGGTGTCTGCCTATAGTTTTTATTGCTTACTAGTTTTGTCATTTGGTTCAGGGAACATGTTCCCTTTTTACTTGTTCAAGGGAGCTTGTTCCCTTTGTTAGCTTGAATGTACATGCCTATATATTTGGACTTGTTGGTTTCCACTGTGTTTCACTTTTGATCTATACAATTTCTTACATTTGATAAAAAAAAAGAAAGAGCTCTCAGTCAGTCAGCGTTGACTAGAGAGAGAATTTAGAGAGATGCTCTCCTTCACTCGAAGTTTCTCCTCATGATCACCATCCTGCTGCTGAGTTCCGTGGGTTTTTTTCTTCATGCCTCCCATGGCCAATTGATTAGTAATTAAAAGTGTATTTTTATCAAGGTTTTATATCATCATTTTTCACTTGAAGTATCAATAACTCCTTAACTAAAACATGTTTTATAATAACGTATCTAATAATATAAGATACCTTTAATTTATGGTAAATGTTCATTTTAAATGCAGGCCTATCATATAAATAAAATGATTGATTAATGATTTTAAGAACTAAAATTGAAAGGACAAAGAGATGGCCAAACTTAGAAAAGAGATGTTAGTGTAGTCCAAACCAGAACACTATTCGGTACTTCGGTCATATTTGGAGTTGTAGATCTCAAATTTAGGTCTACTTTATATGGATAGAAAGGTAAGATGAAAATCATGCTCTTGCTTTCTCTCTTTGTATTTTTGTAATGTTTATGCTTTGCTTTTATTAATATCAAGTTTATGCCTTTGATTTCCTTTCATTTACTTAGTTAACTTTTATCTTATTTATGTTCTTATTTTATTTATTTATTTTTCTTTCTTTCATTATGTTTAGATAAGTTTATTATGTCAAGGTGAAAAGGTTATACTAATGGTGTAAGAATAAGTATAGTGTAAACTTAATATGGACTTTAATGTTTGATACTAACATGTTTTGTATTTGTTATCTTGTTAACTCTTTAATACTTTGCTTGTCAAATGACTAATCTTGATTTATGTTGTATAACACTTGGTACAACAAATGCTTGCCATTTTCATAGCCCATAATGTATGGTATAACCGACACCTAAGCTATGAAAGGAACTTGATTTGTTGTTAACATAAGTTATAATCATGAATGCTTGATGAGATTTACAAGTATTAGCATTAATCGAATAAGATGACTAATGTAATCATGTTAACAATCTATAATCTGATTGGAACCTCTTTTGTGTGTGGTTTCCAATTGAATAATAAGAGTTTATACTATACTTGTTTAACATATTATTAGTGGAACCTCTAACCTTGACATTTGTTATTATCATTGTTTAATCGTTACATTAATATTCCATCTCAAAGTTCTAATCTTCATCTTCTTCTTCTCCTTCTTTATTATTATTATTATTATTATTATTATTATTATTATTATTGATTTTACTACCATTATTATTATTGTTGTTGTTGTTATTGTTGTTGTTATTGTTGTATTATTGTCAACTATAATTTATACAATTAACCTCCCTATGGTTCGACCCGGGTCTTATTGGGTTATTTATTACTTCGATACTCCTGCACTTGGGAGAAGACATCAATCTTTTAGTCGTGTCAAGTTTTTGGTGTCGTTGTCGGGGAGGTAAGTTCTTGTACTAATTATAGTATTTGTTTTATTTTCTCTTTTCTCTTTTCACTTTTCTTATATATAACTTTGTTTCTTTTCTCTTGTTCCTTCTTCTTTTGTTTTCTTCTTCCTTTTATTCTATTTCTACACATGCACGAGAGTGTGGTCATGTACATCAAGTGGTAGACTTTGTAGGGTATCCTCATCATTTTCAGAAAATATGGCCAAAGAAGATAATCAATCACTTCATAATGAGAATAACCGTGTTAAAACACTTAGAAACCACATGAATCTCATAAGAACAAGTGCACTATCATGCATTTGGATGTGGTAGTCGTTTCTCAGGCTCCTTCTACGAAATCGAACCCTAATCCTACCATCAAAAGTTGATAGGGCAGAAATTTGAATGATGCGTCGCCAGCACGAAGGCTATGCGATCCGTCGAGTTATCATGAATCATTAGAGCAAAGAGCAGAGCCCGAGTCGACCTTTTATCTAATAATGCATCCCTTCCAGAAGTCAGGGTTTGTTACACATATTAGCTCTAGAATTACTACGATTATCCGAGTAGCAAATACCATCAAACAAACTATAACTGATTTAATGAGCCATTCTTAGTTTCACAATCTGAATTAGTTCATACTTACACATGCATGGCTTAATCTTTGAGAAAAGCATATGACTATTGGTAGGATCAACCAGGTAGCATTCCTTCGCAACACCATGACCCGTACGATCCCCAACGTCGATAAGATGAGGGGCCAAGACGGGCGGGGAAGTTGTTCTTATCGAGCATGAGCGGTTCCAATAGGGTTGTCGAGCGGGAGGAGGCCCCAGCACCAGCAACACATTCTGCATCCGAAAGCACGAGCGATCACACATGGGCTAGTTCGGCGGGAGTCCGCTCGATTGGAACACGAGCGCCGCTGCTAGGTCCCTGGGGAGGCGCGTGGCAGAAAGGGACAACTTCACATTCGAATTCCAATGAAGTGGGTATGCAGCATAGGGACCCGGCCTCGCTAAAAGGTACCCACAAGGCCTTGGGCTGAGAGTGATAGGGGCAGCAGGTCGACAGTTCAGTGCACCAGCATGGAGCCTGCCGACACGGACAACTTGATTACCGCTCATGCGACTCTGCATAGACACGACAACAATCCCAATGAGTGAACCACAACTATGAGAGCAAGTGGATCTCGAAGGGACAAGCAACAAGCCAGGATCTCGAAGGGACAAGCAACGCACCACGGGGGGACGTAGAGGATATCGAAGGGACAAGCAACAGGCCGTAGGGGGACACGATAGGGAAGATCATGAGGGGGCTCTACCTCAGCTCAGAAGATGGAGGACAGGCCTCAGCAGCGAGCATGTCAATTTAATGCGACGCCTATGCCAACATAGAGCTCTCTTCGCCATCCTCGAGATCAACGGTCAGCATCGGCCACGTCGGCAAGGCCTCAAACTTGCGAGCACAAGCAGCGGCCACCATCACCGTGATGTCGTGGCAAGCAGACAAGTGCGCAGTAGCTGCCAGCACCTTGGCATGAGCACGGCAAATGAATGCCACGTCCACGCCACTGATAAGCAACCCCAACGTGCCTGAGGGCTTGTAGCGGGTCTAAGGGATGGTGGCTGGAATTAGGTCGTCACTAGGATCTCGAAGGGACAAGCAACGGGCCGCAAAGGGATGCAAAGGATCTTGAAAGGAAAAGCAACAAGCCGCGGGGGGACACGGCAGGGACGATCATGCGGAGGACAGGCCACGGCAGCGGGCACGTCACGCCACGAGGTTAGGGATAGTGAGGAGAGCCAACACGTGGGTGCACACACGGCAATTTAATGCCATGCCCATGCCTGCGTACAACTCTCCTTGCCATCCCTAAGCTTGGCAGTCCGCACCGGATGCATCGGCCAGGCCTCCAACTTGCGAGCACGGGCCACGGCCACCGTAGCAGTGACATCGCGACAAGCAGACAGGCACGCAACGACTTCCAGCACCTTAACATGAGCATGAAAAATGAATGACACACCCACACTGCGGATAAGCAGTCCTAACACTCCCAAGGGCTTGGAGCGGGTCCCGGGAATAGTGACTAGAATTGGGTCGTCACCGGCTGGAAAACGGGCTGCAATACTTCGGGTCATGAGGCCCCCCACCTTAGTCCGAGCATAGCAACAACCCACAAATCCCCCGCGGCAGGCTTATGGGCGCCAGGCCAGCACGCCCCATGGCCAGTCAAGGGGCACCCCCCTAAAGAGCTATAAGTGTTATTGCAACTCTGGCAGGGGGAGACACTACTAGGTCCCAGTTGTCACCCCCTCCAATCCAACTTTGTTAATTTTTTCAAAATTTTTCAAGGTCGAAAAGTATTTTTTTAAATTTCCCGACCATTAAAAATCAAGAAAATCCACAAAAATAGGAACCGGCCCGGAATGACCCTAAATTGGACAAAAGGGCTACTTTGATAATGGGGAGGACTTTGTTCTGTAATGGTCTCATCTTGTATACTAGTTGAAGTAGCAACAGGTTGTCAAGCTTGGAAATGCATGGCGTATTTTTCTCTTGGCTAGTTGTTTCTTTGGCGTTTTGAACCTCCATTGCTGATGTGTGCTCTCGTTATTGGATGGTTCCATTACTCTTCCTTAGCTTACCTATGTTTCCTTATGTTCTGTATGGGATTGCATAAGCATGCATGTGTTTTCACATTCTTTTACTTTGATTAATTCTTGGCATTTCTATTTGGCCTCGCATGTTGAGACTTGGACTTGCATGGTTACTCGGTTTTGCATGGGCATTGCATGGTCTTTCATTCAATTAGGCTAGGTGGGAACCTCTGATTGGCTACACTTCATTCTCTGGATGTGGTGATGAAAGGGCTCTGCATGCTCTTTGCATGTGGCTTTATTTGCTTGGTAATTCAACTACTGGCTGCTTCTATTGACACCAATTCTATTCTCTTGGCTGATCTTTAGACATCTGTTTCATTTCCCTATTCCTTATATCTGCTTGGATGAGCTATTCCCACTTGTTCCTGGCTGCTGTTATCGTATTAATGGTTTCTCACTAGGCTGGCTCTATCTCTACAAGGATGGTCATGGTTTAATTGCATGACTGGTAACTATCTCCACATAGATGGCTGAAATTGCTTCGTCCTTCAAATTTCTGCATAGCTTCCTTTTGTGCTCCTCGGCTTGTCTGCTGTAGGCTTCAGCATGTGGGCTCCTGACTCTAGTCTCTCCTACTAAGGGTTCATTCCTCAATCTGTTCTATAGTTGTCCTCGTCGGGTTGCTGCTTTATACCTTGGAAGTTCATCTCTTCAGCTTGAGCTATATGGTCTTTCACCATGGTTGATTTTTTTTTCAAGTTAATCCATTATCTTGATTTGCTTTGTGTTAGCTTGGGAACCTTATACCCTTTTGGTTCTTCTTATGACCATTGTTTGTTTTTTTCATTGTTATTATTTTTCAGTGCTTTGCTTCTTTAGTCTCTTAGGGAGCTTATTCCCTTTCTAATCATCCTTATATCTGTACTTGCTGGGTCTCCAGCAATGACTATTTTTTTATCTATTATACACTTACATTTAACCAAAATAAAAAAGGAGCTCTTAACTACCCTATTGATGTTCCCACAAATCCTCAACCTATCCCCCCTATTGATGCTCCCACAAGCACGCAACACTGTTGGTGGGAGAAACCACTTGTGGTGGTTTTGAAACACTTATAGGGGATAAAACATACTATTTTATTTCAAGAACAACAAGATTACAATAACATAAACAAAAGCTTACAACAACCCCTCTCTCTTTCTCTCTTTCTCTCTAGTGTTTCTCTCAATCTCTCAATCTCTCCACACATAATTGTATAACTTTAACTGCCTATTTATACACGAATTCAAAATAAGAATTCCTGGCGGCATGCAGCTGGCAGCTGGTGGCTGGGCGGTGACAACTGGTGGCTGGGCGGTGACAGCTGGTGGCTGCCTTCCTTGACCTTTTGGATTGAGTTTACTTCAACAAATCTCCCCTTTAAACTCAATCAAGGGATGCCATTCCAAGCATGAATTTCAATTTGATAAATACTTCTCTCCTCAATGGCTTGGTAAAGATATCTACAACTTGATCATCTGTCTTGCAAGATATCAGCTCGACTTCTTTGTTCTTTATATGCTCTCGGATGGAATGATGACGTGTATCAATATGTTTACTTCTTTCATGATACACCGCGTTCTTTGCCAATGCAATCGCTGATCGATTATCGATATAAATCTCTGTAGGATTTTCTTGAGGAAATCCCAAAAACTTCAGCAAATTCCTTAACCATATTAAATGGCATACAACTGAGTTGGCAACAACATACTCAACTTCACAGCTTGATAACGTGACAATCGATTGCTTCTTGGATGACCATGAGAAAGATGTATTTCCCATGAAAAATACAAACCCTGTTGTACTTTTTCTTTCATAAAGATCTCTACCCCAATCACTATTCGAGTAGCTAGTAAGATTGAAATTTGTACTTGAGGTATAAAACATACCTTGATTTATTGTGCCTTTGATGTAGCGAAGAATTCTCTTGGCTCCATTCAAATGAGACTGGTCTGGCTTCTCCATGTATCTGCTGATCAGTCCGACTCCGTAGAGTATATCTAGTCTGGTACATGTCAAGTACCTTAAGCTTCCTACCAAGCTTTTAAAGTAAGTTGGATCAACATTTCTAACTTTACTTTTCCTCAATTTCCACTCCATTCTCAACTGGAGTTGATACCAGATTGCAGCTTGTCATGTTGAACCTTTCAAGAATATCTTTGGCATAACCGCTTTGGGATACAAAAATCCCTTCTTCTTTCTGCATCACTTCTAAGCCAAAAAAATGTGCCATCAGACCAATGTTCTGCTTTATATCTGGGATATAGTAGACATCGACGATGTAGCTTTGATCACCATTCTTCAACTTCATTGAGATGTTGCCTTTACCTTTGAATGGAATTTTTTAGGTATCTCCAAAGGTGACAAAACCTTGTATGGTCTCATCTAGATCACCAAAAAAATCTCATTGGCCACATATGTGATTGCTGGCTCTAGAATCAAGATACCAAATATTCTCTTGACTCTTGTCAAGTCCTTGTTGGGCAAATAATGTAGCTGCTCCTCTATTGTTGACATCCTCTTCTGCATAGTTAACTTGCTCATGTATCTTTAGTGGAGCTTTCTTTTGACATTCATTGTTATAGTGCCCAAATTGATTACAATTATAACACTGAATATTCCTCTTATCACGGTTATTATAACCGCCTCTTTTTCCTCTAGAAGTGAATGCTTGTTATCCTCGACCTCCTCTAGTGGTGTTTCTACCACCTTTTCCTCTAAAACTTGTATTCCAATAACCTCTGCCTTGAAATCGTTGAAATCCTCCTCATGTTTGTTGACTTCTTCCTCGAGTGGTGTATCCACTTGTTGAAGTCTCCCCTTGCTCATATCTGTCTTTGAGAGATAACTTTGCTTGTAAGGCATGCTCAATTGCCTTATCTCCATTTCTTTTTACAATCTTTTACTCATGAGCTTGCAAAGAACTCATAAGCTCATCCATTGTCAACTTGTCCACTTCTTTGGACTCTTCAATAGTAACAACAACAAAATCAAATTTTGGATCTAGGGATCTCAAAATTTTCTCAGTAATTCGAGCATCTGAAAGGGCTTCTCCATTTCTTCTCATCTGATTGACTATCACCATAATTCTTGTGTGATAATTAGAAATGGATTCTGAGGACTTCATTTGTAGCAATTCAAATTCACCTCGCAAAGATTGGAGACGAATCTTCTTTATTCTGTCAGCACCTTTGTATTTTTGTTGGAGAGCCTCCCATATTTCTTTTGATGTTTCTGCACAAGCAATGATTTCAAATGTCGCTTCATCAAGACCTTGATAAATGATGGTCTTTGCTTTGTTGTCTTTCTTTCTATTAATTGTGAGGACTTGCTTTTGTTCCTCTAGTAAAGCATCTTCTGATTCTTTGGACTCTGGTTCATAATAACCATATTGCACAATGTCTATACACTCTTGTGAACCAAGAAATGCCTTCAATCTGATGCACCAACTATTATAATTGTCTTTGGTTAGCTTCGGGATGAGTGTTTGTGCATTTTCTATAGTCATTTTGCTCTTTAAATGACTATATCACCTTTAAACCGACACCATAGATGGATCCGGAATGGTCCAAATAGTAGGAAATTGGTCTGACTTTGTAGCAAATGGGTAAAAAATAGGGTGAACCGGTCCAAAAACCAATTCGGGTGGTTTGCTGGGTTGAACCAGGAATATTCTAAGGAATATTCTTTTTGACTTTGACTTTAGAATATGGCTCGGAGCTTGGCTTAACTTCGGAATATGGCTTGGATCTCGGCTTGGCTTTAGAATATGGCTCGTGGCTTGGCTTGCAGCTCGGTTTGAGGCTTGGCTCGACGCGACTAAAATATGGCGCATGCGTGCCTTAGTCGTCTTCTTCCTCGGGGCATGTGGGCTATAGTGCTGAAACTTCAGACGGAGTGTGTGGGCCACCCCGTGCACCAATTAATCTGATTTTTGCGTCCTTGAGTTTGTATTGATGAGCTTTACACTTTGGAATGATCAAAACTTGTTTTTGACAACTTTGAAAATTTAGATATTTCCCAAAAATACCTCTGTTTTCTGACGAACAGGTCTCTGATACCAATTGTTGGTGGGAGAAACCACTTGTGGTGGTTTTGAAACACTCAGAGGGGATAAAACACACTATTTTATTTCAAGAATAACAAGCTTACAATAACATAAACAAAAGCTTACAACAACCCCTCTCTCTTTCTCTCTAGTGTTTCTCTCAATCTCTCCACACATAATTGCATAAGTTTAATTGCCTATTTATACACGAATTCAAAATAAGAAAATCCAATCTTCAAGTGTGAAGTTGGTTGTTGCCTACTGTGTGAAAGTGGCTAGCGGCATGCGGCTGGTGGCTGGTTGGTTGGTGGCTGCCTTTCTTGACCTTCTAGATTGAGTTTACTTCAACAAGCACAACCCTTCTGTTGAAGTTCCCACAGACCCTTAGGTTTCTGAGAATGCTCAAGAGGAGCAGCAATGTGACCAAGCCCAAGTTGCAGTAGTTTCAGAAGGTTGGGAAACTATGAGGAGGATGAAACATGGTAATAAGCTACACTCTCCTTGAACAAAGGTTTTGCCTGCAGTGAATAGTCATTCTTTTACTCAAACTATATCTACTAAGGGGAAGGAAATCGCAACCATAGTTGATGTATATGCCAACAGAACGCAACACAAAGTTGCATCGGGTATGCCTACCAGGAGCTTGGTGCAAAGAAACTCCAACAAATCATCTAGCAATGGTCTCTGCCCAGATGCAACTTCATATTATTGCTAGCCATGCTTAGGAAGCTCCAAAATAGAGATAGGTTAAGGTTCACTCCCATTGACACATTTTGCATCTTTTGTAGATAGGAAGAGGAGAGTCATGGACACTTGTTTTTCGGTTGCACCTGGACATCTTCTCTTTGGAACAAAATTAAAACCTGGCTGAAAATAAATAGGCGTATGGCCACTCTCAATAGTGCAGTGAAAGGTTTGCCTTTCAGAAAGAAAAATTGAGAGGCTAGAATGCGCAGAGCTTCTCTCAGCATGATGGTCTACTTGATATGAAGAAAGGAACAAAATAATATTTGAGGGTAAGAGTACCCTACCTGACCTTGTCTTTCAAAAATTTCAAATTCTCTTCTTCATGGTCCTGCATTTCCATGAGAAAAATCATACACACATCAATGTTGCTTGGTGATTTTTCCTTTGGATGTGATGACAGTGTTGTGGCTATAATGGCAATAGTCATGGTCCTCTTACCTTGGCTACTCTGATTCAGCCTCTTGCCGTTTGTCAGGCATGGGTTTTTATGGCTCTTTCAAATTGAGGGAAGTGTGGGGGTGGATCGCAGTTAGTTTGGCAAGCTATTTTAATTTACCCATTCTCTTTGGTTCATAAAATTCTACATGGTGTTCGCATGAGATTCTACATTGCATTTATTCTGGCTGGGAGTGAGAAACTCCAATTGGTTGGTTCATCCCTTGGATTCTTATGAGCCTGGCGGCACTCGTGTATTTAGATGTTTTGTCTTGGTTGTTACGTGCTGAGCCTCTCTCATCTCTGCATGATTGGCTGATGATTTCCATGTCCCTACATGGATGGGCACGTGAGTTGTTGGTTCTTTGGCTGGGAGCTGTATGGTGTCTTCATAGTCCTTTTTTTTGCTGAGCTGATGGGATGTCTCTGTCTCCTATGCTGTAACACGTGGGCTGGGCATGCATGGGTTTCCTCCTCTCTGCAAGGATGGTCTGCTGGCCAATGTTCATGGCTGCTAAAGTATTAATATGTTATGGCTATTCTTATGCCGGATGCCTATCTCTATTTGGTTGAGTTGCCTCTGTATGGTCCCTTCGTTCCTATACGCATGAACTATTGGTTGCTGCTTTTGGGCTGTTTTTGCTGTGTTAGGCTGAAGCTATTCTAAACCCTGGTGGAAGATGGCTTACGGAGCTGCATGGTAAAGCTTGGTTCCGGCTTCTATAGTCTGGTCCTTTCATGACCTGCATGGTTTCTACATGTTTTATCTACATGATGATGATCTTTGTAGTGCTGCAATTTCTATTGGCTGGATGTGAACAATTTTTCTCTTGCTAGCATTCCAAGTTACTTTTGTTGGTCACGGGGTTGTTTCTCTTA